>JANKKI010000197.1:4967500-5399882 GCA_025175665.1 Cinchona pubescens
ATATCAAATTAGTTACTAATTAAATTTTAACTAAAACGTACTTTGTCTAATAAAATCTAAATACTAAATGTTTATTGTTACTTTTTAATTATTACTATACAAGTTGATAGGTATTGTTTTATAAGCTATATGTTGTTGATCTTATTCTATCAAATAAAAATTATAATATTGAATATCTACCTTTTAATTTACTAATATGCAAATTGATTGTTTTAACATAACGAATTGGTCAGTAAACTTCATACTTTAAATTTCAAAATGGTAGTAGATATTTTTCACCTTTTTTTTTTCTTTCTATTTTCATGATATAATTCCCATAGTTGTACTAACTATGTATTTAAGAGAGATTTTGTTTCCTAAATAAGAAATTGTTATTTAATATTTGCACACGAATGGTTCCTTCATCAAATTAGTTCCAAAAGAGGTATAGAGATTCAAGAATAAATAAATACCCTAATGCGTTTGATAAATCCAAAGTTGTTAGGATAGAAGTTGAATAATTGAAGATAATAAAGGGTTCCAATAAACTTTATAAATTATCAATATACACATCAAGACTACATTATTCTCTTTGATTACTAAACTTACGTTATGTCCTATTATACATAGTACTCCAGTTTGATGATACAGTATATTCTGTCTCTTTAAAATTTACTATTTTTGAAGTTAAATAGAGTACCGATAAACTTATTGTAGAATGTTTCAATAATTCTTAATCGAGAAAATGGACTTATATTTTAAAAATTGCAAGGTAAATGTGTTATTCACAAGACACAATTATTTATTTCTTTTGAAATTGTTTGAACTATTAAACTAAACAAATCCTTTATATTTCCAACAAAGTTATATATAAAGAAAATGCATAAAATCACCTATGAGTAAATATTTTTTAAATTCATATGAACTACAAAAATTTTGACTTAGTTAAACGTTAAAACAGAAATTATATAAGAGAAAAATTAAGTGAACTAAAAAAATCAAACAGTTAGTATCTATAAACATACTTTACTTTTGAATTCATAATAATAAAAATTAAACAATCAATATTTTTAAATGTACAAAACATGTACTTCCAGACTAGTTCTTTCAATTGTTTTATGTACTCGAGATAAAGCTCAAGATTACAATGGCCGCCTCCATTTATCCACAAGGGTTCATACTTTTGTCTGCAACGCTCCCAAAGCTGCTTCCCATGAGAACAATGAATAATCAACAACATCGTCTGCTGCACCCTAAACCACTAGAAGAGAACTTACATGAATCACCAGGACAGGACAGTTTATCATTCCAATTTTGTCAATATTCTGAAAGAAACAATGATAGTAAATAAGCAGTCCTCTCTCAAATATAAGAGTTACCTAAGCATGCTCTCTACAGGATTATATTACCTTGTAAATGTCAAACCAAACCAATATGTACGCTTGACAGGGTACAATACAAGACTCTTACCACAATGAACCCTTGTAGTAATAATTTTAAGCTCTACAGTACTATATAGTGAAATATTTGCTCCCATCCGTCCGTGGATGTAGGTCTAATTGACCGAATCACGTAAATTCTTGTGTCTCTTTCCATTTATATTTTTTTCGTATATTTCATTATTTTTTTTCATTATCGTCGTTAAAGGGCTCACTAAAATTAATTTAAGTCATCTAAATTTTCGAGGTACAGATCCTAATACATTCGATCATTGGCAATATAGTAATATAGGGATATCACATTCCGGAGGAGACAAGAGAATTGGCAATATAGTAATATAGGAATTATTCTTCGTCGGGAGTTTACACTGTGAATTCTGCCTACAAAGCTTTGAAAACTCGAGAAGAAGTAGAAGAAAGCACAGAGGTATTGAGGAGACTAGCAGAAGTAATGAACAAGCCATCCTTGGAAATTTACTTGGGGTCTCAATGTTAAACACAAAATCAGACATTTATTTTGGAAATGTCTGAATAATATTCTACCAACAAATGCAAATATTCACAGGAGAACAGGTAAAGGATGCTCACAGTATACCAGATGTGAGAGCTGTCCTGAGACAATTGAACATATCTTCTTCACCCGTGATTCAGCTAAAGATGTTTGGAAGATTGTCCCACTCCAATGGGCTGGCCTGAGTGAAGCTGTGGGAGACTTCTGGACTTGGTGGGACAGAGCAGTGAGGGTGGCTTCTGAGAAAAGAGAGGACCAGGATGCTGCCAATATCACTGCTAACATTTTGTGGCAACTTTGGAAAAATAGGAATAGAGATACCTTTTGCAGGAAGAATTGGGACTTTGTGAGGGTGATGGACAAAGCTCAAGATGAATGGTTGGAGTTTATATGTTATAACAATATAAGACAAAGACAGGATCCTATTGAAGTGGCTGCTCTCTCCAGAACATCAAACAGTCAGGATTACTCTTCATTTACTTTTTATGTGGTCTGTGCAACACACATAAATAGGAGCAGGACTGGATATGGCACTATTGGTATGGACATGAATGACAGGTTGCTGAAAATTTGGGCTGGAGGCAAAGAGAATACTTCTAATCCTGCTCTAATTGAGGCAGAAACTCTCAGAACTGCCTTAATTATGGCAAGATCAAATGCCTGGGATAGAGTGTCGTTTGAGTTTTCTAGCAAATGTTTAATTTAGAAAATCCAAGACAAAAATAGTTGATTCTAGATATCCGATTGGCAACTCTTCTTGGGGATATAATTCATTTAAGTGATCAATTCCCCTTGTGCTTTTTTATTCGGATTCCTAGTCATAATAGTATCAAGGCTGTTAAATTAGTCTCTTTTGCTATAAATTTAATATCTAACATAGTTTAGATTAATCGGTTTCCTAGTTGGCTTAATGGTGTAAGCTAGGATTCTCCAACTTTGGGTAGTTACCCAATTGTAAGTGTTTTTGTTTATATGAAATACAAATATATCTTTGCCATTTCAAAAAAAAAAAAAAAAAAAAGAATTTGTGAACGCATAGACACATTACTCTGCATCTATATCAATATTTAGATAAAACAGTCGTACAATTCACTAAACTTTTTAATATTAACAGGTTTACCCACTAAACTTTTTTTTATTATCAAAAAAGACATTGAACTCTTAAATCCCCATCCGTTAAATTAGAACATTAAGTTGGCGTTATCAACAAAAAATGCGAGTGGCATGTGAGGGTAAAAAGTTGTCTAAAATGCATAAATTTTGTTTATTTTGCTTTTTCTGTTTTTTTTTTCTTTTTTTCCTTTTTTTTCTTTCTCCTCTTTTTTTCTGATTCACCAACCCCAAAAACCACCACCACCTCTATTATTCTACTAACAGGGTACAACCTCAAAGCCACCACATTCCCAATGTTGTCCCTACACCGCCCTCTCTCCTTTTTCTATTTCCTTTTCTCGTTTTTTCAATGTTTCTTCTCGTCTAGTGATGCCCCACCATCTACTCTTCCCCTACCACCTACTGTTCCTTCTCTCCTCCACCACTACTGTTCTTCTCTTTTCACTCTCCTACTACCTATTGTTTCTTCTTTCCCCTCTCGGCCCGTGCTCCACCATTACTACCCCTCACTCTCCCCAACTCTGTCCCTCTCCTCCATCGCTGCTGCCCTTTCTCTCATTCCCTTCCACTATTGACCCTCTCCATCCTATCCCCCACCCTTCTCCCATTCTTCCCGTTTCTCATCTCCCATTCCATTGTGCATCTTCTCTCATCTCACTTCTATCCTTTCTCGCAGTGGTTTTTTTTTTTTTTTTGAGATTAGATTTGAAATTATTTTTAATGGATTTGTCTAATTTTGGTCAAATTATTTCATGTGAATGGTTTGGTGGTTATGAAATTGTTCGGCGAATTGATGATTGTTGGGCAAATTTAGTGGTAGTATGTGGAGGAGTAGATATGAAGAAGATATATTTTGAGAATTTACTTTGGTATCCTAAGCTTTGGAGATATTATTAGTTTGATTCACTAAATAGAAGATCACTTTTAAAAGTTCTAGTTTGACCCACAAATTTTTTAATAAACTATTAATTTGGCCCACTAAACAAACTGTTTACTTATGGACGCTTTTACCCCTTAAAAATCTCACGTGTATCTCAAATTTTGCATTTAACTGTCATACTATTGCCTAATATGGATACAATGGCTACTATACTATTCTATACTATATTATACTATACTATTACTATTATTACTATATATAATTATAATTGCTATAAATCACTTACCTTAATATTTTTTATTCTCAATGTATCCTTATTTTGAATGCTTGATATTTACACAACAAGGAGGGTACTATGTACAATAAATAACACTGATAAATGGGAAGTAAATCATATTAGTATTAAAGTAATTTACCGTTTAACTATAGCTATTAATTTAATTCCCATCAAATTACTTATGTCCATTAACTAATCCTTTAATATTCAAATAATAGTCTTTTTCCATTATATTTATTAATGGAGTTATATTTTCTTTTAACAAAATATATGGTTAGAAAGTTTTAGAAAGTTTTATTTTTAATGATGTTTCGGACATGCATTGTTCTATTTTCAAAATAATCCAAATTTTTTTACCTATATAAAATGATGGTTTCTAACACAGTAATTACATTTATTCTTGATAAGCTAATGTTTTGTTTATTGTTGATTTTGAATAGAAGCCAAAAAGAATGACAAAAAATAAAAAGTATTGAAACTCAAGATATCAATAACCACAAAAGTAGAAATTAAACTTATTTTTTGTGTATATTAAAATATGATCAGTACTAAAAAGGAATGAAGTTTTAAAAGCCAAAGAATTTTTCCTTTTTTGTTTAGAAGCATTTGCATTTATGAATAATCACAATTTTCTAGGTCAACTTTCACTAACACTTGTCCAATTGTATATTAATTCTTAGATAATTAGTCTATTTATTTACAATCTTTTGCAAACATGTAATTTAATAGTGTATTAATCCATAAATTGGGTTATTTCTACCGTGTGCATCTTAGTTATAATTAATTATTAGAAATCTTTAAATCAAAAGACTCTTATTATATATCCAACGCTTGAAAACCTTTCAACTACTTTCTTTAAACCACATGTGCCAACTACCAAGTAAATAATATATCTAATACTTTATAAACTACACATATTTAATAGATATATAGAAAATTTGCTCCTAGCCAAAGTAATCAATCAATTATAGATATGTATGCAAAGTAATCATATGTATCAAATACATAATTCGATAAATAACTATATAAGTAACATTATATAAGAAAAATATTAAGGGTAAATCTTTTATGTAAAATGGAAGGGAAAAATTGTTTTGTGATGTACATGATGTTTTCAAGATGTAAAATAATAAAATGTTTGTTTTTATTTATAAAGTCCAAACGAATCCTTACATGTCTTTAGTTTTCACTTGTACAATGTCTTATAAGATATCAATTTGAAAATCGTCAAATGTTATAATGATAAAATTGAAATCATATGTATCTTTAATAAGATAAATAAAATTAATATATAAAATACAACTATATCTGATTGGAATAGAAAATGCAACAAATAACATGCATACGTCGAGTTCTATGATTTAAATTTTCACTCCCACATATATAAAAATAATAGAATTGTTTTCACGTGTGCTTGTTGTAGAAAAAAAATTAATTGTTAACTATTTTGTAGATTTATCTACAGCTGTATATATATTTCCCTTATCAGGGTCATATAATTATGAGGCAACTGATTGCAACCTACCGCTTGTTTTAACTTTTAGCATAATTTGATATTATTGGTAGTGTCGCAATATATATTAATGCACACATAATTTTAAACCAGGCATAACAAAATAAATAGCAATCCATCAGAACAAACCTCTAGCAGACTTTAGCATTATTCCGCGTGCACATATACAAAAATGAGCTATAATAACTAATAACTATCTAACTTACCATTGGAATTCGATCTCTAAACTCCTATTCACTGTCACTAACACGCATACATCATTCATAACAAAATAAATAGTAATCCACAATAGAACCTTTCCCTGCTTCATTCCCTCATAAGTGCTTGCACACACAAAATGAACTATAACAACCGGCCTGTAAATCTTCAAACTAACCATTTTATCCATAACAAATCACCCAACCAAGCCGCATTTTACTATGGCTTTTGAGAGAATCGATGCCATTGTCGCCTTCCTCAGTATAATTCCACCATCGATGATATAGCGAATCAACCCACGAGTGTAGTGGATCCAAACTATACGGAAGCTCTCAATCGTAATCTCGAAAAAAATGCCATGAGGCACATTGGTAGGGCTCTTCTGGCCATATTCATCAATGTAATGATATTTGGAACCGTCTGATCTTACATTGTTTGGATTGGAGGCTTCTTCATCAAATCTGGAATAGCTACTCTTGTTCGATCTTACGTCTTTTGGATTGGTGGCTCCAGTTTATCACATCTGGAATAGTTGATCTCGTGATGGTGGAGGATTCCCAAGGGGATCGGGGCAATGCTTACAAAGTGCCTAAATAATTATTTCCCCTTCATTTTCGGATCTTATTTGCAGAGGAATGGCGCACCTGACACTTGGTTTTCATTTGAGAAATAGTTAATTTATGTAGTCAAAGTTAAAAACAATTTTTTATTTGAGGTAAATGTAATTAACCTTATTTATATCGTGTAAATTTCCAAAGCTATATTTAATATCAATGTTCCTAGATGATTTGAGGTGGGAGGCACAGGTCCAATATAGTTGACTGGTCTGCCAGGGATGGTCAATATCAATATTTTTGGATGGTTTAAGGCGGGCGACGCAAGTCCTAGTCTGCGTGTGGATGGTGTAAATATTAGCTGGGTTGGCATGCGTGTGGATGGTGTAAATATTAGCTGGGTTGGCATGCTCATCTTTATGCTCAACCAATCACTGATGAAGTGATTAGTGAACAAATGAATTAGTATAGCATATTACTTTACTAAATTTGATTGACTAATTCAGCCTACTACCTTTGGTAACTTTGATTGATTGATATGAATACTGAATTTAGTCATTCTATATGTTGATATATGCTAGATTTTTAAAGATTAAATAGATCGAATGTTTAATGGAATGAATGCTGCCTAATTATTAAAGATTAAATGGATTGAATATTAAATTGAATAGATGCTACCTGATTGTGTTGTTATTTTATTGTATTAGTATTGGTTCTAGCCAGTATGCATCCGAACTCCTAGACTTCTTTTGGGACCTAGGAGTAGGGTATGGGTACAGGACAGATACCCGTCCCTCAACCCCTCAAGTCTTTTGGTTGACTTGCTCTGCATACTGCGAGTCACTAATTTTTTGACCTAAACCATCCCTCATGTCTCTGGATACCCGAATATTGAATACTCGCTAAAAGAAGGTCGGAACATGTGGATACCCGACACTCACCTATTACCATTCATTAAACAAAAAAAAACATTTCTAACACAATTTTTATGATCATTTCTTTGTATTCATAATTCTTTGTAGATCAATCATTGTATATCATCATCTATTACATGATTTTTGTGATCACTAAATGAGAATCTTGGATGAAAAATATATACATGGTGTTGATAGCCATAGTTCCTCAAGTGCCGAAGCATTTCTTAGAATGTAAGAATTCAATTCAATCTCATTTCTCAACTGAAAAATTCCTCAAATTTGATATCTTTTAGGCAAATACAATGCCCAACAGATCTTTTCACGTTTCTTGGCTCATTCAAGAGGGAGTATGTAGTCATATGGGGTGAGGGAATAGAAGAAGGATTTTGTGGCTATTAGGAGTTAGGGTTAGGGTTGCAGGCAAGGGTTGGGGGTAAGGGTATTGGAGTTGGGGAAAGATGTGGATATTGCCTTAGGGAAGGCAGTAGTTGGGTGTTGAAGACTTACAAAAGTTAAGGGAAAAGGGGTAGTGGTGTTTGGGAGTGAGAGAGTAGGTGGGAGGAGGATGAAGAATGACAGGAGGGAAGGGATTATAGTAAGCGCAAAAAAAATAGCAGTAGAATTTGTTGGCTCCAAAGCAACCTAAGAAGGGGGTGAATTAAGTTTCTTAAAAATTATTTTGCAAAATAATCTCCAATAAAATCTTTTAAACTATCAAATGGATAGATAGATATAAAGACAATTAAGCTTATGGAATATAAAAAGGGTAAAGAGAGAAATTGAACAAGCAACACTTTCAAACTATCAAGCTTGAAGTGTTAATTCACTAGAATGTTTCACAAAATTGGTGAGTCAATACAGATCTTCTAATGTACACAAAGTAGGACAATCCTTGCTCAAACTAATTCACTTTAGTTGAGCCAAGAATTTTACTCTTAACCTCACTTTAGTACAAGATTGTCACTCCACTCAATATTTTTGAATTGCACTTCAATGTACACACTAATACAATATTTCTCAATTGCTAATTTGCACTCAAATTACTTTTTTATTGGCTTGTATTCAAAGTGTTGAAGTCTATTTACAATATCAATAGAGTTCGTATTTATAGGAGTAATAAATTTGGTTGTAACTACTTCCCAACGGCTCAATAATAAATATACAAAAACTAGCCGTTATGAGTTTCGGACGTCCGATATTATAATTGTGCGTCCGACTCAGCGTCCGATCTCAGTTAAGTGTGTGGTGATGCTGTTCGGACGATCGAGTATGCCTCCGTTCCATCGTCTGAACTAGATGTATGTGAGAATTTCACACTTCGGACGGTATATTTCGTCCGAGTGGTTTTAATGCTATATCAGGGTATCGAAATAAATTGTTCGAACAGTCTTGTTCGTCCGAAGTAGACTTCGTTCGGACGGTTGTATGCGTTTGTTGAGGAGCCTGAAAAAATTCTTCTCTACCTATCCATTCGGACGGTGAAATACGTCCGTTAAAACCTTTATCGGGCGCTCCTGTTCGTCCGAGAAATATAGTGCAGTTCGGACAGTGTACTACCTCCGAAAGTCCTATTTTTAGCAGACAAAATAGCAGACCTACACAGCTTGATTTCAGAATTTAGTACATATGTCATCATCAAAACAACATTTGGGAATCATCAGAATTTGGGGTTTTTGTTAAAATTATTTATATACCATTAGAATCAGGTCTGAAAGTTGCGATTCGTATCCGTATCCTGAAAGTGTGGGTACCCAACCTTTAATTGACCCGACCAATAAATGAGGGTTAGATACCTACATTTTCCAGAGTGGATGGGTGGATTTTTGGATCAACGAAATTTTTTATCCACTACTACCTAAGAATCATCTTGATGGTTGTAGCCTCATAGAATGCCATTAATAGGCTACTGTTGCAATGCTTTGGCCATCAATATTTCAGCTTTCTTCTTGTTGCCATGCCGGAACTCAGCCCAAGAGTTCAGGATTCTAAGGATTCTTCTTCTTGGTCATTGTTAGAACTGCACTATCTTTACTCAGCCCATTCACATTTTCCTCAAGGCTAGCAAGTGAGAGCCACAAGGGACTACAACTGGGCAATGCTTAATACCAAACTCATATGTTTCCTTTGCATGCTCTAATTTACCGAGTCATTCCTCCAACTGGCCTAGCATTAACTAGAGTCTGAAAAATGAAGGGAATAGTTTTAGCCCTTCACCCAGCAATCTTCTTCCCTCTTCAGCATTTTATAACTCTTTCTTTCTCTCTCAACAACTACAAATTTCTCGCCCAAACTCGTTCCATGCCTCCTCTTTCTCTGGCATTGGCAAGAAGCATCCTTGTTCTCTCAGGCTTATGATTCTCAAACTCAAGTTTGAAGCAAAATGTCCATATCTCTTCAGAATTATGAATTGCAGCATTCGTTTCTTGAATAATGGCTCAAGTTGTGCAGGAACATCACTAGCAAGCCACTTCTCTTTGGCACCCATTAACCATAGAACTTCAACATGTGGTATGTAGTAACCGTATTGCACAGCAGAGTATTAACAGATTCTATGGTTCCTGGGCTTTTTTCAAGTTGTGCTGCTTTCAGCCATATACTTTTCTTGGTGATGAACACCGTCAGGGCATGAGCATAGTGCTAAAGAACATGTGTTTTCATCTCAAAATCAATTGGCTGTAAGTGATGTGGCCCATAAAATTTATTAATTAGTCCAAAATCTTTAAATTAATCGGTATGGGATGTTTTTATATTTAACACCTTTTCTCACACGTGACTTGCGTTGGTTTAGTCCAAAATCTTTAAGTTAACTGACGTGGGATATTTTTATATTTAAACCCTTTCTCATACACGACTTGGGTTGGTTGAGCGCCCGAAACTAGGAAGAACCTCGTTTCGTGATTTTTTGGGCTGGTTAAAACTTCCGGGGAATTGAGCGTCCGGTAGGGGTGTTTATGGACCAAGTGCCATGAGCTAAAAAAAGGACATGACCCTCACTGCTTGGGTCAAGAAAATTTTGACTCTCTACCCGATCCATACAAAGCGGGTACTTGGCCTATCGAGTACCCTCAAAAGAGGGTCAGGTTGACCAAGTACCCGACCCTCACTAGGAACAAAATATAAAAATTTAAATAATGATAATTAAGTAAGTTAATTTCACAATTAACCCAACAACAATTAAATTTAAGTTACAAAATACATCCCAATAGTAACAAACTAACAAGTAGCAACAGGCCAATAGCAACAATAATTAAATCGTAAAATACATTTTAATAGATGCAAGTGTGAGAAATGAGGAGGCGAAAAAGAGAAAAGGAAGAGATAATTGAGGCGGAAAGTGAAGGAAAGACAATGAATTGAAAAAGATGAGATGAGACCGCCAATAAACCTATAAGTATTTACTTCTAATACGGAAACTTTATTGATCAAATTTACAAAGTTATCCCTAAAATAAACCAGGTCGGGTACCCGGCGAGTCACAGAAATGTGACCTGCTACCTGACCCTCAACTTGAGAGACTCGAACTGGAAGGGAGAAACTTGAGGCTAGCTTTGATACCATGTTAAAGAATATGGATTTCCATCTCAAAATTAATTAGTTGTGAGTGGTGTGGCCCATAAAACTTATTAATTAGTTTAGGAATTTTAAATTAACCGATGTGGTATATTTTTATATTTAACACATAGATTGCACTAGCCGTCTCAATGGAACCTCTGTCCTTGCACGTTTCCGCATCCGCGACCTAAGTCCTCTTTCTATTTTCTTCATCTATTCCTATCCTGATAGTATTATGAATAATAGCTTGGCATGTCAATAGAACCAGCCCGTTCAGCAAACAGAATTCATAAATGCTTTATTGAAGTACATGTACTACTATCATGTATGAATAAGGTTTTTGATACCTTAGAATTAGGAATGGGTTTCATATTTATATTCATCGTTACTTAAGATAACCAAACAATATAAAGTTGCAGCCATTGATGTCCTTTCTTATAAAATATATTATTTTGTGAATTTTTTTTATCAACTGAAATTTCATTAAATTAAAATGGATCAAATTTTAATCCGTTAAAAGTTTAAAATGAATTAAAATTAATTTATTATCCCATTATCCAAATACAAGTAATTCATACGAATTAGGTAAGTTTGATACCGATAACGAGTACATAAGTAACTTAAGTATATTATTTAGATACAATTCCAAAAATAAATAGTATTATATAAATCTCCTATTATCGTTTGTTTAATTGGAAGCCCAATTAAATTAATTTATAATTAAAATCAAAATGTTATCATAAGATTTAATATTTTGAACATGTCCAACTCACGCGGATAAAATTTGCGCTAAAAAATTGCACGAGTGATTCAATAATTATAAATCAATTCAATAATTACAAAGTGTGAATGATTATTCAATTCAGTAGTAATTCCATACCAAAAACAGACTTATGAATGATTTACAATTTCAATACGAAACAACAACTTGTAACTCAACATAGCTTTGCTTGATCAAATTCAATCCCTCCGCCTTATTTTGTTTGATATGATTAAATTTTCATACAATTTAAGAAAATTTATATTTGATCGACTAAAAAAATATATTTTTCATAAGTATCCCTCAATTTAAATTCAAAATTTTGTTAGTTAATTTTGGAATTCAAATTTTAAAATGTTGTATGAGAGTAATTAATGTTAAAACATGAATTTAATACTGTTTTTTGAGATTTGTATGAAGGATAAAATGAGTAAAATAATTTTAATAAATTTTTTATTTTAAGAAATAACAAATAATTAAGATAAATAAAAATAAAATGAATAACATATAAACGAGACGGAGGGAGTAATTAAAAAAAAACCAGCAACAACTCACTCGTGCGCATCCCTCTTAACGTGTTATTTCTTGAAAACAAGGTTACTGCCGCCTACACAAACACAGCCCATCGGGTTCCGAAACAATAGCGGACGATTATTGGTCATTTAGTGCGTGGCAAGCACCATTGTCTGGTGTACTCGTCGGATTCAGCTTTGTAATACCAGGTGAGCCAGCCAATCAGCAATAGTTTGACTTTTGTTAAAATTTGTTGCTTTGTCAAAGGTTCTATCTGTTGCCACAAAAAACATCACCGCGAACATAAATTTATTTAATATATATAAAAATGCATTAATTTTATACATATTATCGGTGTAGAAATATTATTGTACCATCTAGATGCATGTTTCATGTATATAATTAACTTTTAAAATTTAAAAAATGCATAAGTTGCATGCATCTATATTTTTTATATACCAACGATGTATGAAATATTTACTCTATAAAAATATGTGAGAGAGACCTGCATAAAAAAACATGACAAAATAGCCTTCATCTCTACTCTACAATTTTTCTATTCTAAATTCTATTAACTCAACTTTTCTCAATTGAATAAACTAAATAAATTGACTATCAAAAATTAAAATCCAATTATATTAGAAATAATAACTCTAAACATGACTATCAAAAAATCCAATTATATTAGAAAACTAATAAATTCTAACATTACATAATTACTAATTAGCAAGGAGCTTGGTTGAATAAACTAAACAAATCCTATATTTATAGTGTAATAAACCTGACCACCAAGAAATCCAATTATATTGGAAATAACAACTCTAAAATAATTCTGGTAGGAAATTAAATTCCTTTAATAACTAAACTACTAAATTATAACATTACACAATTACTAATTAGGAAGGAGTTTGGTTTAGTTATGCCGACAATACCTATCTTAAACCCAACTCTCCATGACGACAAATCCATGCCATTGCCATGCACGAACAAGAGGATCAAGAATTTCCATGCAATTTTTTCACCATAATTTGGCAAATCAATTTAGTTTGATATTCATCTTCAAAAAATTTTCAAACAACCCACACTTTTGGACTGATAAATCTTTATCACATATTTTTCTTTAATTTATCAGTAAATCTCCATGAATTTAATAACAATTAGTATCAAAATTTTTAATTTTGTGAATCAATATTCACAATCAATTTGGCAGGATTTTTTCCCTTCATCATTGCCCAACACCAACAAAAACAATCACAACATGATCCCTCTTAGATTTCTGTCCAATTAAAGTTGATTTTGTTATACCCTAATTACTAACAAATGAGTACCCCAAGACCATCCTCTCATGATCCAATTTCAATATTTAAGTACTCCAATAATTTTTTTCTTCTATCTTCAACACACCCTAGGATCACAGTCTAGGGCTCTGATATCCCTTGTTGGCACAAAAAATATCGTAACGGAAAATAAATTTATTTAACACATAAAAATATGTGAGAGAAGAGAAGAAGTTACAAAATAACAAAATCAAACTCACATATCAAGACCTGCATCAAAATATGGCATAATAACCTTTATCTCTACTATAGAACTTCCCTATTCTAAAGTCTCCCAACTTAACTCTTTTCAACTCAATAATGGGACTAAACAAACAATAAATTTGACTACCAAGAAACCTAATTACATTGGAAATAATAACTCTAAATTAGAAAACTAAATTCCTTTAATAACTAAACTATTAAATTCTAACTATTACATAGTTTGGTTTAATTATGCATACAATATCCGTACTTATTTTAATTAATTCATTAAAAGAAAATTTGTGTATTGAATTTGGAAATAATAATCATATAATAATAAAAACAATAGTAAATAGTTATGAAATTCTTTTTCAGAAAATTACTTATGTGAGAAGAGAAGATCGAACATCTTCTAATGTTTATATTGTAAGGCTTCAGATTAAGCAACATTGTTGGTTTCTTGAAACCATTCTTCCCTTCCCTTTACCCAAAAAAAAAAAGAGAGAGAAGTTTGATCATTCAACCTACTTGTACAGCAACTTCCAAAGCCAGGTTTTGACGCTTTTCTCCTTATTCTCGTTCATTCTTGCCATTTTTGCATCCCTGCTCGCATCATCAGTTACCAAGTATATGAACAGATATATAGTCGGGCGAATACCATCTTGGCTGGTGCCATAATTTGCCTCACCTCGTTATTGTCGACCTGAGAATCGATGCTCTGAGTTTCATTTTTTTTTTTTTTTTGAGCTTTCCAACTTTAATTTCATTGTGTTTATACAGTCCGTGCCACTTTATTTACTGGAGATGGTTCCATATGCCAATCGTGGAAGATTTAATATTATATACTCCTAGTGCTTCAGTATTGGAATACTTATGGGTAACATTTGTGTAATTGAAACAACTGACAACAGCGAGGCATTGGTCATACTAGTTTTTCTCTCTATGATTTTCTTTTATAATCTGTTAGACACTCCCATCTCTCCAGTAGACAGGGGCAAAATAGACGATGCAAAAACAGAACTCCTACTTATCGGTGGAGTCAAGGATGTTTATATTGAGCTCTTGGATATAAAGAGGTACTAGTGGATTCCGAATGGCGTAAACTTTTGAGGAAGCAATATCTGTAATGTCCATCTTGTTCTTACTGGCATGCTTGGTCGAAGGAAAATATTTCTTGTAACAATTCCGGTCTGAGCTGGTCTAAACTTTTAGTCGGATTTCATAATTCTTAAAGAGCCCAAGTCAAGTTTGAGCTGGTCTAGCTACTTTTAATCGGAAACAATGATTTCAAAATTCTTAAAAAGCCCAAATTGTGGCACAATAACATGTCATTATCAAAGAACTCAAGTTATGACTCAATAACATGTCACATACAACCCATAACACAATCCAATACCACTCTCAAGTCTTGGGTTAGCCTAACAATTTTTTAGCTAATTTAAAATAGTTAAATCAAGTTGCTAGTAATTCATGATTCTATAAACAATATAATATTTTTTCTAATTTTTTATGCGGAACGGCCGTCACATTTCTCGTTGATGGTATTGTGATTTTTGTATTCCAAGTAAACAAAAATCTTCATCTAAAGAAAAGATTTATGCCTTTCCAAGTCAATTCATGATCCATCATATAATGCTAAACTTAAATTCTCAATGTTTATGTAGATTGCAATGGCGTGTGTAATTGGTAAAAAATTTGGGTTTGGGATTGCAGAATCGGGAAATTCCAGAGAAGTCTCAAATTTTCCCCTAGTATATGCCATTAGTGTTGTATTTTGCATTTGCATCATTGCTGTTGCATTTGCATTTTCCTGGGGGCCACTGGGATGGTTGGTTCCCACTGAGATTTTTCCTCCAGAAATCAGATCTGCTGCCCAAAGTGTTAGTGTGGCGTGAACATGATTTGCACCTTTTTGATGGTCCAAATCTTCCTAAAGATGCTATGTGCTATGAAGTTCTTGCTCTTTGTGTTCCTAGCTGTTTTTGCATTGGTTATGACTTCGTTCATAGCTGCCTTCTTGTCTGACACCAACAACATAACCATTGAGGATATGTCTCAAATCTGGAGAAACCACTGGTTTTGCACAAGGTACTTTTACAAATATAATACTGGAGCTGGAGGAGACTCATGATTGCCTTCGACAGTGAACGTACCAAATTTGTAAAATTAAGAAAATAAACTATACTAATAAGACAATTAATCTCCGTGACTTGCATAGAGTACCCTTCTTTACAGTAGTTTGTTTACTTATAGATTTCTTTCAATATGAATAATATGATCGGCAAAGTTCTTTTTTTTTTTTAATATCTTATAGCTGTCTTAGTAAACTAGGACGGAAGTACACATCTGATTTAAAGAATCCAGCATCGTTCGTTTTTGCCAAGATCGAAGAACTATAACTGAAAAGCCAAACGAATAAGGCAAAAGATTATTTTCAACTTGACCACTTTCCATTTTTCCCAATTATTGTGAAGATGACATCCACGGTTCTTCTGCAGATTTCTCAGCGGCAGGATTATACAGAAAAGGTTTAGGTGGGATTTTCATAGATTGAAGACTACCCTCCAACATTTCAACCACCTTACTCATTCGAGGACGGTCTGCTGGATTTGTTTGGATGCACCATAGTCCTACTAAAATCATCTTCCTTGTGATCTCTTCTTCCTCTCGAACGTAGCTGTACTCATCACATCCCGGAGTTCAAGGTCCTTTCCAAGCTCCAGATACTCGTATATATAGAACGGAAAATGCTTTTCGCTAGTTTGCTCTGAATCAACTTCAAAAACCTTCCTTCTTAAACCAACCATTTCAAGAACCATCATCCCATAACTATAGACATCAGATTTATGAGAGACGCCACCGAAGTTTCCACAAAATACCTCTGGAGCAATGTATCCGATAGTCCCCCTTGCATCCAACATCGACATAATGCTCTGCGTCCTCTCACCTAATTTAGCCAGACCAAAATCAGATATTTTTGGACAAAAATTCTTGTCCAAAAGGATGTTGTGAGGCTTTATATCAAAATGAACAATTCTTGTGTTGCAACCTCCGTGTAAATATTCCAATCCTTGAGCAATTCCTACAGCAATCTTGTACAGAGTATTCCAGTCCAAGATCTACATTTAGGATCAGATGATCCCTTCTGACATATGAACTTGTCTAGAGATCCATTTGGCATGAGTCTTGAATTCATAAATTAGAGCTTTTTTATCCCTCGTGTAACAGAATCCCAAAAGAGTGACAATGTGGACATGGGAAGTTCTGCTAATGCTGGCAACTTCGTTAATGAATTCTTCTCCATTGCCTTTTGTCTCACTCAATATTTTTACGGCTACCAAACTTCCATCAGAGAGCTTTCCCTTGTACACACTGCCATACCCTCCTTGTCCCAGTTTTTCGACGAAGCTGTTGGTTATTCTTTTTATCTCTGAATACCTATATTGCTTTGGAGTAAGAGATCTATATTTCTTGAAAAAAGCTTCAATCCTTTCATTCTTTCCCCTCTCTTTCATCTTATAATAGTAAGATCTTGCCCTTTTATACAGGCAGAATGTACCCATTGACAGTATCGCCATCCCAGCTATGCCTAGTGAGAGGCCTGCATAAGGATTGAACATGGTTAAAACAGTTTATCAAGGTAAATAAGGCCACACTAACTCCCCCCCCCCCCCCCCCAAAAAAAAAAAAATTATAAATAAAGATGACACAGCCATCTCCTTTTTCTGGAGGTAGTTTTATACTAGTGCAAGAGAGCAATAACTTAACTTTACCTAAGACAAGCTTGATTCGATCTGGATTACCTGTTCCTGCAAAACAATACCTTTTACGAAAAAGCAGGGAAAAAAGACAAAATTTATCTATCTATCTATTACCTATTTATTATATATAAATGTGAGTTGTTTTTCCGTGTTTCTTCTCTTTTTTGTAATGTCTAAAATATCCGCTCTCAATCCTTTTTTTAATATCTAAAATATCAGCCTTTAATAAAATATAATTTATAGAAAAACATAACTAAATTACTCCTCCTCTAATCTAACTGCCTATTTTTTTATAAAACTACCACCTATGTCTTGGTTATACAATCCTAATCGAAATATATAATCTTTTATGTTTTTATTTTTTTGTCCTGCCTAATCATACTCTTAATTAAATAGTTATGTCTAATATACCTTTCATTAAGTATAATTAACCTATTTATAATATTCTCCACTAATTAAATATAACAAGATTATTTATCTTTTACAATATTATTACCATTTATTATATATTATATATATATTTTAAACTGCTATAACATAATTCTTTAGATTTATATGAAAATTTGGGCATAAATATATTAAGATAGTAAAAATATTATTTGTATAAAAAAATTTATATTTGATCAAAAAAAAAAAGTAATTTTTATAATTATTATGTATATTGAAATTTTTTTCTTCCTTGAGTTAGTACAAAATTTTAGCATAAATATATAAAAAGAAGGTATAAATTTTTAAGAGTACAAAAATTATTTGTACATGAGCAAAAAAATAAATAAAAATATTATTTTATAACTATTATATATATATTCAAATTATTGTAATTTTTATTCATAATAAAAACTGTCTTTTATAATTATTTTATAAATTATTAATTCACAAATAATTATTTTCTTTTTTCTAACTGTCTATTTAAATATACTCTTTCATGTAAATTAATTAAAATTAATTTATATATTTTCAGTATGCCAATAACATTTATAACTATTTTGAACAAAAATACATAAATTTTTAACTCTATTATAACGTGATTAATCATTTATTTATTTTAGTTATAACATGAAGTTGTTGTAGTTAAAAATCAATATATAATAACTAATTTGTCCTTCATCATAATAGATAAGTTAAATTGTTGGATCGACTTTCAAATTTATTAATGTTAATAAATTCTTTGACTTTAAGTTTACCTTTGCCTTTTTAAAATCAAAGCTTTCCTTTACCTTAAAAATCACAAAATTAATAATCGTACAAATCAAAAATTAGTATTTATAAAAGTGAAAAAAATAATAGAGTATATAACACTATTTTCTTATCTTTTTTAAATTTTTTTTATTACGATTAATTTAGATTTGTTTTTCCCTTCCCTACATAAAAATAAAAATAAAAAATAAAAAAACTGTCTGCCCCATTTTTCAATAAGGAAAAAATGAAATAATATAAGCAAAAGAGATAATTATATAAGTATGATAGCCTGTTGCACCAAAATAGGGTTTAAAATGGGACTTTGAAATGCTACGTTTGAAGACCCAAAATAATCTAAAATAGGATTTTTATAAAAAAAAGTATAAATAAACAAATACTAGAGTCTCCACCCGGTGTGTAAAGTATATCGGAACACTAACCTAAACCTTAAGAAAAAAGAAAATCCTAAAGGTTAAAAGGGAATAATAAGGAGATTCAAAAAACATTTAAACTATAATAAATAAATAATTTATAAAAATAAATTAATTATATAGATGACTCCTAGTCTAAAAATAATAATAATAATAATAATAAGCTAGACTACTTTACGGGTAACCTAAGCACCTTTACACCCCCGATAAAAATCGGTTACGTGATTCAATTCATGTTTCCAACAAATTAATCTAAATTTATATTATGTTTGGATAAAATAAACATGAAAACAAATAAATAATAAAACATGCATATAATGCAGGGGAGTGGGCAACTCGCTGTGCCAGTGTTTGACTAACACAAGAGGAAAAAATTCTACGTTAATGTAAACAGAAAGTATTTACAAGAATAAATGCACTTAACAGAATAAAAAAAATAAATACATAAAGCACCAATAAAACGTAATATTCTAACATATAAATCCTAAAGAAAGCAATAAACATGTAGTACACAATACTATCTATTTACTTTAGGCTTAATCCTTTTTGCAATGGGATAAATCACAATACATAACATAACCATAATAACAAAAGAAACAATAATGGAGAAAACTAAGAGAAGTAATTAAACCAAAGTCATATATAATACTTAGCGTGTAAAGGAATTTAGATACACCTCTTAATGTACCAAAGGTTCAAAATTATCCTATTTTGAGCTCAAATAGGAACAAAAGGGTTAAAAGTACCAATATACAACTATAAGTAAAAATAAACTAACAAAAAATAATATTATCAATCTAGTAAAAGCAATTTTAAAGATTACATTAAGATAAACTATCATAAAAATTGATGAACAACCATTGTTGAAAATGAGGAGAAGGACTTCATTGAACAAAATCTAAACTTAAAAGATTTAACTGCGATATTTCAGAACAACGAAAGTGTCCACATACAAAAAAAACAAAGTTCTAGTAGTAAAACAACATTTATTAAGAAAAAAAGACTAATTAGGAACAAAATAAACTTATAGGGGCTTAATTGAAAAATATACAAAGTTTTTAGGGTCAAAATATAATTTTAAAAAGAGTTTAAGGGGCAATAAATATAATTTGAGAAAAATTTTAAGGACTAAAAAGCAATTACAGAAAGTATCAAGGACCCAAGTGAGCGATTTCAAAAGTCCCAAGGAATAAAATCTAATTTCAAAAAGTTCCTAGGGCAAAAATATAATTTTTACAAGTTATAGGGAGCAAAACATAAACTTAGAAAGGTACAAGGGACTAACATGCAATTTCAAAATTTTTCAAGGGCCAAAATGCAATTAAAAAAAATTTGGAGGCAAAAACGTGATATTGAAAGTTCAGGGGTCAAACTGTAATTATTAATAACTTAGGGGCTCATTGCAATTACAGGAAATTAGCCATGGCTAGCCCAAAACATGTTCTGACAGAAGAAATAAAATAAAGGCCAAAAATTTTCCTCTATCTCTTCCTTATAATTAGGCCCAAATCTGAATTCAACCCAAAACATAAAAATAACTAGCCATGGTCCAACAGAAAATAAAACAATCCCAACCCATCCATCTACAGTAGAATAAAAAAATTACACAAGCCTATACAAATCAAAATGTACTGGGCTCCCATAAAAAATGTATCAGGCCCAATCCAGAGCTAACCCACATTTCCTTCATTTATTCCAGTAGGCCACCAGCCGAAATAAAATATCGTGCCCCAATTACAAGAAGATTCCCGTAGGCCACTAGCCGAAAATCAAATTTCGTACCCCGATTACAAGAATAGAGCCCAATAGTCAAACTCAATCCAAACCTCACATTGTCCATCACAAAAATAAAACATAAACTCCAAATCCTTCCACTAAAAACCGGCTGGTGGCCCAAGACCACCAACTCCATAATCAAAAGCCCAATTTTGTTGTTTTGTAAGGTTCGAGATAAAAATCACATTTTAATTAAAGAAAAAATCCTCATTTCCCGTTAGTTTTAGTTTACCAAACCATTATTAGTCCATTTTTAAGTTTAAGTGATTTAGATCAAAACATTTTTTTTTCTTTTACTAAAAGCCCATCAGATTAAAAACATCAAACCTCAGAGAATTTTAATTTTATCAAAGACCATCAGATTTAAAAATGGGTGCTATCAAATTTTTTTTTTAAAAAAAAAGGCCCATCTGATTAAAAAAATCAAACCCAAGAGAATTTTAATTTTGTCAAAGCCCATCAGAGTTAAAAATGAGTTTGAAAGCTATCATTTTTTACAAAAAAAATGAAAGGCCCATCAGATTTGCTAGGCCCAAAACCCTCACATCTAGCTACTTGACCCAGTACTAATTAAAGGTCATGGCCCGAAATACCACAAAAACCACAACAAACAACATACAGGCCGTAGCAAAAGTTTAAACCCAACAAACAAAACCTCGGCCAGCACTTCTCGGCTCAGATTTAAAGGCCGAATAATTTCCGATCCGTTAAAACAAATGTGATCTAAACAAAAATCATCATAGGGGATTCAAATCACTAGATTCCAGTTATAAATTATTTCATGGATTCAGAATAAACCGTCTGACGAGATTAATAGAACAACAACTTGGTAAAACAGAACATATAATATGCGTTTAGAAGAATCTTCAGATGTGAGATCAGATAATCATACAGATTTTAATTAAAAAATAAATCACCCATCCCTTACAAAATCGTTTTGGTCATCAAAAGATCCTATAGATCAGAAAAAAAAAAAAGCTTAAATCCCATTCTTCTTTCTGATTCATAAACAAACATAGAAACAGGGGATGAACTTTACCACCACAAATATCGAATCTGTTAGAGATGCCGAGGAGGAGAGTCAAACCATGATGCTGCTGATGTTGACAGACGGATGATAGTGGTGATGTCAGGTGGATGACAAAGAGACCCATAAGCTGGCTGTGGGGGAGTTGGAGTCGTTTTTGGACAAGGAAAAGACAACAAAATATGAACGAAGACGACAAATCGGTAAAAAGGGCTTGCTTAACGGGATCAAAGGTCAAAATGATGAGTCCCCTGGGGAAAATTGAAGGGAAAGTGGGGTTGTTATTTGAGGGATTCAGGTTAATAGTACTACTATATATAACTGAACATACGAGTAGTAGTATAATAAAATACTAATAGTATTAACAATATAATATTTATATACACATACATGTATATAACCGACACTTCTCACATTCATACAGGTGGTATACTCTGATGTATGACACTAATTGTTTACTTCCAAGGCAAGGCAATAAAATTTGACTTTTTGAAAAAAAAAAAAAAAAAAAAGAATCGGCTTACACCAGTCTTTGAGTACCTATTCACTGGAATGAATTTGTAGCGGATTCCTCATTTAAAATTAGAGAACATTACACTGATGTGTGGTAGAGCTTTTATAAGATAGCGAAAAGTTTAAATTATAGACACGCGGATCGGATGAATTAGTCAACATGCGTGATCCGTTTAGTTGTTACAATACACATAATTGGATATGAATTTTATTATTTCAACCCGATTAAATTTTATATTATATTAAAATATTTAATATATAATTAAAAATAAAATAAAATTTTTATAAATTATAAAATTTTTACATAAAAATTTTATAAGTTAAAAAATTATTATAAGATCTAGAATCGGATCGTGCAAGATTCGACAAATTAGAGTATCGATTTATTTTTATAAACCTAAAAAATATTCGGATCTGAATTCGAATTTAGATATATTAATTGGATTTGGATCTGGACCTACTAGTTCTTACCTGTACCGGACTCATTTATAGGCCTACTATCCGCTCTCTTTTCTTTTCTCGCCCCTTTGTCCGAATCTCTCTATCCTCACCCCTCTCTTTCTTAGATCCCTCTACTTTCACCACCTCTCTCTCATGGTATGGTGGTGAAAGGCTTTGTGGTGTTGTAGACTGGTGGTGGAGTGGTAAAGGGCTTATGGTGGTGTTGTGTTGATGTGAGGGAAGGAAAGGAAAAGAAAAGAAAAAAATAAATATATATATATATATATATATATAAATATAAATTCTAAAACTCACTCCTGAATTATTATCCAACACTCTATGGGTTTTTAAAAATTTTATTACCATTAACTAGTTTATGATAGTGATTGTGGAATTTTAACCAAACACCTCCTAAGTTATAATGAGAAAAAATATAGAGGAAATTACTTTTTTTTGCTACACAGTGTAAATGATGATATTTTAATATGTTAATTAAGCTTTATGAAATGAATTAGTAGAATTATATATAACCATTCATTATCACATAAATACCTATATAATATTGAGTTAGTGAATAAATAATTAAGGAAAAAAATCTAACAAATTTGGGTAAATTTGATGGTTAGTGCTTATTAAATAATGACCAAGTACTGAGGGAAATAAGCTTATATATTAGTTTTGTTGTTTATATTCTTCTTCTTGGAGTACAACAATCTCAGGTAACATTTTTTTTTTCTAGTTATGTTATTCTTAGATAAATAAATATTCAAGAATAGATTTTTAAAACATTTGATGTTAAACCAAGTTTAACTTGGACTTTCAAAAATAGTGAATTGAAATTAATTAGAATGAGATATATATGTGTATGTGTGTGAGAGAAAACAATGAGCATTTGCTCTCAATTTGTTATGTTTTTTTCTTTTTTCAATCTACTTATAAAATAACCTATTATAAAATACTTGGCATATGTATATTATAATAACCAAAATATAGAATTGCTTATTGTTTTTAGACAAGTTTGTTGGAAAAATACATGGCATTCCTTATGCCTTTTGTTTTGATCCCTATTTGCTATTTGAAAACATGTAAAACATATTGCTTTCAAAATTTATGTGCATGTGTCTACATAAGTACATATAAAATACGTGTTTAATTACATGTACAATTGAGAATAAATCAAATGTCACTTGGCTTACTCAAGTGAAAGCGAATTTAAAAGTTATTATATTTAATTGAAAGTAAAGCAAATGTTATTGTAGTAAAGTGCGAATAAATAAAATGTCGGTGTACTCAATTTAGAAAGAATTAAAAGTTATTGAATTCATTGAAATTAAAGCAAAATTTATTATACTAAATTAAGAATAAATTTTTTTTGGTGTACTCAATTGAGAATAAATTAAAAGTTATTGTACACAATTGAGACTGAAGAAAATATTATTGTACTTGAGTGAGAATAAGTTAAACATTTGTACTCAATTGAGAAAGAATTCAAAGTTATTGTATTCATTGAAACTAAAGCAAAAGTTATCCTACTCAATTGAGAATAAAACAAAAGTTGTGTACTCAATTGCGAATAAATTAGAAGTTATTGAGCCTAAAGCTCATATTGTTGTAGTCAAGTAAGAATAAATTAAACATTGTGTACTCAATTAAGAAAAAAATTAAAAACTACTGTTGAATTGAGACTAAAGTAAATGTTATTGTATATAAGTTAGATTAAATCAAATGTTAGTGCACTCAATTGGGAAAGAACTGAAAGTTATTGTTGAGACTAAAGTAAATGATATTGCACACAAATGAGAATAAATTATATGTTGATGTACTCAATTGAGAACAAATTAAAAATTAATGTATTCAATTGAAACTAAATCAAAGTTATTCTACTCAATTGTGAAATAAATCAAACGTCAGTGTCCTCAATTGGGAACAAATTGTAATGATTGTATATAACTAAGACTAAAGCATAGTAATCGAGTGAAAATAATAAAACACTGGTATACTCAATTGACAACATATTAAAATTTAATGTATTTATATTAATTGAAACAAAAGTTAAAGTTTATTCTATTAAAATGATAAATCAAACATTTGCGTACTCAATATAGAACAAATATTAAAATTTAATGTATTTATATTAATTAAAACAAAAGTTAAAGTTTATTCTATTAAAATGATAAATCAAACATTTGCGTACACTCAATATAGAACAAATTAAAAGTTATTGTATACAATTAAAACTATAGAGAATATAATTATACTCAAGTGAGAACAAAACAAATGCATGTGTATTGAAAGATAGGGGTGTTTGAATCATTTTGCTTATTGAAAACAAAATGTGGGAGAGTTTATCAAAATTACTATTAGAAAATTTAAGAATTTTTTAAGTACTACTGGATTTGTTTTTTTTTTTTTTTTCAAAAGTATTTGTTCTCATTTGAGAATATTATGCAACCCATAGGGGGCTTACTGTATATACGTAGATATAACATTATACAGTTTTATCTTACTAAGGATTAAAGTGAAAAAATTATGAAGTCAACAAGGGCTCAATAGGGAGATGGCTAAAAGTCCAAGTCCGCTATTGAAAATATAGCAAACTTCAAAGTTTTCTTTTGAATGCTTGGAAATTGTTGGCGGTTCACTTTGACATTTTAGTGTTCCCACTTCCTACCAACATGAATTTTTTGAGTTATCTTTTTTTGGATTGAAGTGTATCAGGTTGCCCATCTTACTAGTATCTTTTACTTAGCCAAGCAAACCTTTGATCTGACTGTCTACACAAAAAAATCAACTAATAAACGGATTAGAGTTGATGTCTGACGCATCAGACATAAGAACATTGTCTGCTCTTATATGAGCAAGTAATAGTAAGGATAGTTATATAGGAAAAATAGTTATATAGATTCGATTTTTTGATTTATTTATAAATTTTGTGGTTAAAATTAAATATTATAAAATTTTATTTACATCAACTGATATCATAAATTTCATAACAATTAATTTATAGCACAAGATATACAAATAAGATCAAAAATCAAATTTATCTAAGTCTCGTTATATAGTACCGAAACCACTGTCGTTTTGGGTTGTCCGAAATCCTATTACAGACGTTAATTTAGTAAGAAGCCGTTAAGCCGTTGGATAGGTGGAATTGATATTCTACGAAACAAATAGGAAAAGGTCGACTAGCGTGAAGCCGCAATTTTTAACTGAAGTAAAAAAATACTATAAAAGTGGATTACTAGCTTGATATGTTTCGGAGAGATTTAAGATTGGCTAATGTAGCGGTTACTTTATAGCACTGCCAACGTGGCATGTTGGGTTCATATTTCTATTTTAGAAAATATTAATATAGATCGGTTTTGTATTCCACTTATTGATCATATGGTTAATATTAAATTTTATAAAATTTTACTTATATCAATTAATATTATAAATTTCATAATATTTAATTCATACTACAAGATTTATAAGTGAGATTAAAAATTAGATTATCTAAATATTTTCCTACTATTTTACTTTTACCTTTTAGACAAGGAAAAGCAAATAGCAAAAAAATAAGAAAGTCCATGAAAAAAATAAATGTTCTGGATGATTTTTTTATTATTATTCTCTAAATAACATTATATAATTATTTTATATATGTTTTTAATTATTTTTTATCTCACATGTATCACTTTAAAAAAAGTTACTACAATACTTTTTAGAATAATATTTGGATAAGTAGATAATAAGAATAATCATCATCCAAGCGAAACAATTTCTATACATGATGCGTGTAAGGTAAAACGATGGTAAAAAAAATGTGATAATCCTCCAAATATTAACCTACTGAATACTGATGTGCTAGTAAGTTTAATTTATGAGGGAAATCTTGAAAAGCTGATTTTTTTTTCCCCTATTAAGATAAACAACTGGTCTTAAAAAAAAAAAAAAAAGGTAAGTGGTATTACACTACTATTTTGATACGAGAAATTTTTATATGAAACGTATCTATAGTATAGTGTTATATACTCATTGATTTATATTTTTTCATATCATCACACATCACCTTATAGAATAACATGGAGAAATATGAATCAAGAAATTCATAGTTAAAAAAATAGAAAAAATGAAATATCCAGTTACCAGTAATTTACAGGAGAAGTGTTTTATCGTTTATATGCACTTCGTTCTCATATGTATTATTTATGTAAAAATACATAAGTAAAGATTCTTTGTTAATGAATTTGGTTAATCACTCAATTGAATACAAAGCACTAGGTTGTCTATTTTTTAATTCATTATCTAGTTATGAAATTTGGTTATTTGATTTTTAGGTGGTAATTTATATTTGTAAAATAGTTTCATGTAAAGTAAATTGAGAATAGGACTTACAATTTTAAGCATCTAATTTACAAGAAATCCTATTAAGAAATGTTAATTAGGGGTTAAAATTATGTTGGCCTTTACATTGTTGATTACCTTAAATAATTATAATTAAAAGTTTATAATGTTATGAACTCCAATTAAGGTTAATTGAACACTAATAAAATCATTCGTAATTTAGTACAGGACCTACTTAAGAATGATTTGAAATCTATAATGTCAATCAATAAGTATTAATAATACATTGCCCTCTAAATTAGGCAAGTGATTATACATTATCTCCTTAAATTAAAAAATATATACACTGTACTCCCATTCACATTATCCATCCTTTAAAAAAAAGTTCATTTGAAAATTTTAAAATTGTCACACAATAACCTGTTAAAGAAAAATTTTCAATAAAAAATAAATCCATTTAAAAATTATTCTACCAAAGTAGTTAACATTCAAATTCGCAATAATATCAAATAAAATTTAAAAATTTTAAAAAAAATGACCAAAAAAATATAGATATCGATTATATTGAAATATTATATATTTTATTTTTCTTATTTTTAAATAATTATCATATTAATATAAAAATATAAATACACAAAAAATCAAAAATTTAATACTAAGAGTATTTTAATCATTAACTAGATTATCATGTTTTAAAATTATTAATGGATGAATAGTATCAATAGGAAAATATGTTATTTTAGTTGAAGAAGACAAAATATAATTACACACCTAATTTTAAGAGACAAAATATATTTACTCCACCTAGTTGGAGGTAAAAAGTTATTAACCCATCAATAAATACAAGTGACGGCTATTCATATTTGAGAGTCCTAAGAAAAGTTCGATCCGGTTGCATGTCCAGATTTTAGCAAGTTTATTTAATTTTATTATTTTCAAATTTTTTTAATTGAATCAGGCCAGTCATTGGATTTCCAACCTTTCCGGAAAACTACTCTTCCAGGACTAAATCACAAACCAGTAATAGTATAGTAGTAATGATAAAAGTAATTCACGTCTTTTCGTAAAAAAGAATTGATTTGATGTCTATTTTTTGTACACTTTCCAATAAATTTTTTTTGACAAGATCGGATTCGACTTTTACCTGTCAGTATAATTTACTCTAGTTTCCTATAAAATGATAAAAATACAAATTTATAAAAATATTATAATAATTAACACAAATACACAAACATTACAAAATATTTGATTTTAATTCAAAACAAACCCGAAAGGCAACCACTGAAAAATGTGCGTTCGGGCCCAAAAAATTCTTAATTTCAAAAATAATTTCCAAAAGATTAGAAAAATTTACCGAGGTTTTCAAGAATTTTGAACAAACTTGAGAACATTAAAAATTAAAAAATAATATTGAAGTACGAAAAAAACTTTTTTACCTTATACCCCCCACAACAGTGAATTAATATGGTTATTTTACCCAAAAAAAAAATGTGTATTTTTGTGAAATTGAGACGTTATCTTGCAAAAATACAAAATTTTTGAAATACTTGCCCCAATTTGGGGCTTAACAACAAAACACGTCAAAATTCAGTGTCTACATAACCAAATAACGAAACTAAACCTCGATGCGAAACAGAAAATTCACAATTTTTAATTAAGATAAAAGTATTTATTAATTTTATATATATTAAATAGTAATATTTGATTACAAAATTTTTATATTTAAGAATATCATTTTGTAAAATATTGGTTTAAGTAACTATTAATGAGATAGAAAATAAATTCAACCCGTGATGCAGGCAATGCCTAAAATATTTCAAAATAATCACTGTAACACATACAAAAATTCTACGCATATTTTGAGATGCTGATATAGAAACTTAATTAAGTAATTAATACAGCAACAATCCATATTATGCAAGTAAATCATAGTATTAAATATACTCTAAGTATTTACTAGTATTTATTGAGTTTAAATATTAATTTTGGAACTACAATACTAATTATTACAGTATTTAAAAAAATAATATTAGTTTAGTTTAACTAATGATAAGGTAAAAAAAAGTTCAACCAATGGTACGATACATTACCAAAATAATCTAGAATAATCATTGTAAGACTTCTAAGAATACTACGCATAAATTATTGGAATGACATATAGAAAAAATAAGTAGGCAAGTAATGTAAAAATAATAATATGAATTATGCAAATAAAATCATAATATTAATTATTCTAAAATAATTACATATATACATTGCGTTATACGTCAATTTTGGAAAGTGTTATACAATTTTTACACTATTTAACAAAATAATAAAAATGTAGATTAAATATCTTAGTAAATAATACAAGAAATTGACTAGAAAAGTATTTAAAAAATGAAAATAAAATTCACACACTTTTGTTAGCATTAATTTTTTATGTATTTGATAAATACAAATTTTAATTACCACAGTAATATACTATACCAAAATATAATTTTGGAACTAATCATGCTCAATACCATTCAGGATGAAGGGAAGAGTTTAGAATATTGATGAAGTCCTTAAATGAATGTTATCATAAAGTTAAGAAACAAGGAATAATACCAATATATTTTATATTTTGATACATATTTGCACAATATATTAAAAAATTAATTATAATAGAGATTATATAAAATCTACGTGTTATTTTGGATATATTTAGAAGTACAAGTTTTTCAGTATAGTTTTGTTTATTTTAGAGTAAGATAAAGAAATTTTTTTTCATTAATGTTTTCTACATTTAAACCAAGATAAAAGAACAACCTTTTATTTTTTTTTTCTTTTGACAACGACTTTAATATATTATGTGGTATCCATCCATATTATAGATAATATATTTATTTAATATATTTAGTTTAATATCTTTGTTATTTACATTTTACTTAAGTTCATTGTTTTTATTTATATTTTTTTTAATTAATCATTCTATTTAGTTATTACCGTATATTATTTGATCTCATGTAAATATTTTCCTAATAAAAGAATTTTAACATGCTTTATCGAGAAAATAATGTTTGATACTGGATAACGATTTTATCTTTTAGTAATGATAAAGAATATATAGATATATTTAAAAAGTTCAATATTATGGAAAAAAAATCTTTATTCTTAAATGATCAAGTCATTGGTGGTGTCGTTATAATAAATTATAATTATGGAACCGAAACGTGAAATAGAAATTATTTTGGATCGAAAGTGACCACATTATGTGTCATCAATATGAATGAAGAGATCAAATTTTAAAATTTCAATAAAATACTAAAACAGATGTTATAATAAGTTTAAAAAATATAAAAAATACCATTATATTTACTGTATGTATACATATTTACACAATATGTTAATGATAATTAATTGTAATAGAGATTTATATGGATTGTTTTTATTAACATTCAATGCATTTCAAAGCAACATAAAAGAATAAGTTATCATTTTAATTTTTTATAATGATTTTAATATATTATATGAACTATCAATAATGTGCAGAATATATTAGTTTATTTAAATTTTAAATTTTTATAATAACTCTTGATGTATTCGTTCTTTACATTTTAATTATATTCATTTTTTTTTTACTTTTTGAAATTATAATTAATTTTTGTAATTATTATCCATATATCATTTGATTTCATGTAAATATTTTTCGCTAATCAAAGAATATCAATGTTTCATCTATAAAATGATATTTGATACTTGATAGTGATTTTGTATTTTAGTAATAACAAAACATATACAAATATATTTAAAAAGTTCAATACTATAGAAAATATGTTTATTTTTAATTGATCAAATAATTGGTTATGCCGTTACAAAAAATTATTATCTAAGCATATAGAAGAGAAATAGAAATAAAATACAAATAATGTCATATGTTGTAAAAACAAATGACATTAAACAAATAGCAAACAATAGTGAACAAATTAAAAAAAAAAAAGTGAAAATAATTACAAAAAAAAGAGCAAAAATATTAAATATATATTTTAAAATATATATCTTTTGTATAAAAAATCAATAAATAACATGTTCACATATTATACTCTATGTTAGCATTTGATGATTATTTATTTATTATTTTTTTTAAAATATTCAAGAAATCAAGAATATTATACATGCGAAATACGTACTTTTTTCTAGTATATCTAAAAATAAGAGATAATATGATATATTAACTAATTGTATCCCCCTGGTAAATACTCTACTACTAGTCTACTAAACACACCAAAAAAAAAAAAAATTATAAAATCTTATTCATCCCAGAGAATTAAAACTTAGACCAATAATGATTTGACAGCGGGTTGATTTTATAGTTACCTATCTAAAATCTAGAGTATTTAGTATTTGATTAAGTAGATGTGCAAGTGGAAAAAAAAATTAAAAAAAAATTGCATACCTTCTCCAGGTTGATCATCGTTGCAAGTAAATGCATAAGGGCGATCAGAACAATAGCAAGCTAAATGTGGTAGAATTTGGGATGGACCCGCATAAGCCCCCTGATTTAGTGCATAAATCACAGACTGTATTATTTGCAATCCATCTCAACGAAAAACCAGCCCCAAGGGCTTCACTTAGATTCACAACAGAAGCCCAAGTAGTAATATTAACCCCAGCTGTTGTTGTTTGATCGATGGGGACAGTTATGAAAGTTTTGCATACTGTGAACAAGCCAGTGAAAGCTTGTTTTGTGGTGAAAAAGTTTGTGGTGTTGGTCCTTTCTCCCCTGCAAACAAATGAATTCAATATTCTTCTGGTGGAATTCACTGCACAACCATAAAACAGATATAATAAATTCCCGTCAGTGGAAACAGGGTTGAAAAGATTCAAATCGATGGTGGTGTTATGGAGATCTTTTGGACATGTATCATTGGCTAAATCTTCTCTAGCAATGGTAAGAATTTGTGAAGTTGTATCTATTTTTTGTATCGTATATGTCATTGAAAGTATTTGGATCCGCGGTCTTGAGGTTCTAAATATATCCAAATAATGGATGAGAGATGCTGTCAAAACCGTTTCCATCGCAATCTAGTTCAAAACCTGGATGTCCGCAATACTGAGGCCGGCTGCCTCCCCAGAAGGGGTAGCCAAGGCTTTCTAAGTAGGAGCAGTAGAACAACTGATTGCAGGTTCCATATCGCTCATCATATGCATAAACAGGAGCTGGACTGAGGATTAATATGAGGATTATGCTCACTTGAGAAAGGATCAGGAAGACTTGATCTTTTTGATGCATTTCCACGGTAGAGCTGCTTTGTGTTGTGACCAAGCCAAGCAGAGTCGTTAGTGTGGCCAAGTTTTCTTTTCTTCAATCAATGGTTACCAGACTTTCTTTTTACAAAACAATTATTATTGCACTAAATTAGAGAGAGGGAGGGGTTGACGCGTGAAAATGGGTTGACGCGGTCAATTCATGTCAATTTGGCTCACATTATTCGTCCAATAGACTAGCGACATGTATCATATAAAATTTTATAAGATACTTGTGTATTCTTAACGTAGTAACATGGCTTACGTGTAATTGCTATAAAGGCGATCGGATGAGTTCGGTCAACATACTAAGCATAATTGGCTCTCTTTTAGGCCAAAATCTTGACCTGAGTGGCGGAAATTTTCGATTATAAATAACAGTCAAATCTATGTAAGCAAGTAAACGAAAGTAAGCCAAATAGGCCAATAATCAGAGGCAAAGACCCCAAATTAAATACAAAACCTACAAGTCATTCATATATTTTCTCTCTCGTTTACTTTGTTTTTTTACTACTCTCGCTTTGATAAGGGTTCCCTTGAAAAATCCAACCGTGTTCCATCAATGGTAATACCAAATAATTTAGGGATAATTTCCCATTCCTCCCCTAGGGTATGCCATAATTGCAGAGATATCCCCTCTGGTTTAAAAAATTTCACTAACCTCTTTTATTTTGAGATTTTTTGCTTCAATTTCAGTCCATGTTAATTAACCCAGCATTAAAAGCTGATTCCAATAGAAAAGTGATATTTTTATTTCCAAATATGCCCTTGTCAATTAATAGCAATGATGATTTAATGATATTGTATATTTTCTAGGGTGAAAACATAATTTAAGTAAATATTAAATATTAAATTGCACTTGACCGTTGAATGCAACGGTTAAATTTGTTCTGCAAAACAATATTAAACCTCTAGGATACTTGGGAGCAAATACTAACAAACAATTTCAACATCAAGCTTCCTGCCAAGCACACTTAAGAAAATAATTATGTCATCTTCTACATCTAGAAAAAGACTTCCAATATAGAGGCCAATTAAGATTAGCAATAGATATTGCAATTGCGGTCGGAAGGCAATAACCAAAATTTGAGAAACAAATGAACATCCAAACATGCTCTTTTTCACATGTTCAAAGTGTGGATTCTTTCAATGGGCCCAGCAAGAAACTTATACCAGTTGAGGCTATGAAGTAACCAGCGCTGAAATGATCCCAAATCAAAGACAGTATTTCCCACAAGATCAGAGAAGTATTATGCATATGATAAGAAATAAGCTGTTGATTGTAATCAATCTAATCCTAGTAGCACTCTAAATAATAGTTCATATAGGAAAATCTATTTCTTAGTAGAGTTTAAATTGGTAGAGGAGGTGAAAGACATGGAGAGGAGTGATTTATATAATAATGTTCCAACTCCTTTGAGGCCTTAATTGTTACAGATTATGTAAAACAAAAGGCTTTAGGAGTTGGTTGAATTAACTGATGAACCGATTAAATGAGCAAATGTATGAGAACTGTAAGATATCCATAGCTATATATCAGTATAATAACTTTTCAATAATTTCATAACATCTAGACATAATCAACAGCAGCATTGTTTCAAATTTCAATAGCAATGTATGAATTGAAGCTTTGTGACTGCCTACTGGATCTTAATTACAAAAATAGATAATTGTCCATAACAAGGTGTTGTTATATATAACATACTACTTGATACTTATGGTTTTAAAAGAGACAACTACTAAGCAATCCTTGTATGTGCAAAACACCATCTTGTATGTTCCCTTACCAAGACGATAAGGATTGCAAAGGTTGCAAAAGTATAATAAACTAAGTTTTCAGCCATATTCACAAAAACTATGTCCAAAAGTATTTCCTAGCATTTTATAAGAAGCTTAACTAATTTAGGTTCTACTACTAAAGTAAGTAAAAGCACTTTAGATCTATGACAATAGCACAACTTCAGAACCACATACTGAAGCTACTAGTTAATTTTTCAGTTTCAAGAGAAGTTCCAGCATTGATAGTTATTGCCATATCAAATGTCTACAAAGTCACATTAGCTGCATTTCCAAAAGTAGGAACTTGTGAACTAGCACTAGGTTAAGGTTGAATAGTGTGACTGTTGCTTTTTTTGACAGGTTTTCCCTTCTACAATAAATTTCATAGATCAGAAAAATCACTAAAGTTGTAAACCTCCAAGACCAAATACTAAGTTACATAAATTTAGGCAGTTTAATTACCTTTTTTCCAATTGCAGGTGTTCCACCTTGAAAATGAACTTGTAAACAGAAGCTTGATTTGCTGTTTGCACAGTCACATTAGGCAGTTGAGTAGAAGCTTGTCTTGCTGTTTAAGTGCCATTGGTATTTACCTATACATTTAGACAACAAGTACTAAATTTCAGAGTAGATGTAAAAACATATATCTGCTTCTAATTTACAACCTTAGTGAAATATTTACAACTTCAGCTCCTAGACTAGGGTTGCTGCCTTGACTTGAGTAGACAATAGGAACATTTCTAGTAGCATGAGCCTAAACAAACAGATTGAATAAGTAGAAAAACTTATGAGCATAACAAATATAAGGAATGAAGTGTTAGTTACCCAAAGGATTGCCCCAGATAGGCCAATTCTAACAAGATTCCTGATTTAGTTCTTTTCTTAGGGGCCTGATAGCATAGTATAATACTAGTTATTTACATATTATTTACATTCATCATGCTAGGAGTATAATGAGTCACAGTTACAATTTAAATAGAATAAATTATACACCTGATTAGGAGCAGATATTGCTCCCCCATTTTTGTCTTTACAAAACCCCTTTGACAGGTCCTCTGGTTCTGTCCAAAGGCAAGGCAAACAGAGCACTTCAATATGGTTGATCTCTTAGGCTGAGATGAGGGTGCAGGTTCATCAGGTCCTCTTGTTCTATTCTTTCTTGGCCTTCCAAGTGCTCTTTTGAATGGTGGAGGGAGAAGACCTGCTGGTATTACATCAGGCATATCAAGCCAATCTTTGTCAACAGGAATAGGATGAATCATTCCACTATATGTTTTCAGGTATGGTTCAATTTTGAATGCCTCATCACAGTAGTTCTCAAACTTGTTCCTTCTATAAAGAATTCCAAGTGCAGCATGCTTGCAAGGTATACCAGAAATTTGAATGCTTCATACTCACATGTCTTATCTAGTAAGTTGACAATATATGTTTTGTCAACATCCTGGACCTCAAAGCTGTTATCACTTGCTACCATCAAGTTGCATCTCCTTGATTCATCACTAATTAACTTAAGCTTCTTAATATCTGCAACTTTGGTGATAGTATGGAAGTTCAAGTGCAACCCTTTTGGTATCTTTTATGCAATTTGCTCATTATCTTCCTCCTTATTCCTTCTGCGAGAGTCATTATAGGTTTGCCTCTAAACTCACCAATCCAAGCATTAAATGATTCTGTGAAGTTATTGGTTACATGGTCACATTTCACTTCTATGTTGAAAGCATGTCTTGCCCATGTATTCTTTGGTATCTTGCACAACCATTTCCATGTCTCAATGTTTAAATCTTTGATCTTCTCCATTGCCTCATTGAACTCCTTTTCATTGTAACTTTTTGCTGCCATCTAGAAGTTATTCCTCAATAATAAGCCAGGAAATGAGGACTTAAAGTTATTGTATATGTGTCGCAGCAATATCTTGCATCAGTAGAGGGAAATTGCTCCTCATATGCTAAGTTCAAGCCCTGCATTAGAAATCATTAATTAATATAAGACTAAGTCGAATGAAGATTGTAAAAACATTATAAGAGCATAATGTTATACTCCTTACCTTTTGCCTGTCACTCATGAAAGTCAGTGGTAGGTCCCAGGAAATGGACCAAAATGGCTCTCAAAATAGAAGAAGAACCAGGCCCATGCTTTTTTGTTCTCACACACTGCAACAAAAAATGCTAATGGAAATAAGTTGTTATTTCCATCCAATGATACTGCACACAAGATTACACCTCCATAAGGCCCTTTTAAATGGTAGCCATCAAAGCCAATATAAGGCCTACACCCAGCATGAAAACCATCTTTTGATGCCTTGTATGCGATGAACAACCTTTTAAAATAAGGTTCCACCATCAAACTTGGCCTATCATAGTGTATCTTACAAGTGCTCCCAGGATTAGTTTGTCTTAATATTTCAGCACACTTGGGGAGTTTTGCATATAAATGAGAGTGGGTGCCTTCTATCTCGTCAAGGGCCTTCTTCTTTGCTCTATATATCTGCATTTTACTTGGTTGTACCCTAAACTTCCTCATTTCAGTTAAAACACCCCGGTTAGTTACATCTGTGGATTATCTCTCAACACAAAAGACAATTTCTTTGCAATCCAATCTGAGGTAACTTCACGTCTCAACACAAAAGACAATTTATTTGCAATCCAATCTGAGGTAACTTCACGCTTATTGCTGGACATGATACATGTGTGAGTCGGTTAGTAAGACTTTATCTGATAAGTCATGCCATCAGCTAATAGGGAAGCATGAATTCTCCATTTATAACCCTCAATCATACATATAAAAGTGTACCTAGCTTTCTCATTTTTCAATCTTTGAATAGGAAACCCTTTTTGAATCACATAATCCTTCAAAACTGTTCTAAAAGCATCTACATTAGTGAACAACATCCCCTTCTAAAACTCAATGTCATCTCCAGGCCTATAGGTGAACATTTTCCCTCTCAAGTATTTTCTTATAGGATCACCACCATGATTAGCAGAATCAGGGGCAATGTTAATTTCTTCTTCCTTAAAAAAGCCTGATAAATTATCAAGCCTTTTACTCTCACTGTGTAGCTGAAGAAAGTGAAACCATTTCATTACTAACTTCACTATCAGATTCAGTATTTAAGCATTTCATCCATGACTCCTCGTCACTACTCATAAAAACTTCCTCCTCTCCAGGTTCATGTTCACTACCATGAACATCTATTCTATCCCCATATTCATCCAATCCTAGATTTTCTCCAAGATATGGAAGTACAGCATCAACATCAAAAACAAATAGATTGATCACTAGTTATGTTTCATGAATCTTAAACATTCTCAGCATATCATCATCACTCAGAACATCAATGTATTCAAATGATTTTGGAATTGCACACTCATGTTCAATATAACGTTCACACCTCCAGGCATTCTATTTAATATTTTCTTAGTACATCATTTAGCAGTTCAATGTATGAGTACCTATCAGGGTTGATATTTGGTAATCTGGTTTTTTTACCATTGTAATGGATGATGATATCATGCGTATCAACACTTCCTATCATATTTCCAAGTCCATAAACACACTATAGTGCTATTGTTATTCAAGTAGCACTAATAAAGTTCAATATGCATATGACTTACTCTATTTTCAGCTATGGCAAGAACATAATTTTTAAACAGAATTTTTTTGTCCCAAACAACAATGAACCCCAACATACAAGACTTTATTAACTCAAGCAAATCTATTTTTCAAGTCATAAAACAACAAAATAATGTTCCAAATGCTTGATTGAAACTTCATTAAGCTAATCATGTGTTCATAATAGGTTAGTAGCTAATGAAACATCAACATTATTACTTTTCTTCACAAAAAAAAAAAAAATGTATTAGTCTCCTATCACAACAAAAACCCTCAACATGCAAGCATTTAACACAACTTAGTGAAGTATACAGCTTGAAAAATAACTACATAATTGTTCAAATGCCTTATCACAAGCTAATCATTTGTTAAGAGAATTCTTCTTTCATAATCATTAGTTTTTCACACATAAAAATGACTTAATACTATGTAGTCCATTTTCTATGATCGCCTATTTGAGCCAAAAAGACAAGCAAAGAGTTGCATATGTACCATATTATTTACAAGCTTTGACGCTGTAAAAGAAAAATTAAAAGAAAGAAGTAACCTGATCGGTGCTTGAAGAAGAAGATCTTGCACAAGCTTTGTGGTTTTCCGGCATCTCTTACGAAATACTTTCACCAACTACTTCCTTCTTCAAACATCCATGGTAAAGAGATCTAGAAGGATGCGGTTGATAATTGGTGGGAAGAAGGGATTCTGACGCTAACACCTCAATATATAGACCACAAAAACCCGCTAAAAATGAGGGGTATTTTTGCAATTTCAAGAGTGCAAATAATAGAATATGTTAATAAAATATGCTAATGAGTCTAGAGGGCAAAAAGGTCAAAAAATCAATTTGATTTGACAAGAAGACCCACTTTATTCCAAAAGGGAGGTAAATGTAATTTCTTAAATTAGAGGAGAGATCTCTGCAATTAAGGGAAACCTTAGGGGAGGAATGTGAAATTAACCCAATAATCTATTTATGCCCTAGTGACCTCATTAGGCAGTTTAGCAATCTTGATATAGTAATTAAGAATAGGATAATGAAGGCCGGAATTTGATCGAGAAATATAGGAGTGTTGCGTTGCGTGTTACTTTTGGGAAATTTTTTCAAAAGAATCGGCTCTATGATAATGTATTATAAGTCTATGACCCCTGGTAAGTAGTACAAAATTAATAACGTGATTGATTATGAATCAAAAAGAGTGTTAGTATAGTACCATCTCCTTGGTCCGTCCCAAAATTTCGCTACATCTCTTCTCAACCCTTAATCTTTCATGATCTCGCATTTAGTAGAAAAAGAAGTTACGTAGTGCTAGCCCTGGCAAGCAGCTGATTGTGTTCTTTTGCCTCAACTTGAATGATCTTGATTCTTGAAGACTTTTGTTTAGTAGTACTAGCAAGTCTAGTGTTAAAGTTTCAAAGTTCTACAAATACGCGCTCATTGTTATGTATAGTCCGTCTTGCCATGTATCTCATTCGAACTTTCTTTCTAGCTTTTCTTTTCGTTCTACATTACCATTCTGATTTTCTTTGTCCCATAAAAGATAAAGAAAGTTCATGCTCACTCAATTTCCTTTTGGTCAATAACCAACTACCTGACTAACGTTCACTAATTCGAGAAATATGTCCCTATCTTTTAAGAAATGAGTTACCCATTTTAAATGGAATCCTATTAGTGGTCAAGCAAGAAATAATCCCCTATATCTTTAGAAATGAGTTGCCCATTTTAAATGGAATCCTATTAGTCATCAAGCTAGTAATTATTAAGATGGCAATTAATGGGTCAATAATTGTCATAAAATTTGACATATGCATATCCTGAATTAAATTATTGATAATGATGCAAGTTAAGCAGCTTAATGAGGAAATGAAATTTTTTATTTTAATCAGAAATAACTATCTTGAACTAATACGACCTCTCATTTAAAGTGAAAGTCTATTTTCTAAATAGAATATCCTCTATTTTTCAAAAATATAAAACCCTCCCGTTAGTTGAGGAGCCTGACTGGAATAAAATTTATAGAATTGAACATCAGAATGCTGAAAGTCACGAGACAAACAGAAATGGAGAAGAATAGCATGTACATATATTCATCTAAATATTAACATATGAATTCACACAGCAGGAACAGAGAAAAGAAAATGCAGAAATACTTATTTTTTATTTATTCTCTGATGCTATTTGACACAAGAATACATCCACAGATATAGAACCAAGAATTATATTATTAGTGAACAAGTTGCGTCAACATGATGATCCTCATGCAAAATCACCAGACTATGCCCTTTCTCCGTCTAAACCTATCAACACGATCAGTACTCATTCGGGACTTTTCAGCCTTGTTTGCCTTCTTAGACTTTTCAAGTCTACTGTCTAAACTGTTTCTAGAAATTTCTGGAACGTCAGGCTGCAGCTCAAATGTGTCTTTAGTAGTTTTTTCAGCTGGTTTGCCCTGATTATTCCCATCAACTGATTCTTTTTCAGAGAACCATTTGTCACTGGCTTCGATTTACCAAGTGTCAATACAAATTTTTTCAAGTGTTTTATGTACTCGGGAAAAAGTTCAAGATTGCAATGACCGCCCCCATTTATCCATAAGGGTTCATACTTCAGCTTGCAATGCTCCCAAAGCTGCTTCCCATGAGAACAATCAACAACTTCATCTGCTGTTCCCTAAACCACGAGAAGAGAACTTGCGTGAATCACCAGAAAAAGAGAACTTCCAGTCGGGATGGAAAGAGAGAACTTACATGAATCACCAGGACAGGACAGTTTATAATTCCAATTTTGTCAATATTCTGAAAGAAACAACAATGGTAAATAAGCAGTCCGGTATCAAATACAAGAGTTACCTTAAACATGCTCACTACAGGATCATATTACCTTGTAAATGTCAAGCCAATATGTCCGTTTGACAGGGTACAAGACTCTTATCCCAGACATAAGTGGACTATGTAAGACGACACCTCTCAAGTTTGGCACCCTAGAGTAAGCAAGATCAACAGTTGGGCCACTGCCAACAGATTGACCATACAGTATTAACTGTTCATCTTTAACTCCATATTGCTCCTTCAGGCATTTATATATTGCATCAATATCCGCGTACGTATTATATTCAGTTGGCTGTTTCAAAAGATAAGAAGGGCTGAGTGTGTTGCTTTATGAGGATAAAACAGTTGATAATTCTAAGGGCACGACATACACAGGGTTAGTGAAGTGATTCTGCATCAAATGGAAGACGATGCTGTCATCCCACCAAATTGTAAAGCTAAAAAACATTAAAATTAAAATTTGTCAACTTGAAAATTTCTATATCTTTGCCATGAAAATGTTAAGACAGTCACCAATTAATTTCATACAACTGTGAACTGCATTTCCAAATTCCAAATACAATTACAAGGGAATGCTCACCTATATTTGCATTATAAACAATAATCTACATGCTTATGCTGAATGACCTAGATTTTTCATGTTTCGTAAAGAATGTGCTCCATACTCTTTTCACGATTTGCATAAAAAAAGCAATGCATGCTCGGAGAGAAACAAATGGAGAACATGATTTGTGCCTTATGCATTCCTCTCTCCCCTGTTTTAGAACATAAATTGTGTATAACTATTTAATCTTCCCAGGGCGAGTACACTTGTTTAATACTAAGAAAATTCCTCAAATTGGAGGAAAGCATGCCAACAGGTCTTGCCACTTGCACTGTCAGCTGGGGTATTGGAGATAAGTAAATAAGTAATATATAAATATAGACACTTGTATTTTATGTCCGGAGATTTCACTATCTTCAAGGTTAAGCTTATGGGTACCTGGTCCGTCCTAGATTAAAGTTACTCAAAGAGTTGGAGCCTGCTTTATCACAAATGTTCCTTAAAGAGCAATACTTGGTGCCATACTCCTGTAAGGTCCTTACTTCCACATGCACTAAATTCAAGTAGACATTCTACTCAGTTCATGAGTGTATGAGCTTGAATCAAATTGAAAGTCAAAATGGATTTTCGAGAGATTTTTTCTACAATTTAGTAATGAGTGAACAAAATCTCTCTCTCTCTCACTCACACACACACACACAGAGACAGAATGAAGGGAAGTATATTTTTCCTAGTATCAGAAAAAAACAATTCTAATACCTAAGGATAAGGAACTTGAAATATCATCAATCCTTCACTTCGAAATATAGAACACCAGAAAACTTTTGTTCAAAATACTTATTCTTTCAAACATGGAATTTGTGTGATAATCATGAAAATGCTAGAAAAGATACAACTTCTTAATTAATTAATCTCCTAGAAGAGGAAGGGGATGGAGTGCACAACTACACCGACAAGTAATTTAGGAGCAAGAGAACATTTGAAAAATAGTGGGTATCTAACCTTTCCAGTTGATTGTCCATAGCCAGAGTAATCATTACCTGCAGAGTTTATAAAATTAAACCAGGAGAAGTACGATCATCAAATAAATCAATATAACACCAGGTACAAGAACATGAGTGAGAATGCTATGAATTTATCCAATATTATTATCCGAAAATCAGCTGCAACTGAGACAAATAACTAGATTACTTCAATCTATGATCTCTACATCCGTTCTTTATTTTTCTTTCCCTCGGAAATAATACTGTAACACCATCAGATCATCCTTCTTTCTTTCATCTAAAACCAGAAATCTTTCTCCCCACCACTTCCCACCCTTTCCCCACCCTTGAAAAAAAATCCAAGAAGAACATAAAAAGAAAAAAAAAAAAAAATCAACTCTTTTCCTAACTAAAAGGTAGAAGATAAAAATCCCAGCTCAAAGAAATATACATATTAACATAATTAGTAACAAAAAAGAACAACCCTTTAATTCCCTTGTACATAAGCTACATCCTCAATTCACATACTCTAAAACAATCAAGTATCAAAACAGATAATCTAAAGAATAAGTCAAAAGCTCAAAACTTTAGCCATTACTAACAATTAAAAAAAAAAAGTAAAAAAATCAAAACTTTTTTTACCCCATTAAATTAACGCGAATAGACGAATACTTAATTCGACGAAGAGCTCAAACATCTGACCCAAATCGGCAGCATTACCATGAGAATAAAGCATAGTAGCAGATGCCTTAGGATGCTTCACATGGACGGCCACAATATCATTTCCACGGCGAGTTCGGAGCTTCAAAACGTCGACGTCTTCTCTCACAGGAACCTCCGGTATGCAAAGTTTTACACCACAAGAGTTGTCAACCACCACCGTGTAAGACGGAGGAGTAGGCGGGAAAAAGGCAAATTTAGCCGCGATTGATGACGACACCCCGCCCATTTTTTCTCAGCCTCAGTGATAATACTAATTGGTCTAAATTCCTAAAGAAAGCCACTTGTTTTCTAAGATTTGATTATGTGTATCTACTTTGATCGGAGAGAAACTGGTGGTGGCGGTGGCGGCGGCCGCGGCGGCGGGAAGAGGAGGTGCGCGTAAAAAATGATGTGAGGAGATTTCAAAGATGCGTTGCTGGAATGGTAACGTTGGAGCTTTCGATTAGGTTTACTAATTTTAAGGGAGTGTGGGAGGGGATCATGTAACATGTCTCACATTCTATTTTTGTACAATTAAATAAATTATTAATATTATATAATAAAATAATTTTGATAATTTATTTAGTAATGTAGTAAAAATAAAATAAAATAAAATATGAGACAAAAGATTCAGTTAAGACTCGAATCCTTTCCAAATTATTGACTGCCAAGTGCATAGGATTCAAACAAAGCCACTCCATATTCAAATTAAATTCGGTTTAAGCTCAATTTGATTTGTTTGTAATTAAATTAAATTTGAACAAAATTTAATATTTATTAAATTTTTTAATTTGACTCAAACTCATCCAGATAAAATTAAAATTTCAATTTTATATGTAAAAATTATAAATTATTTGAGACTAATTTAATCTTGACTCGAAAAGTTCGTTTGATTTCGATTTAATAAGTCAAGTTTAAATTTATTGACAAACTTTTTAAAATAATCAAATAATCTTAAATATTGAAATCTAACTCAACTCGTTTAGAGTGGTTTATACCCCTACAAGTGCCAACAAAATGCTAGTATAATGAAAGGATTGCAATGTAAATTTAATATTATAATCATTTCTAATCAGTCATTTAAAAGACGAAGTGATACAACAAGTGAAATTCAACATATTATTGAAAGAATCAACTATAATCAATTAATAAGTTAAAAATAAGGATTGGTGATTTAATACAATTTTGATATATAAATTAATTTTCAAAAGTAATTTTAATTTTAAACTCTTATAAATAATTTTTCATTCTATTTTTGAATATTTTTGCAGTGTTATCTAATATTCGATACTAAAATTATTGTGATATCCAATTGACATTGATTAATTGACATTGTAGATTTGATCTGGATGGTACTTGGGAGCACATGACAAATTTGTTTGCTGAGGCTACAAATTGAAATTTAATGTTTGGAATTTATTAAACTTAATGAAGACGAGATTAATATTTGCTATATTAGTTTTACCTTCGAATGCAAGATAAAACTTGCAATTGTTGGACGAAAAAATGATTAAATAATCTAGATAATGCTTATTGCAGGGGCGGAGCGTCCCTCCAAGAATTTAAAAATTAGATTATTTTACAAATTTTTATTAATTTTTTATAAAAATGAGATTTTTTCCTTTAAAATTTTTAAAAATTATAAAAGTAATCTTGAAATATATACTTATATAGTTTTGCACCTAAAATATTCAAAATTATTCTTTAGATTTTTTAAAAATTTGATTGCATCCACATAATAATTATATTTTACTCCTCTAATATTTTACAAAAATTATAAAATTGTATTTCTAAAAATATGTAAATATAAGTTTACCCTTCCAAATTCCAATTCTTGCGTCCGTCCTGAGTTATTGGATAATCCAAGTACTTGTACATTACTATGTTTTCCTACCAAGTGATATAATAATAGTCTAATATCTACTTCAATAAAAACACAATCAAATGAAACTATATATATATATTTTAACAGCAAGCTAATCTGAAAAAGTACAAGATATTAATTTGCTTATGTTGAATCAAACACCAACATAATTCCAAACTAAATGCGATACTAAATATTCAAGACATCCGATGTATTCTTAGAAACAATAGCCACTATCTCATTTTTTGTCTGGAATTAAAATATCGTGTTCATACTTCCTATATAGTATAGAAAAGGGTTAATAACACTTTCCTCCTTAACTATATGGGTAATTATACTTTACCCCCTAAATTATAGAAATATATACTTTGCTCCTATTGACACTATTCATCTATTAATACTATTAAAATAATTAAGACAATCTAGTTAAATGACTAAAATACTCATGATACTATATTTAAATTTTTATATATTTAAATTTTGATAGTGATATGATAATTATTTAAAAATAAGCAAAAATAAATTATATAATATTTTAATATAATCTATATCAATATATTTTTTTGTCAAATTTTTTAAAATGTTTAGATTTCATTCTATATTATTTTGAACTTGAATGTTAAAGATGTTTAACTGTAATGGTAGAACAATTTTTAAATGAGCTTGTTTTCTATATATATATAAAAAAAAAAATCTATAAAGGTATTGTATGAAAATATAATTTCTATAAAATTTTGTGAATTTTTTAATGTCACTTAATATTTTACACTTTTAATATTCCATTTAATTATCCTAATATAGCAAATTGTGATGTCAAATTTAATATAATTCAACTATTTTTCACATTTTTATTTCCTAAAGTCAAAGATATCAATTTATTATTATATTTTATTTTTTCTTAATTCTTTTATAACTATAAAAAAATTAATTAAATACATAAAAAATTGAAATATAATACTAAGAATATTTCAGTCATTTAACTAAATTTTCTTAATATGTTAAAATTTTTAAAAGATAAATAATATAAATAAGAGACAAAATATATATTTTTATGATTCAAAATGACAAAGTGTAAGGGGAAAAAGTATTATTAACCCTATAGGAAAGCAATTCGCTAACCCAGGCCATTTAATGCATACTTAAGAGCCAGCTACCTCTAAGCCAACGAAACATTTAGTACTACATCTATTTCTTTTTAAGTATTACTTTAACTTTTAATATAAAGAATAAAATTATTTTTAAATAGGTTAAATTTTAGACAAAGTCGATTATATTATATTTTTTATTAGTAATAAATTAAAAGAATCTCAATATTAATTATAAGTTGAGTAATTAATGAAATTAGATAAAAACAAAATTCATAAAAAAATTAATGTTTTATTAAAATTTTAAAGTGGAACTTAAAATAAAATAATTTTTTTCAATTAAAATGACATTTAAGAGGTAACGGAGATAGTACTAATTTAGCTTAACTGCACTAAGAATTTGAATAAGATTTTCTCATTACAGTTGTTAGATTTTAGGAAAAATTCTATATTATTCACTTCATATTATAAAATAAATATTATAAATTATTAAATAATTAAAAAATAATAAAATTAACTTATTTTTTAATTATTTTAATAATTATCAAATCTACTTCGCATTATCATGGTGAATGGCAAGAGGCCCAAGACTTGCTCTAGATTTTAGTGGTATTTGGTTTACTTGATATATACGACATTTATTCGAAGGAGATCAGTGCAATTCCGCCAGATTGTTGCGTAAAAAATGTCGCCACCTCACAAACAAGAGCTGGATCCCAGTTAATCATTCATTCAAGATGGTTTCCAAACACAAAACACACCTTGCAAAAGTCGCCATAAATAAATGCAAACTCATCAATGGCTACGAATTTCTTGATATTTCCATTTCTCCAACTACGTTATCTTCTTTTATTTCCCCACCTCAGAAACGCCTTTTTTTTTTTGTTTTGCTTTTTGTTAATCATTATGGTCATCACTCGTCTATATCGAAATTGGAGTCAGAAAAAAAAAAAAAAAAAACAATTTGTGTGAGAGAAAATCAATTAACTTAACCTCAACAACCTAATACCTGACCTTTTAAAAAGACAAATTTTTGTGTGATTTTACTGATAATCGGATTAATTAATTATATCCACTAGAATATTTATGGGTGGAAGATGCAATGCAAGCCAAAAACAAAGGAAGAAGGTGGGCAATAATAATAGAGTAGAGAAATAGAGGAAAATTCTTATATGGAGGGATAGATTCTTTGATCTATATTCATCCATATTATTTTAACTCATTAAAAATAATTTTTTTCTTGGTAATGTGCATGAATATGAATTAAAAAATCTATCTCATGTGAATCGAATCTATATAAGAATTTTTCGAAACAGAGAAGGCAATTGGAGAAAATGGACCACCATACCATACAATTAAATTTCATGAATTATTATGGCCTTTATGGGTAGGGTGCGGGAGAGTGAATACCAATCACTTCTCAACTTTCAAGGATTTAACTTCAACACCTTCGACAAATAAAGATTGAAGAAGACTTGTGCAAATGCCAATTTGCTTTAGGAGTCCTTTATAAAATTTTCTTTGGCCCCCACTAATTCCACAATGAACGAAAAAACTTTTGTTGTGGTACCCTTCTTTAATATTTTTTTTTGGCCGTGTCCCACTATTTCCACAATGAACGAAAAACTTTTCTAGCCTTCTTCGATTTTTTTTTTTTTTTTTTTTTGATAATGTGAGAGTTGAATTTGAAACTCCTTATTTATTATTTAATTAAACCCTATTAGTTATTTTCTTCTGTCCCTTCCGCTTCAGATCCTCGGTGTCTACCATCCGAGTGCTGTTAGGAAAATACTCAAATAGATCTAATTTTTTGTTTTACTTATAGATTTTGTGGTTAAAATTAAATTTAAATTTTTTTTATTTATATCACCTGATATCATAGATTCTTTAAAATTTAATCCATATTACACGATTTATAAATGAGACTAAAAATCGGATCTACTTAAGTCGCTAGAGTGCCATTCATTAGAAGTTCCACGTGTCCAACCCATTTAAGTGCTCACATGATGATGGTTCATCCCTTGTCTCTTCCTCACGCAATTATTCGGGATTCCTATTTTCCCAATCTCTCCCTCACTTCTGTCATTCACACGCAACACGAAAGCACACATTAACAGATCTGGAGTTTAAACCCCTGCTGGCTAAATCCATTAATAATTCCCAACAAACCATCTTATGCCTGTCTTGCATTCCTGATGTTGCTGCTCTTAAATTTGCATAGATGTTATAGAGGGTTTTGTGATGGTTATAGGAAACAACAAGACCACCTGTAATTTTTTGTTTTGTTTGTTTTTTTTTTTATAAATTAATTGTTTTAGGGTTTATGAAAAGTTTGTTGTTTGAAAGAAATTCGTTATATTTTGGTAACAACCGGCACTTTTCACCTTCCTTAAATTCTCCAAACACACAGCATATCCCAAAGAGCGATTTTGCTATTGTTCTCCTCTGTTTTCATCAATACTAATTCTATAATCAAAACTAGGCAATTTCTTGATGTCATCTTGACACAAAAAAATTAAATCCATGGGCTTTCTATATGTAAATTCATGATGCTTCTTAAATCAAATCTTCGATGTTATCGAAGAAAGAAGAAATGTTTCACTCTTTCAAGAGAAAAATTGAATGAAATGGAGAAAACAAAAACAAAAACAAACAAAAAAACAGATTGAAGAAGGTGCTATGTTTACATGTTGTCATCAGCTAATCAGAGAAATTTGGTGGGTAAAGGTAAATAGAGTCGAAGAAAGTCATTTTGCTTAGAGCCGGTAGAGTTTTGCTAGGAAGGATCTAACAATAAAAGGTCGAAGATCGAAGTAAATGACTGGAACACGTGGCGATTCCTAATGAATGGCACTCTAGCGAGGATTTGAAGCCTATTCTTTCAATGTTTCGACTTAATTTGCTTTTTTTGCTTTCGTTATCGATCCGACGTGGAAAGGACGGTCCATGATAATATATTGTTCTAACACGTTAGTACGGGAAATCTGGAAAGCTTGTTTTCTTTTGAGTTGATGAAGGATAATATATTGTTTGGTTTAGATTGAATTTTGGTAGGGTTATTTGATTTAAGAATTGGCAATAAGCATTTACGAATTATCTAATGATGACACACTAAACCAAACACCTGATTAGAATTTATTGTTTAATAATCAATTCTCAAAAGTTTTAGGTTAAATTTTGAACGGTGAAGTTTACTTTGATTCCCTAAATTTATCATCATTTATTACATTGCACTATAATTAATTTTTTTTATCACTTTACCTCCTAAAATTTTTATTTCTTGATATTTCACTCTAAATTTTGATAGAAATTATAAAAGAAATGAAATGTTCATGAATTCAACATATGTATTGTTAATGTAATGTCAAGAGTTGTAATAAAATAAAAATGTTATATATTAAGTACCATAGCATACATTGACAACTCAACCCGTGCGTAAAACTTGTAAATATTCTGATATTTTTATAGATTCCGTTATAATTTGAAGGTGAAGTATCACAAAACAAAAACTTTAGAAGGCAAAATAATCAAAAAATTAGTTCATGATGCAATGTGGGAAATAGTGACAAGTTTAGGGAGCCCAAGTAGATTTAAACCAATTTTAAATTTATTTTCAACTCAAAAGGTTGTATAACATAAATTAAATAACATCTTATTACACAAGTAATGACAAACTAGCTCTACTAAACAATCTTCACACTAACAACACATTATTTAAATATCAAATTTTTTGTCCAATAATGTTTAGTGTCACTCGTCTTAAGAAAAATACAACAGAGAAGAGTTCTTGTGTTTGATCCCTTGTTTTGTGGTTGTCCCTGCTTAGGCCCTTGTTGTAGGTTGATACATAGTACTGATCAATCAAGAAATCGTCCTATTTCATTTCAAAATTTCAAACAGAAGATTCTGCCGTCTGCTCGAATAGTACAAATACTAAAGCATAATATTATTGGATTTGCTTTAAAAGATTACAGTTCTAATTGCTTAAAACATAGTATTTTAACCACATTGTATATACACCAATCGTGATCTAATTGCTTAAATCCTACGACTGATTATTTTAATTTTCTTTTGTGTCGACAGAAGGCAGTGCCCAACCTGCCATTAAGAATATCGCATCGGTCAAGAAGACATATTGAATTTTCAGTACCTTGTTTTGTTACACAAAAGTGTATAAAGTAGTGCCATTTTCATTTGTTAATTGTCAAATGGTTCTATAGTTACCATAAATAATAGTAATAATGCAGCCTCGAGTCTATATCTTGTCTGCAGGACAGAGGGCCAAAGAATTTTTATTATTGTTATAAAATTTTTGGTTAAAGCAAAGCAAAGAATTGATTCAAATTGTCCAATCATTGTATCTCGTTGTAAAATTACTTGTACTAAAATGTTATGATAATCACCATATTAATGATTAATCATCGTGATTAATTACTTTGGTTTTACATACTTGAAACTGTTATTGTGGAGAGAATTTTGGTTTAGTTAGGTACGCTTTATCGGTCTGCTTTATTTTATTCAACGGATGGAGAGAGGAAACAAGCACAAGAGTCGAAAATCAGGCGCCAGATGAACTAAGATAAAGTCCCAATTTCCTTTGCAAATTCTAAATTAATGTACTAATATATAGCACGAAAGTAATTATACTATTTAAATAGATCTAATTTTTAATTTTACTTATAAATTCTGTCATATGAATTAAATTTTACAAAATTTATAATATCAGTTAGTATAAATAAAATTTTTTAAAATTTAATTTTGATCAAAAATTGACTGTACTTAAGTGTTTTTCTGGCATAAAAATATTGACCATTAGACTATGCAATCAGGGTAAGGAAGTTTTGTCGACATTCTATATTATTATATATCACAACACTTAATAAATAATTAAAATTATTTTATAAAATTTTAATAATTAATTAAATAATATAATAAAAATAATACAGAACCTAAAATAAAATATCTTTTATAGTAGACCCTCAATCTTCATGCACTGCTAATTAATCTCAAGACTGAATGCGCAATATCCGACTATTAAAATTTTCTGCATTCACAATTAAGTTATTTAATAGTCACTAATTTAACGTAAATGTTAATTAAGTTATTTAAGGATAAAATACAAATAATTTTTTTTATAGTTAAGGAAATAAACTAACACTTTAATCTCTTATAGTTATTAAATATGTGTTTAACCTTATTGTATTTCAATTTTTTTATAAAATATATGAAATTTGGCAAAATTAATATCAACATGTGAAATGTCATATACACCTTGACCAATTCAAATGTTGCACAAAATTTTATGATCAAATTAAAAATAAAAATAATATAAAATTTTTGGATCAAATTAAAAATAAAAAAATCTAAAGCAATCCTAAATCATATCCTCCTTTCCTGCCACCACCCTCATCTCCTCCCGCAGCCTAGAATCACCACTGCTACCCAAGCCCCACCACTACCAACCCAACCCCTCATCCCCCTTCTACCACCACATGGATCTCCTTCCCACCACCCCCTGCCAACCCAGCCCCCTTCCTCTACTACACCGCCGCCCCAACCCCTCCCACCCACTCTCTAAGCCTGATCTGCCCCTGTCATATACCCCATCCCCTCTTCCCCCACCAGGGGGGGGGGACAAACATGGCTTGAGCACCAACCATGGGGAAAGGACAGAACCCCCCCTCCCAATCCCAACACATCTGTCCTTTCCCCACCCCAGCCTCAATCTCCCCTCCCCCGTCCCTCTTCCGTCACGATCTCCCCTTCCCCTTCCCCTTCTCTACCAAACCCCAATCTTTCCCTCCCTTCTTCTACCGTAGCACCTCCATTTTCAAATCCAATTCATATCAAATCTAAAGCAAATCTCTATCACCTGCAAAAAAAATCCCTGGAATCATATTTTTATAAAAAAATAATAATAAATAATCCAAGACAATTCAAAGCACACAAAAGCATGGTATTATAGTTGCATCACAGTTAAATTATTACAAGAATCATCAAATTAATGATCCTATTTTCCGAAATTCTTGCACCAAAGTCGAGATGGAATTGGGAGGACTGGCATATGAGGCCTTTGCTCGAGCTCGACGGAAACCATGGATTGGAGTGTGGTCAGTGGCCGGGGTAGAGGGTATTAAAAAAATTCAAATCGATTGGGGCCTTGGGCTGAAGGGGTATGGTCGATGGCTGAGGGTGGAGGACGTGGCTAGAGGCGACTAGATATGGGAGGAAAGAGGTGGTGGGGCTGTTGCAATGGTGGTGGTGGTGGTGGTGGCTGGGGTAGGGAAGATCGGAGGTGCCAGTTGTGTGGTGTAAGAGGAGAGATGGGTCAGGTTTGTCTTTGGGTTGATGAAGTCATTTCATGTTTTTTTAACTTTAAAAAAAAAAAAAAAATTCCCTCTGCAGTATTTGCCCGTATCGCTTAAAATTGGTTAATTCTGACACATTCGGTTATTTTTGCTAAAAAAAAAAAATTTAAGTATAAAAAAGTGAAACGCACATTTAAGAATTACAAAAAAAAAAAAAAAGTATTTATTCCTTTAATCACAAGAGATTTATTTATATTTTATCCGTTAATTAACTAAATTGAACAAGTTATAAATCCATAAAATTGGCCCACAAAATTTAGAGTCCAGGAGATCACGAGCAAAAGTAAGGCTAAGAACCCCACTTTATCTTCGTCAAAAGTACATAATGTGATAGTGGAATTCTTGTCAAAGAAGGAATAAAGAGAAACAAAAATTTTTCACGGGGCTTTAAATCAAATTATTAATCGCCTTTCTATATCTTTCCAATTGGCCTGTCTTCATGATCTAAGACACTTCCAAAGATTCTACCCCACCTTGGAATTTTAAAGCAAAATGTTCAATTCAAAAACAGAAACAAATTAGAGTAAAATAAAAATAAAAATAAAAATAAAAATTTTCTTGTCTTCAAGGTCAATGAATGACTCCATTAGTTGTGGGCGTGGTTTGCATAATGACGTTGGATTTGTAAAATAAAAATGTGCCTATGGTTCACTCTATTTCATAGAATTGCAAGGTCGAGTGTTTGACATTTTCTATGGAATCACGCAGATGTTTGCGGTTTACCAATTTACATATTTGTGTGATGTCACATTTCTTCTTCATTTCTTGTGTTTCAGCACTAAAAACCAAGAAGGGTAATCTTTTGCATAAAAAGAATGCCATCTTAAAGTAGAGAATATTAATCAACCTTGAAGTTAAACTGTCAAAGATAGAAATTTCTACCTTTGAAAGAAATGGATTACAGCATTTAAAGCTTGGAAAAGCAAAATTACCACATCAGGTGAAAATCCTTTTTTCCAGTTAAAAGAAAAAGTATTATTTGGAATATGTGAAGATTCATTCTAAATTCTATTTTGAAAAAAAAAAAAAATTACATCATTATAGTTTTACTTTCTACTATTTTATTGCCATTTCTTTATTCCTAAATGTCCTCAATAAAATTATCAATTGCTACAATAATATCTTCCGCTCAATATGAACCCCTGATATGGTCCTCGGTCTTCACATTTTTTCAAATTGTATTCTTTACACGAATTATTAACATACAAATTCATGAAAAAAACAAATACTCCTACACATTTGGCTATATATGAAGTCTCATTTCTGAAATTCACACCTCCACACCCTAAAGCTTAGAGATTTTAATTTTGGCAAATAATTGATATCCATCTCGTATTTTACAATGACATGTTCATTATATTTCAAGTTTGACAAGGATAGGCTCTCCAATATTATTACGGTTGGGCAAATCACTTTTCTTAGTGGTAATAAGCTTTGCCCTACCAACCAGCTACATATAATGTAACCATGTAACAGCGCACATACAGAATTACGTGAATAATGCATGTTTTTCCTTTTTTATTTTCGAGAAATAAACTTTATCCTTCTCTTGATTCAATTTTCTTACAAAGTGGAAAAACCCAAAAACAAAAAATTAAAATATAAAAAATTTTACAATGTCGTTGAAAAATTATCTCATTATATTTTAAAATTTTATATGAGACAATATTATGTCATTTAAAAATTTATATTATACAAATTCTTAAAACTAACACAATAATTCTTTCAAGATCGGTAAAAATTTTCCAAAAAAATATACACTAATTATAGCTTGGTTGGTGCTCAAGCCATGTTTGTCATAATGACATCCACAATGTCGATTAGATACACCAAAAAGAGCTAAATAAACTTCATTCAATTATTCACAATCATATTTGTACAAAGCACTATGAATATGAGCTCTAATCATCCCAGTCAATTCAACTCTTAATAAGGACAATAAATTTTTGACATGAGAAATACAAGTAGCATATTGGCCCCTAAAACTATTACTACCATCCACCTCCACCCAGCCACCAAAACCATACACCCCGGAAATCAATTTAATCTAACATTTAGTAGAGAGTTTGTCATCCAAAAGGATAAGAAACTAAAGAGGAAATGAATAATAATTCAATAAAAGATTAAGATAATAAAAGCAAATTAAATTAGAAGTATGTATTATTATTTTATTTCAAATTGTGGGTACAATTTCACAAATTATTCGGGTATAGACACCAGCACAGGTCTCCAAGCCCTCCGAAGCAACCGTTGCCGAAACGTCGCCGACAGCGGTCTAAGAGATCGACCACCACTACCGCCACCACCACCACGCCTCCACCCAAACCCACCATGAATAAAGGCTCCAGTCCCAACGCCGCCGCCACTAACCCCACCCGACAAAAACCCGTCTCTAACATTCTCCGAAACCCTCTCGTCAAACGACGGAGGCGACGACACGAACAAGTCCCTCAACTTATTACTAACCGCCAACTCCTTTGCTTTGTCCGGCGAATTCCTCTCGTTCCCCCTCCGATCCGGCGAACCCTCTTCCTGACGCGAAATCCTCCGCCTCCCACTCCCCCCTCTGCTGAGCAGCATCCTTAATGTCTTCCTCCGGCGAAGGTGTATTACTGGGCTCGCGGAAGGACTCCTAGTCGGACTTCCCGCCACCGCACACTGCGTCGCTAATAGCTTAAATTTCTGTAACGTCGCCATAATAAAAAATTGAGGCCGCAAGAAAATCCAAATTACCAAGAATTAAAATGGGTTTTTGTTAAAAAAAATTAAATTATGAGCAAATTAAGCGGGAAATTAGGAAGAAAAATTGGATCTAGCCATTTAGGCTGGTTTTCTTGGAAGAAGAAGAAAGAGTGGGTATGGAAATTGGAATATAAGGAAGCTTTGTTTGGAGTTTAAACTTTTTAAAGTGAATTTGAGTTAGTAAACAGAAATTTACAGGAATACTGAAAATACAACGTAGGAGAAACGAACAGCTGAGAGGATTGAGAATACCGACGACTTTAATACGGCTAATATGGAAGGGCATGTTTGTTTGGTTGTTTTTCGGCCTTCATTCCCATCCACACCAAGGCATCATTTGTTTTACGCGTGGCAATAAATCCGGATTCCGAACTTGTCCAGACTCTAGAGTGGGTCCCGTTCTTTGTATGAGTATGTTTGTTCTAATTTTGTATGAATGAATAATAGCCGGCTGGAATGTAGACATCTAATCCAAACAAGCATTGCATTTTACGGTGACGGTATGGCTTGAACGTGGTCCCACCGGCTATGGTTCTGTTTTTTTTTTAGGGTTGATACTTAGTTATTCAGTTCTTACGAAAATATTTAGGTAGATCTGGTATTTAGCCTCATCTGTATGTAAATCTTATAGTATAGATTAAATGTTATGAAATCTATGATATAAGTTGATGTATGCAAGATTTTATAATATTTAATTTTAACCGCAGGTCTACAAATAGGGTCAAAAATCGAGTTTATGTAATTTTTTCCTACTTCTTATTACGGAATACGGAATAAGTATTACACATTGTTAAATAATTAAAAAATATTAAATTTTGTTATTTTGTTAATAATTTCAATAACTGTCATAGTTATTTCAGATTATAAAGTGAGCAGTCAAGAGTGACTTTAATATTTAATATCATCCTATTTTAATGTGGCAAAATTAAAATATCAACGTGTCCCTTTAATTAGTAGCTAAAGTTGATAAACTAGAACATACTAAAAAATTGAGATTTGAATTTAAATACGTAGTATATATAATTGCATGTCTAGGTTGCATGGGTTATGTGACATTATTAAAAATGATGCACTCTCTAAAGGTTTTTTTCATGAATTTAATGATTCATTGTTACTCAATGTGTTAATCGGATATTGCATCTTTAATAATCATGGGATTCATTTCAAATTAATGGGAATATAATAGTAGCTTTATATGTAATGTAGCTAACAAAATTAAGCATTGGAATCGAATACATTCACAAAATTACGTAGTAAAATGAGTTTGTAGTGTTTGACTTTATGAAATTGAAAATTCAATCACAAGACAATATCTTTTTCAAATTAATAGGATTAATAGTTTTACACAAAATATCTTAATTCATATAAATTATAATTAAGGATGACCAGCAATATGTTAGTGTAATTAAGGTCTAAATGAAATATATTTAATGATTATTTGATGTGAATATAAGTTTGCTTTGAAAAAAGTTATTTACAATGTCCATTTATAATAATAATAATAATAAAAAGTAACATCAAAATTAGTATTAAGTGTAGAATTGTAATCAGTAGGTGGTTTGCCAAATCTTTGATTGATGAAGAAATCCTCTACTTGCAAGTTGCAACTTCGGTAAAGCTTTCCCCACAAAAAGGAAGATTATATGCAGGGTCGTACTTGTACAGACCCACCTTTCATGCTATTATTTCAGTCTCATAATAAAATCAATATACTAGTATTTCAGTCTTTAACATTTTGTAATATATAATTAAAATTTGCTGAATTTAATCAGTCAACTTTTTTCTTTTACTGTTGAATGAACCACAAGAAAAGAATTGGAATAAATTCACTTGGAGATTGCTCTTAAGAACACCTCTATTACACAAAAATTCCATTTTTTTTTCCTTTTTCTTAGCTTTTGCCTTAGTAAAAGGCAACAAAAAATTTTTTTTAAAGAAAAATAATAAAAAAAAGAGTAAAAGAACAGGTTCCCCATTAATTAGAGTAGATAGAGGCAACATTAATTTGTCAAAGCAATTATTCAAGCGTCCTAGCCAACAAACACCAGCCTACCTCAGAAATACCCGTAACCATCATACATGATACGAGTGGCATCGGAAATTCTTAGATGGATCATGCACTTATTGGTATGAAATCATTCACATCATGACATAATTTAGAGTGATGTGAATGGTTTTAAATGAAAGGGTCATAATACCTACATTAAATCCTATTCTCCTTAAAATTTTATCCAGTGGCATACATTATATTATAAGGCCAAAAAACAGAAGAAAGGTATAGATGCATACGAAATGGAAACATACTGTAGGTAACTGGAAGCTCCATTCACTATATACATTCCCTCAGTCAACAATTAATTGATGTAATGACGTTCATATGTTTTCTCCAAGCCAAGGAAAATAAAAAATAAATAAAAAAAAAGACCTTGCATGTATCTTCTATTACAGCAGATACCAAGCCAGAAGCCAAAAGCCAAAAGCCAAGATTGCTAAAACTTGTTGATTGAGGAATAACGAACTTCTAAACAATCTAACCCACTCAAAAATTGTCATACTACAAACTTTTTTACAATTGAAAGGAAGCATAGAAACATCACCTAGTTGAATTCGGCTTAGAGCTACTATGATATTTATCAGGAACAACTTGAAGCAGGTGATGGTGGGAGGAGATGTTATCCTTGAGAAACCCACCGTCATCAACCAAGATGTCCACGACCTCCACCTTTTGAGCATTGAACCCTTCATTCTGAATTCCTCTCAGAGCATCCACTCCTTCTTGCATTGAAGGCCGCATATCTTTCTCCTGCTGCAAACACCGAAAAGCTAATTCAGCCACTAATGTTGCCATCCTCCTAACAGAACTATTTGTCCCGAACTCCAGACTCGGATCAACCAATTCATGTAATGTATGATTTTGGATTTTGTTGATGGCCATATTTGACAAATTTATATCGTGGCGATGCCTGTTGGTGTCCACAGCTTGCAATGATGAAATTAGTTCAATCAAGACCACTCCAAAACTATAAACGTCACTCTTTTCAGTGAGCTGGTAACACTGATAATACTCAGGGTCAACATAGCCAGGTGTCCCTTGGGGAGCCGTTGATACATGCGTAGCGTCATGAGGAAACAACCTCGATAATCCAAAGTCGGCAACTTTTACATAGGAAATCATTATCTAGAAGGATGTTATTGGTCTTGACATCTCGATGTATGATATCTGATGCATGAAGATAAGCCAATGCATCACCTGTCTCAATGGCTATGTTCAATCGGACAGGCCAAGAGAGCAAACCAGAGTTGGCACGTCTCCCATGAAGATGATCAGCCACAGTTCCATTCGGTATATATTCATAGACAAGCAACAACTCACGACTTCTTCTGGATGTGCACCCGAAAAGAGTCACAAGGTTCTGGTGCCGTAAATGGGTCAAGATCTCAACTTCGTTGATGAATTGTTCAACACGCTTAAAATTATTCTCATACAAACGCTTGACTGCAACTACACGTCCATCTGGGAGAATACCTATTCCAAAGACCCAAGGAACTATTCAATCAAATGCACACCAAAACGGGTTTGACTGATGCAAAAAAACTGAGAGAACAAATGAAAAACAGGGATTTCTATTCATACCATGGTACACAGTGCCAAAGCCACCATCTCCAAGATGCTACACATTCTCTAGACTGCGCAAAATGGTCAGTGGCTAACTCAAGTTCATTGTAGCTAAAAACCTGGACACCAAAGTAGGAGGTTTCCTTTCCAAATTCAGATTTTGAGGAAGAATTAGAAGGGATGATTTTGGAGAAAACAGTTGAAGGCGCAGAAGTAGGGGATTTGCTAGCAAGTGGAAGTGAAACATCCTTGCTCTGAGATTGGTAACTTTGTGCAGCTTTAGCAGCAAGACGTTTCCTTCGTTGCCTACACCAGAAAATTAACCAGCCAATACCCACTCCAGCAACGATTGCTCCTGCTATGGCAGTACCTATGCTAATGGGAGCTTTGACATTATTATTAACTCCTGCAAAAATCACAACACAACGGAACATTGCCATTATGAATATGATAGATGACAGCAAATATTTGTGCAGAATGCTGATACTGGTAGTAACAACCAATGTATAAAACAGATAATAGGAATTCAGTTCACCAAATTTTTAGATGTTTCTCATTTTCTTTTTTTTTCCATGGTCATTATTTATTCGTCTTTTGCCTAAATTCAAGTAAAGTAGATGCCTAAACAGCAACTATTTCAATTACATACATGGAGGAAAGTTCAAGAACCAGGTATGACATTATCCACTAGTGACTTCATAATGTGCAAAATACTCTCACTGGAATTTGATGCATCAATCCAATCATGAAGATCAAAGAAATCTATCACCAATCCAAAATTCTAATGCAAGCTAAATTAATATCCTTACACTAGTAATTTCTCAATTTCTACAAAGAAAAATCATTTCTTGGGAGCAGCCAGTTCAATATTCCAAAATAACTACCTTGAAATGATCCAGAAGAATTTCGACTTTCTTCAGGAGACGGTGCCAAGGCCTCCAAAGGACAAGGACCATCATCACAAATACAAACGGGATGACCCAAATTAGAACCAAACTCGCATTGCCGACCAGCCCGACTACAATCCGAACACGAATTCTCAAACGGGTCGCTATAATTCACACTAGTGGAAAACCCTGCATTAAAGCCTCCACAAGACTCGTCTCGTTACTCGTCAGCCTCACCCCTACACTCCTCAGCACCGGCACCGTAACACTCACGCTGCAATAAAAGAATTTCAGAATCGGGTTTTTGGGGATGGGGCCCACTATGAAATAAGCGTCGGTGAGATTCACGTTCGGAATACTACACTTGAAGAGATTATGCGGCCTAAACATGTCCGTTGAATTGCATCCGTAAAATAGAGTTAAGGAATCATCGTCTTGATCGTCGCCAGAGAAAAACGTCGAGTTCAGAGTGGAATTGATGAAGCGAGACGGGCAGATATGGTCGTAGAGGTCTGGGCGAGAAAGGGTTAGTTTCTTGAGGGTTTGATTGAGTTGGAGAAGTCGGTATGTGATGGAGTTGTGAGTCAACTCGGTGACGTTGTTGGGCTGGCAAGTGAGTTTGAACTCGGGGAGTCCACAGTGGTCGGGGCGGTCGCCGCCGGTGAAGGGGTAGGTGACGTTGGAAATCCTTTTCCTTGAGCCGCAGCTGAATGTTGTGATTCAGTTGGTGAAATTGATGTTGCTGACGCCATCGCTAAACGACGGAGTAAAGAAGGAGAACAGAATTGAAGTAATGAGAGGGAGGGAGGGAGTGAGTGAGAGGCATTTGGAAAATGAAGGAGAGGAAAAAAAAGGTGGCATTTTGGAAGAGGATCGAGTGGGGGGCAGGTATTTCTGGAGTTGTTGAAGGTCGAAGGTCGATGGTTGCTTCAGAGCTGTCTTTGGTTGACTATAGACTGTAGTAGTAGTTTCATTACTTGTTCATTGTCGATTGTGTAGTGGATTGCGTATTAAATTTTGCCAGCAATTTGAGCATTCCAAAATAAAGTTTAGGCACTCCATTATTGCCTACTTCCCTCCATTTCATACCAATTATCTTGCATTAAATTATCAATAGTTTTAAAAAATTAAAATAATATTTTTTAATTTTTATTCTTAATGTCATATTAATAAAAATAATTTAGTTATGTGAATTATTTTTTTATCCAAAATTAATATAATTTAATAAAAAATTTTAATTCGTATACATTAATTGAACGTAAAAATCATTTTAAAACAAAGATAATATTTTTTTCAAGACGTCCCAAACCTATTTTAAAATGTCAAAATTATTTATTGATACGGTTTGTTTCACAAAATTTAATCAACATGGATAAAAGTGATGCAATTCCCCATCTAACATGTGGGGGAGAGAAAAGGACAAGTTTTGGAAATAGTCTTACTCTTGTAGGATTTTGAAAATTATTAAGAAGAGGGGATTAAGAACTTTCTTAATTTTGGTGGGTGAAAGACTAATCAAAAGAGAGAATTGCTTACGGGTTTGGTTATGAAATCTAGTCAACTGTAGTCCAAGGTGTGTTCAACATTAATCGCCCACAAATTTTGACATTACTTTGGAAAGGGAATCCACCAGATTTCTAAATTGGTTTCCCTTGGGCTCCGTTGCAACTGACCGGTTTTGATGTGAAATCTAGCAATTATCAATCGGTCAAAATAAAAAATAGAAATTTGCACTACTAATTAGCTGCAATAATTATGCAAATAAAAAGCTACACAATAATGCACGATAAGTGGCAAGCAAATAAGGACGTAACTAGCGCCGTAAACGGATTCGGTGGTCAGATTCAGTACATTCAAATCCAAATTTGATTAATATTATCAAATTTAGATTAGAATTAACTTATTTTGTCATATTAGCAATTTCTGACATTATATGAAATTAATAAATTATGATACGATTTAAAATTTATCAGGTTATTATTGAATCAACCCGTTTATGATACGAAATTAAACGGATTGGATTGGAATAACCTATAGATTGACACAATAACCTGTTAAGTTACTGTATGAACAGATTTTGCTAAAAATTTTTTCTTTAGTATATTTTAATATAGTTTATTTTAAAATTGTGAGTAATAGTTTTAATATTAAATTATTAAATTAAACATAATAATTATTTTAAATATTATTCAAAAAAATTTAATAATTTTAATTATGTGTGATTTAGATTACTATGATCACAAGATTAGTATTAATAATTGCTTAAATTATTTAAAAAAATAAAATTTGAGATGTTAATTAAAATGGATCACAAGTTATATAGTTTGTCAAATAAACTAATGCTCTTTCTCAATACTAAACGGGTCAAACACAAACACGATACCAACCCGAACGGATCGTACAAGAAACATGACACGATAAGGAATGGACCTACATGATACGACAAATACAACACGATAAGATATGGGTCATACCTAACACGATTCAATAACTTGACAATCTGACCCATTGACACCCCTAGCCATATCTGAATTCTTTGGATCTTGTCGAATCTGGATTCGAATTAGGGTCTTAATATTACTTATAATTGCTTTTAAAATTTTTACTTATATGCTTGAAGAAATTTCTTTTTTGTAATTATTTAAAAAATTTTAGTTCATAATTAATATTTATATATGTATTCTACAATAGAATATGAGTTATTTTGTCAATTTATAAAATAAAAAAAAAAGATCTATATATTACATGTAGATTAATATTAATATATAATAATTGATTTATTATGTTTTAAATATTTAATCAGATTCATGTCATAATCAAATCGAAATAACAAGATCTATACCCAGTCTATTCATCATAATAAGTAAATGGATTCAAATCGAAATTATACACGAATTTAAACTTGAATAAACAGATCCAAAATGGTCAAACCGGGTATGAACCCAGCCTGATAACAGAAAATAGGTGAATCAATCAATGTAAGTGCCATATATTTATTAATTAGAAATTATCCGCATCACTTTAAACTGGAAAAATAAACATCTACTGGATGTACATTTTATATTGATGAAATAAATAGCTGTGTCATTATATAAATTGTATTACGTTTTAGAATCGAAATTTAATGCATGATTACTAATATTTCTTGATTTAGGAAATAATACAAAAGTATATGCCAAATCTGATGGATGAAAGACCTCAAATTTGAGTTGGAGATCAAGGATTTGAGAAGGAGAAAAGCTAATGGAAGCCAAGAAGATGCAGGAAAAATCAAAGTAGAATTACCTAACTAATATTTAAAGAACAATCTATCTTTAGGATTTGATCATCTGGCCAACGATTTGTCGATCAATTTCAGTAGTTTTCCTATCTGACAAAGAAATAGATATTTGAAAATGTCATTGTCCCCGCACCTTAAATTAGATTAAGCTTCCTAATGCCGGCTAAATATATGTTCATAAACACAGTTTCGGAATTGTTAGTTTCACTTTCAAAGAGTCGAAATCGGAATCACAACTTTAGTAGCTAGTTCAGGTTCAGTTTTAGGATAAGCGGTTCCAGTTAGTCTCTAGTTCCGTTTGTTTTTTGTCATGGTTTCGATTTTGAATTTTTTTTAAAAAAAATTAAAAATTATAATAGTAAAAAAATTAATACAAGTCAAAATGAGAAATAAAAAATTATATTATATTTATATTTTAATTGTAAATTTTGTTTTTGAAAAAAAAATTTAATATTACATTATTTATTGAATCATTAAAAATTAAAGTAAAAATAAATTTTGAAAAATTCATACATTTTGAAAGTATTTGAGAGAATTAGAGAGATTGAGAGAAGAATTATATTTATTTTTAAAAGAAAAAATTATTACCGATTTCGATTTCGGTTCTAAAAAATAAAGAAATGGAACCAAAACTCTATCCACACGGTTTTAAATTTAGAAACACGAATTGTGGCCGTGCCTTGCATCATAGTTAAAGTTTCGATACAAGAATATTAGATGATCCAAGATGGTAACAGGAAACATTGGCATTGGTTGGCTTGATTACTATAATCAGACATCTAGATGTTTATTTTTTTTTTTTTTTTTTTTTTTGGCATGAAGGCGTAGACTTCAATTTTTATAATTCACGGAAGAAGATGAAAAATAGATGGTCAAATGGGGCGGCTACAATTCGATTAAATCAAGAAAATTGAGCTGTGGATTTCACAGACAAAAAATTTCTGTGACTCACCCTAGAAAATTCTGGGAAACTAAGTGACAGAACAAATCCAGCAAATTAAGGGCTTTAAGTCAGTAACAAAATCAGTTCTTATACACATCTAGATGAGTATCAGAGACATAATCAACAAAGACCCTTAAAACTAGGGGAGCCCTTCGTATCTTAATTCGGAGCTATTAGAGTATCGAGAATCACAAGTAACAGAAGAAAAATGATCACAAGAAAGATTTAGAGATGAGGAACACATACCACGACGATTTTGTGTGCTTAAGCCGTTGCATACAAGATCATATTCCCTATCACTGCAATAGCAGGCAAACGAATTGGAACCCCAATTATACCCACAACGCCCACCTGACCGAGTGCAATCAGTGCAAATATAGTTATTCGCTTTATACTGCAAAGAAAAGCCAGCAGCGAGCGCCTCTCTTAGAGCCGTAGTACTCACTAAATTCTGAGCCCGAGCCTGATTAATCGGAACGATGATGCTGTTACTGCACGTAACCAGGTTCGTGAAATTTTGAACTCGTATTGTTATTATCCATCGAGCAAAAACCGGGAGTGGCCGTGGTAGAATTTACTGCGCAAGTAAACTGAATCGGTTGTTGTGGGAAATTCGGAGGAATGGTGCAGTTATAGGACAGAGTTACATTCGCGATGTTAGAAAACCCGAAGATGTTGGAATCCAAGGTGGTGTTGTGGAGAAATTTAGGACAAATATCACTGAATAAATCATCTCTGGCAACGATGAGAGTATGGGCTGTTGTATCCACGGGGGGGATGACGCGGTATATAACAGATTCTGCTGAAATTCGAGGGACATCTCTTTGGCAACTTATTTCGAAACCTGGATAACCACAAGTGTTGGGGCGACTGCCTCCCCAGAAAGGATAAGTGAAGCTAATATTTCCGCACTGATACGGCTCGCCACAAGTTTTGTATTGTTGATCCTGGCAGGAAGATTTTGGGATGTGAATTAAAGTGAAGGTTGTGATTATTAGGATGAGAGAAAGGGTGGGATGGAGAATAGGAATATGCATCTTTTTTCTTCTCGGAGAAAAGATGGTTGGAGGAGTTTGGAAGGTGGAAATGGTCTTGGAAATTCATTTGGTGGAACTTGGAAGTATATCAATAATCAAAGAGAGGACAGAGAGGAGAATTTTGATAGAAATTTCACTAAAATTATTTTAGCAGTAAGAAGGTCAACTTTGAACGTTTGACTAAGAGTAGCCTCACTCATTGTATAGAACTTTTAACCGACTATAGGAACTTATCTTGGACTGAAGAAATGGCTGACTAAAGTCTAATTTAATTTAATAATGATAATAATAATAATAAAATTGTAGTTACTACTTACAAGTGTATTGCCTCCATCTAAATTTACGGTCTAAAGAAGTTCAAACAAGATATGGAATTGTTTTGGAAGTCCTTTTTGCAATTTGCTTCCAGTCAACAAGAGCGAGGATAATATTTAGGAGATGTTCGGTTTATAAATATGAGAAAAAGAAATGCGAATTGATTATATTTAGAGATGTTGGGATTTGGTTAATTACTATGAGAATCATTATATAAAAATGAAAGTATTAAAAAATATTTACTTTCATTTTTTACTTGTATTCAAATTTAAAAAAATAAAAAAAAATAATATAAACTCATAATTATAATGAAATTTATTATTCATATTCTAATTCTAATATGTGAATGCGAACTAAACACCACCTCAGTACTACTGCTCAAAACTTATTCTACTCAGAGTCAGAAGCACATATTTGGTCAAAATGAAAACGTCAGGCTCTATATTTTACGGTAGACTAGACATCAGTTTTTATTGAGCTTCTGAAAATGAAGCGATACCGAAAGCAATGGAAATTGCTGCGAATGCATCATCATCCATATTGAGTTGGCTAGTTATTTAACTACCACTATAACAAAGGCCCAATGCTTAATTGTAGAAGCAATACAGTGTATTTTAATTAGTTGGTGGTGGTGGAAGCCTACCAAACTTGATAAACAAATATTAATAGGATGGTATACTATCACTTATTTTGGACTCAAGAGTAGTTTATATATTATTTCAAAAAAAAAAAAAAGAGTAGTAGTGTGTCTATATATATATATAGAAAAGGATGGTATACTATCACTTAGGGTTAATGGGCTTGAGCTAATAAATCTTCTCGTTAAAAATTTTTACTCTTTTATGGGCTAGACCCAATATTTTATCTGTGCCAGAAATGGGCCTGACTCATATTTTTCACTTACAAGCCTATGGGTTCAATCCCGTCCATCAGGAACAGGAAAACTTTATCCCAACAAAAACTATTAAGAGTTTACTCTTGGAGGCCCAAAGCCGCCCGACAATGCATCTTATGTAGCCCACTATCCCTAGATTATTGTTTTGGAGTAAAAAATTTTGAGCACAAATATTATCTAAAATCTGTTCATTTCTTTGATCCAAATATCAAAAAAAGAAAGTAGATATTCATATCTGTAGTTTACTGCAAACAGTTTAAATACATTGTGGATTAGCTACTTGAGTAATATTTTTTCACTAAAGCAAAAAGAAGAGTGCTAATCAAATGAAATTGGAGTTTTATTTAGATCCATAAAGACACAATACAAATTTTCAATTTTTATCGAAAATTTTTGGGAGTATGCATTTGAATTTTTTTTTTTTTGAAACAAGAATATATTTTATCACTTAATATACTTCTTTGTATCCTATTGGGGAGCAAGGAAAAAAATTTCTTTGAATTTTTAATCGTTTTATTCATGAAATAAGTTATGATCCAAGGTTCTTACTCGGGGAATCCATGTATTAATCAAAACCATGAACGAACAGGAATTTATTTCTTCTAAAGACCAAAGCAGCCCCATTCCCACCAACCACCCCCAACTCTTCAAAACAAATAAATATTATTCATGTTCCATTAGTTTACACGAACAACACAAAATAAGACACATAGATACTTCAACCAAGTTTGGTGCCATGTATTATCAGAACCAACTTTAATTATTAAGAGGAGAAAGAGAGATGTGACACTAATAAATTCAACAAGTATGTTGGTTCATATGTACTATCATTAGAATAACACTAAAAATCAACTCTGCAACAAGTGAAATGCAAGTGCAAGCAGATTGAAATATTACCAAAAATTATAAATTACAAGTAAATATCTTACCAGTTAAATTGTACTTTAATTTAGTCTAGTATAATGCACTAAATGTCATATCAATCTTTAAGAAAATAACATATGAAGTAAATACTAAACTTTTAATTCATGATTTTTTGTAGAAACTTTTATGGTCGAAATTTTTATCTTGCAAATAATTTGTAAAACAAGAAAAGTTACCTGAATAAGCTGAAACAGTTACGCACCCATAGTAACCAGAAGGCTGATTTCCAGGACACAAGCAAGTAAATCTGTTAGATTTCAAGTCAAAGCCGCAGCTTCCACTCGAATTTCTGCACTCATTGCAAAGTGTGCTATCCATTTTCCATCTAACTTCAAATCCCCTTTCGATCACTTGTCCCAAAAGTGACAATTCTTGACTAATTCGTCTCCGAAAGCCGTGCTAGGAATTGGGAAGAAAATACTCGCTCGACAGGTTCCAGGGCCCTGTGCCCCTGGAATAATATAACAATTCTGGTAAGTAATTCTGTTGATTTGACAAATTAATTGAGCAGGAACATGAATATTCAGCGGGGGGCATCCGTATTGAATCGTAAGATTCACATATCCTGAAGAAAACTCGAAAAGATTGGAATCCAGGGTGGTATTAATAAAATTTTCAGGACAAATATCGTTTATGGAGAAATCCTGTCTTTTGATTCTGAGGATTTGGTTGTTGGGATCGATTTCAAGAACGCGATATTTCACGTCCATAATCTCTATGGTTGGTATGTCATTCTCGCACGTTAGCTCAAGTCCAGCATGTCCGCATTCTTGAGGCCTGTCACCGCCCCAGAAAGGGTAATCAAGGCCTGTGATTCCTCCGCAGTTGAACAGATTGGTGCAGCTGGTGTACCATTCGGTGTTGTTGCACAAAACTGCACGGAAATGAGAGATGAAGCAACTCGACAGAATGATGTGGAAAAGAACTGGAAATGGCGGTTTTAAGTGGAGGAAGAGGCTCTTCATAGTAGAGCAAAAGAAGAGTACTGTAATAGTGAAAAAGGGAATGTAGAAGAAATGAGAAGAGGATATTAAATATATTTGAACAAACTTGGAGGTTGGAATTTAAGAACATTAGCCCCACAAAACAGAAGTTAGATTGGGACAATTGTTTGACTTGTGATGCTACCTGCTAGCATTAATGAAGGTAATAAAAGAGTTCAAGAAAACTCATCTGCCATGTGTATTTTAGTAGAACATTTCAACTGCGTGTTTGTGTGGGTTAAATTTGTGTGAAAAGTGAAGGGTGTGGTGTTCAACCTATATGTTGGCAAATTAAAATTTATTCCGAATACTTGTATAGTAATGTAGTACCTTAAAAACCTTAAGATGATTATAGAATTCTCCGCAAAATTTGCACTAAATTTTTAGATTTTATGTTTGATTGGAACTTTCGTTTAATGCTTATCAGTTTAAGGGTGTGTTCGTTTGAATTAAAAATATTTTACATGAAAAAATCTATTTTCTATATAACTTTTCATTGTTCGGTTGACAAAATGAAAATATTTTAAAGTAAAATTTTTTTAACGGTTTCATCTTTAATTTTATAAATATAAGTTAAAAAACTTATAACAATAGTAATAAATACCTTACAAGTAATTGTGGTTAATAAAAGATTTATTTTGTTCAAAATTAAATGATAGTACAATGTGGTAGTAAAATATGCATAATGATAGTTATATTAGTGTGGGATCCATGATTAAGAAAAAAACGAATGGAAAAAAATTGAAACGAAAATAAGTTTAGCAAAAAAAATTATAAAAGTAAGTATTTGAGATTTAATGTCACTCTTGAATTATTCCTAAAATAAGTTATTTTCAACCAGATGAAGGAAAATTAAAAAATATTTTTTGATATTTGACTCCAAAAAAGTTTCTAAAAAATATTTTGAATCTAAACAAAAACCACACCCTAAGTGCTGTTAAATTAAATTTTTTGAAATTTCAATCAACCAAAACTTAAACAAGTTGATATCTGTACTTGGTTGGTCCATTGACTCCATTCAGATCCATAAAAATACTCGTAGTCACACAGGCCTAATTAGTAATTAAGGCCACATTATTACGGTAAGTTTCCATTGGTTGTAATTAGGACTGCCGATGGGTTGGGCCAGCCTGACACATAAAGAGTCGAGTCTTATATTAAAGTGAGTCGAATTGAATTTAAGTCTAAATGTTAGGCCAGATTTAAATATGAGTCGAGTTTAAGTCTAACAAGGTTCAATCCGAATAAAAGTCGACCCTAATAAATATATATATAAACTCTATACTAATTAATCTATTAATTAAACTAACTTATAGTCATAATAATTTATTTGAATTTTTTTTTCAATTTTTGTATGTGTAGATATTACTAATTTTTGAGAAAGTAATGTTCTTCATGCTTTAGTTGTTAGCGTTGAGACTTGAAATACTAAGGGTCTCTTTTTATATTTTTTCTCTTAATTTCTTAAATTTCAATAATGTATATACTATGAGTTTGTACCAATCCGATTAAGATTCGAAATCTGAATAATTTTATAAGCAGAATATGAGCTGCATATTTGTGAAGTTAATTCAATCCGATTAAAACTCATAATCCGAATAATTTTGTGAGACGAGTTTGAGTTTTGCAAAACCCAAGTCAAAAAATCCAATTGACAATCCTAGTTGAAATGTACAGTGATGTTTGCTTTAGAGTGACAAATGACGTAGTTTTCATCTACTACTTAACTTCTAACCAGAATCAGCATACCAAATTTAACATTGACAACCACATCCACCAGCTTCCTATCTTATGCTATATTTGCCCCAGTAGTGAAGAAACATTAATCTTGACGGTTGCCCAGCAATGATTATCTTAATTGCAGTGGGACGAATTTAAAGCTATGGGTTGGAATATAACCTTGACGTAAATGATTTTTTTTTTTTTTTTTTTGCATGGATGATTATTTTCACTTACTATTTACCAATGACTTGAGGCTATTAGCCAAAAAAATGAATGCAATTATGATAAACATCGCTACTTTTGATGAGTCAAACAAATTTGTAAATCTGCGTTACTCACTCTGTATTGTAGATTGGGTATTATAATCGTTAAAATAATTAAAAATAAAAAACTTTCATTATTTTGCACATCTAATGACTTAAAATATATACTCCACGTTGCGGGATGAATAATAAATAATTTTTTAAAAAAACATTCCAGTATAATTAGAGCCACAACTTGTCGAAATCCAATGGGCGTGCGCCTGAGAAATCAATGCCTAATTGTAGTAGTGATTAACATAGGCCTCGGAAAACGCATTAAAGTAAACCTAGGCCTTAGCCTTATTGATTAAAGATTTCCCTTTTGGTTTGGGCTTTGATTGAGATGCTTCCAAAATTTCGATTTCATTTTGCAGCTAATCAGGCGTATTTGGGGCCCAATCGGTATGTCTCTCGATGAACAAATAAGACTGACTATATTCCTACAGCCCAGCCCACTCTATTTCTTCAGTCTCCAGGAATATTTGTTTCTCACTGAAATAGAACTGCAAATCGATTTCTGGATGTTGAAGTAAATTATCATCCACAATGTGGTGTACATAAAATTGGGCTGATCGATGGTGTTGAATTTTGGCTTAAATGAGCCTTTAACTGGAATATGGGGCTGCCCAAATACAAATTGCTCATCAAGGGCCAAAATCACTGAATGGACTGTTCAGGTTTAACACACAGTTTCATGTAAATTAGGTGCACATTTGAGAAAGTAGACTACGTAATTACTTACAATCGTTTTCAAAAAATAAAATAAAAATAAAAGGCCAAAAAAACTACCCCATCAAAAATATTTTGATAAATTCCAAAACAAAACAAAAAAAAAAAGATTGTGATGCAAACCAAACCCAAGGAAGGCCAAAAATAAGAATTAGACTAGTAAAATGGTAATTTTTTTTTTCTTTCTTTCTCAAGACGAATGGTTGTTGAAAAATCAGAACTTCGAATTCATAACGCAAGTTGGATTTACCGTTTTATATTTTCTTTTCTTTTTTTTCCCTTTATTTGTTGTTGTGCTGCTCATTTAAAGGACTAAAGCGGGGGCGAAGTCACCTTTAAGTGAGGATGGGTAATTGCCCCCCCCCCCCTCAACTTTTGAAAAATGACAAATAGGTAAAGAAAATTTTAAGAATTTTAGTTTTATCCTATAATTGCATCCCTTAAAATTTATTAATTTTTTTTCTTTTCATTATATTGCCTCCGTCTAATTTTCAAATCCTTAAATCATGCAATTAAAAATAATTTCATATTGAAAATTAGAAATAACTGTCACTTAAAAATATAAAAAATTAAATTTTTTTTAAAGTTTATTACACAAAATGGACATCTAACTTTTATTTTAAATCATTTGTCAACTACATGTATAAAAATTGAACACTATGTGACTTCCTTATTTCTAAAATCCTCTATTTTACTATTTTTTTTTAATTTTATTTTAACACCATCGTTAAAAATACTATAAAAATCATTGTTTCCTAAGTTCAGCCGGCCCTGACTGAAGTGTATGTAATAATTCAAATGAAGAAAATGCCCATTCAGAAATCAACAAGCAAATATAAGAACTGCACTTTGACCATAAATTTAATCATAATGGATTCGTCACAAGGCCTTTAATAGCAAGTACATAGATCAGCAGCTTTTATAGTAAGAAATCATAACGAAATAGTTAGAGGAAAATCAAGAATGGTAATAAACTATAAAAGGTTAAATGAGGATACTCGATGCATATAACATTCCTAATAAAAATGAATTAATAAATAGAATTCAAGGAAAAAGAATTTATAGTAAATTTGTTGCAAATTTTTAGCAAATAAAAATGCATCCAGATAGTATAAAATGGACAACTTTTTTTTACATGTCCAATTGGTCAAATGGCATCACTAGCCATTCAAAATAGATGTGTATAAGAGACAGAGTCTGGACTTCAAAAATGGATGATATATTTTTAAAATATAAAACTGAATAGGAGAAGGTAAAATTAGACTACAAGAACATATTTCTAAAAAAGTTTTAGAAATGCCTGATAAATTAGAAGGCATAAAAGAAATCCAAAAATTTTAGGATTAGTAAATTATGCTAGACCTTTTATTAAAGATCTAGGTAAAATAGCAGGACCTCTATACTCAAAAACGGAAAAAATGGTCAAGTTTTTAATCAAGAAGATATAAAAATAATTCAAAAGATTAAAGAATTAGTTAAAAACTACGATTTAAATTTACCATTAGATTGATTATATTATAATAGAAGCAGATGGATGTGAAAAGGTTGGGATATTATTGAACTGAAAAGATTACATAGCAACATCCAGAAATCGATTTGCAGTTCTATTTCAGTGAGAAACAAGTGTTCCCTTTAGACATGAAAAAGGAAAAAGGTCTGGGCTGCTATGGAAATGCTTCTTGGATTTGTTATATAAGAGAAATTAATTTAAGTATCAAATAATTACTGAAAGCATTTACTTAGGAACGGATTGTGAAGCAATAGTAAGATTTTATAATAAATTAAAAGATAAAAGTTGTAATAGAAGAAGATGGTTAAACTTTTTAGATTCTATAAGTAGTTATAATATTAATTTTGAGCATATTAAAGGAAAAGATAATTTATAATCATCTTTTATTAGGTCAATATTGTTCTAGTTCAAAAACTAATTTTTTAAATATGCAGAATGAGGCCACCAACAGATCTGAGAGCTCAAATGAGGCCTTTTAGACCTCAAGGTTCTTCTAGTCAAGGTAATAATCCAAGTAGTTCAAATTCTTATATAGAACAAATGTTTTCGTCTTGTTTTTAAAAATGTGTTTTCAAGACTGGATTTTTGAAAACGATTAACCAAGTTTTTACGTCTGTTTTTAAAGGCATTTAATAATTTAAATGAAGCATATGATTTTGCAAGAAAGAACATTGGACCAAATTATTTTGTAAGCCCAAGTCTTAGAACAGTTTCTGATATAAGAGACAGTACACATTAGTAAATGTATAAGAAAAGATTCTTTTATGCGATCTGTCTCTTAAAATTCTTAAAACAAATTTAGGCTTGATATTAGTAGATATCAGGTGACTGTAATTGTGTAATATCGGCTTTTTTACCCTTTGTTTTATTTTCTAGGATCTAATCTAGTTCTTTGAAGTGCATTTGAAAATCTTCTATATCATCATTATTATTCTTATTTGTCATGAAATTATATATTCTGGATTTTATTTCTTCTAGTAAGCATAAGATGTGTATAAGAGACAGGCCTTATCTTCTATAATTTCAAAATTCGATAGTGGAATGTCATTTGATTCTATAGCAGACATAATTTAGATACCTAAGTAGAAAGGATAAAGATTTTGAATATTAAAGATTTTTTGAAGATAAGGCTCATCGAAATAAAGAAGATAAGACATCATAGCTTATACACATCTAGAAAGTGGATAATCAGATAATAAAAGTCAAGAAAGAGGCTGATAATTCAAGATAAAAAAAAAAATAATAATAATAATAATAATAACTAAATCCTTGAATCTGATAAATGTCTAAGGAGGAGGTATTTAATTTAACTAGTGTCCCACCTTCTTTCGGTTTATATAAGAGACAGGTACAATAGAATTTACGAGCTTAAAATTTTTAAGATAAGAAGAAATCAAAAAACAAGAATGACAGACAAAAGTGTTCAAAAGTCAATAGAAGACAAAATCAAGAAAAAATGGCCGACAAAGAAGTCAATAGAAGACAAAATCAAAAAAGGCACACAAAGAAGTCAATGGAAGACAAAATCAAAGAAAAATGGCAGACAAAGTCAATAAAAATCACGTGAAGATAAAAGATTCCTTCAAGTTTTGAAGTCCGGATTTTGAAGTCCGACTCTCTATAAATAGAGTAGTTTAGTTTATTCAGGATTATCGAAAAAACATGTGAGAACAAACACAAGAAAATGTCTCTTTCCTCTCTTTGAATAAATATCCTTTGTAAAATATTTTAATTTTCCTTTGTAAAAATCCAAGAAGCCTTTGGGCATAGCATTTAGACCTCTTCGGGTTTAGAAGGAACACCCCAAACTCTTGTTCATATATGTAAGTTTCTCATAAACTATGTAATCTTTTCATTCAATAATATATGTAAATTTTTCTACTCTATGGTTATTATTATAAGTATTATGCTTTAGTAATTAAATACTTATTAAAGTTTATAAAACCAGATGCTTGTTATTTTTGTACAAAAGGTAATCTGTCTCTTATACACATCTAGATGTGTATAATAACTATGGTTTTAATTATAGAAGCTGTCTCTTATACACATCTAATGTTAATGAACTGAAAAGATTATTAAATTTATATGAAATTCTTATATAGAATGAATAATTGTTTGTGGGTTAGTACCGAGTAGGAAGTTTTTTAATTAAAGGTTTAACGCTTTTATTTTTATGAACAATAATTACAATATTTTAGAAGAAATATTTTTATTACTACCTTTTAAAGATTTAGAAGATTTAAATAATTTAAAACAAGTTTTTATTAATATAAGATCAAATAGTAGATTAAATATAAGAAATTTATCAAATAGAATGAAACGATCGAAGTTTATTATAGTAGAAAGTATTTTATGATCTATATATTGTAAAACTAAATTACTAACCTGGATCTTGTTTTCTTCTTCTGTATAAAGAATTTTTTCTGAATCATGGACTACTCTGTACCTGTCTCTTATACACATTTAGATGTGTATAGTTTTAGAACTAAAATATCAGACATCCACTCAGTCCATCTTCTCTTACATATATATATATATATATATATATATATATATATGTTCATATATGTTAAACAAATTTATTTTTCATATGTTTTTGGGTAACAATCACGATGTGCGGACATCATCAAAAAATAGAAAATGGGAACATTTATTTTAAGAAATAATTTTTATAATGTGGATGCAAATGTGTGGAAGAAATGATATTTTGGTAGTGTGAAAGTTATATAGAGTGACGTGATAAAAGACTTCGTAAATTAAAATATCTTGCTAAGTGGTCATGACTCATCAGGGTTTGAAAGGGATTAAATTAGTGCATTAGGCAAAGAAATGGTCCCGTTAAGACCAGGTTATACAAGTTATCAGTGCGGTGACGAATATTCAAATTTCTCCTTGACATTTGGACTTTTATTTATAAAGTTGGGTAATATCCAATCGTGATTCACAAATTTTCACCCCCAATATAAGAGAAGAGAGCCAATGCAATATTGCCTCGTGCTGGACACTTTGCTGTCTTTCATAGGTCTTTGTTATGTTTTTTCTAGCACTCTGTTAGTCATTTGAGAATACCAGTATATTTATATAAAATGATAAAATTATTGAAATATTAGTGGATTTAGAAAAAAATGAATGAAATCTGATCGAATAAATAAAATTAAGGTATGACGATTTATTATATTTTTTTACATTTAAATTGATTTTGATAAATAATTCTGAATTTATGACTTTATATATGAAGACTCCATATTCTACCACTAAGTGTTAACATCAGAGGAGGAAAAGTCTTTTCTTTATTTGCAATATTTTTGTTCCGGTATGAGCCAAAAAAAAAAAAAAAATGAGAGACATAAAGCCATATTAATGAATTAAAAACCAAAATTAATCATTTTAGATTCAATGTTTTATTCTTCATATTTTATATTTTTGTTATCTTAAATTAAAATTAAATCAACAGATTATGTTTGTCTCATTACTCATTAGGCTCCTCCAACCAACTAGTTCATTTTGGAGATATTGATTAGTCCAAATGAAATTAAAACGTACAAGTGAAAGTTGGATTTGTCTCTGCAGTCCGTTTTCCCCTCATTTGATATTTTTTTTCACTAAGAAAATAATTTAGTAAATCTAATTTTTGGCTTTACTTGTGAACCTGTAATATGAATTAACTATTACAAAATTTATGATACCGACTGAGATAAGTAAAATTTTACAAATTTTAATTTTAACTACAAAATTTATAGATAAGATCCAAAACCAATCCTATATTAATATTTTCCTTTCCACTATATCTTTTCCAAGCGCTTGCAGATGCAATTATGCAATTGAATTTGGATTGTCTTTGATACTCTTCTTTTATAATTGAATTTGGATCGTCTTTGATAACTTCTTTTAACTTGGTATTTACAGAAAAGTTTTATTTTGAATTTGGATCGTCTTTGATACCTTCTTTTAACTTGGTATTTACAGAGAAGTTTTATTTTGAATTTGTACAATTACTTAACACGTCTAATAGTTGGTCCTGAATTAATGAGAGTCTTGTATGTGGGGTGAGAGACTCACTTTCTGTAAAATAGAATATCATTATTTTTGATGATTGGATAATTTATTACACATGAAAGGCCTTCATTGATTCGACATACCAAGTAATTACTCCAATTCCAAATAAAATTTTCCGTATTTACTATTTCCCAAAATGTTTGGTGATCAGTTGAAAATTTATTAAGCAGGATGTAGTGATTGTATGCAAATACAACCCAATTTAGTACTGCGGCATCGGAACGCCACAAGTTTTAGGACTGACAATTCTTCAGCCAAAAAAAAAAAAAAAAAAGATAATTAACAAACACTCTTATAACATCGTCCATAGATAATTTAGCAAAAGCAAAATATATAAAATATCTTCTTTATGAAGATGGCTATCTAGGAGCAATCAAGCAACGTAGATACATTATTAATTCTCAGTTTAATACCACAATCATTTTATTTAATGAAAAGGAAGATTTATGGTACATATAAATCACCCTTTGGAAGATTGTCCCATATACTTATAGGACTAATAATTCTCAGAAAAGAAATAGTTCTCAAACTATTTAGTTTAGCATTTTGGAAATGGGACGCCACAGGTTTTAGCAAAGGCTTGGGCTTTTGGGGAGTTCACGTACTGACCAAAGTTGGGATCTTTGATATACCCACAAAGGCAAGGCCTCTGCTCCTTCAGCTTAGAGCAACATTCAGCAGACGGTGGGGTTGGCCCAGTGATTGCCGGAAGGCATGGACTCAGCTCGGTCACAGAACAAGTAACGGCCCTGCTCACTTGCACTTCACCACCAAGCATCACAACTAGAATCACCAAGATACAATGCAATATGAATATGGAAACACTTCATTGTGATTAGATGGTAGAAAATACTATATAGAGTTGAATGGAAGAGAATTATTTGTGTTTATGGCACTATGGTTAATGCTAGTGTGTGGAATTTATAGAGGTATAGTGGGAGAAATAGTAGGACAAATTCTTGACTAACTTACAATTAGTGATGATCATGGGTTGTAATGGTTAGGTGGATATCAAAACTTGTTTACTTTATTCATTCTTAGTTCTGAAATCTATATTTTTGTCTTACTTTATTAAATTGACCCAACTGTGAGTTTATTTTTGTTTTTATTTATTTTGGAAAATAAATTCTTTCATTTTTTTGTTTTCTTCCGTTCATAGTTTTTTTTTCCTAGCCTAAATCATTGACGTAATAGGAAAATTTCCTTTTCAAATTCCCGTTTAAAAAAATTTTAAATCCCTGTGTTTGCCCAATTAGCAAACTGTTCATTCAAAATGGAAAATTTTCAATGGTTATTGAACATAACTAATAAGAAAAATTTATGGTAATTACTCAATGACTAATAAATTTTACCCAAAGGGTTTCTATAGTTTTCAACTTTTTGGCTGATATTGATAATTTACCCGACTTGGTAATGCTAATTTACCCGACTTGTTGATGCTGATTATATTAACCAATTTTGGTACTTTATTTACAGTTCGAAGTGAATTGATTCAACAAATTTTTCCAGTTGACAAGTCAAGACAATCATCCCTACTTCTTAGTTGAGCATATAATTGGTACTTTACATGCTTTTCTTGAATAAAATTTTTTCTTTTTTTCTACAATCGATGAAAAATATATATATATATAATGGAAAAAAGAGATTAGCACTGAGAAGACATCTAGGAGATTAAAATAGCAATCCCTGCAACATCTTGGACCTGAGCTAACTCAATTACATTTGGCTCTAAATTATTAAGCTAAAATATTTAAATCAAATTATTAGTAACTTATGGCCTAGATATTATATATAAATTCAATCTTTTAGCCAAACCCACAGATGTGGGATATTACATTCATTCTTCTTTAAGACCTTGTATTCTTACAAGGTCCATACCGGACCACCTTGTATTGTTCAAAACTCTAAATGTGGATCGTACGGGTTCTAGAGGTGACTTTTATCCGTCGACGTAGCACGTAATCACACACAACACTTAATTCCTACACTCCCTTGCGTAGTCGCAGCCCACTATCACTAGTCCAGATTAACCTCGTGCAGAAACTACACAAGACTATTAGCCAAGAAATGAATGCAATTACGATAAACATCACTACTTTTGACAAATCAAACAAATGTGTAAATCCGTTTTACTCACCCTCCGTTACAAAAAGGGTATCGCAATCGTTAAAATAATCAAAAATAAGAAATTTTCATTATAGAGCGAGTAGTAAATAATTTTTTTAAACAACATTTGGTTATAATTAGAGCCACAACCTGTAGAAATACAATGGGCGCATGCTTGGGAAATCAATGCCCTGCCAAATTGCTACTCTAAGTCATAATTGTAGTAGAAATTAATATAGGCCAAGGAAAACGATTAAGGCAAACCTAGGCCTCGGCCTTATTGAAGGAAGCTTTCCCTTTCTGCTGGGCTTTGATTGAAATGCTTCAAAAATTTCCATCATATTTTTCAACTAATCAGGCGTATTTGAGACCCAATTCGTATATATCATAATGAACATATCAGACTGAATTCCTACAGCCCAGGCCATGCTATTTCTTCAGTCATCAGGAATATTTTTTTCCACGAACAGATAGAATCGTAGAGCGATTCCTGATGTTCAAGAAAATTATCATCCACAAATCTGGTGTACATATAAATTGAGCTGGACGTCTGTGAAGAATTTGGGCTTAAATGAGCCTCTAACTGGAAAATGAGGCTGCCCAAGTACAAACACAGCATTCGGAGCCCATATCACTGAATGGTCTGTTCAGATTTTACACATAGTTTCATATAGTCGGGAAAATTCTTACATGGAATGATTTACGATAAGTGTGGCATAGATTTTTTAATTTATATTCATTCACATCACTCTAAAAAAATTTATTTTAATGAATTAGAGTGATATGAATAAATACGAATTCACATATCCATTTCATTTATTATAAATTGAATCCATATAAAAAATTTCCTATATAATCTGGTTTCAGTTAGGTGCATATTCGAGAAAGTAGCGTACGGTTTTAGTTAGGTGCACATCCGAGAAAGTAGCGTACATAATTACTTCCTATCGTTTTCAAAAAATAAAATCAAAATAAAAGGCCAAAAAAACTACCTATCAAAAATATTTTGATAAATCCCAAAAAAATGACACCTAATTAAAGAATACAGTGACACAAACCAAACCCCAGGAAGGCCGAACATTAAGTCCAAAAATAAGAGTTAGACTAATAAAACAGTACAAACTTTTTTTTCTTCATTTTCTTTCTTTCTCATTACGAATGTTTGTTGAAAAATAGAATTTTAAATTCTAAACGCAAGTTGGACTTATCGTCTTATATATATACTTTTTTCATTTTTTCCCTTTTTTTGATGTTATGCTACTCATTTAAAGGCCAGAAGTGTATGCAATAATTTAAATTCAGAAATCAACCAGCAAATATAAGAACTACCATTTTGACTATAAATTTAATCAAATTGCAATTATTCATCAAAAGGGCTTTAGTAGCAAGTACAAAGGGTGGCCGAGCACAAAGCAACAATACATGGATATAAATTTGTAAATATCGAGTATAATTTTCGTTTCTAGAGCCACTACAATTCTATTAGGCGAGATTTGATAATGGTACAGATATTACTCATTTATTCAAAACTTAAGCAAGAAAATAAATGATCATCTAGTTCATTTTAGCGTCACTTAAATTTCCCCGTACTCCTATTGATACAGTCTATGTGTGTACACAATTAAAGGGAAAGAATAAAAAATAAATTTAAATTAAATAAAGAATTATGAAAAGTTATCTAATTGGGGAAGAGTTGAGGAAGTTATAAGCATGTTTTTTTTGTTCTTTCAGTAAAAAATTACACTAAAAGTACATATTATACCAAAATTGTTGAGGAAGTTATAAGCATGAGTTTTTTTTTTTCCTTTCAAAATTACACTAAAAATACATATTGTACCAAAATTATCTTCCATTATATAAAGTAGTAATGTTATAATTGGATTAATTAGTAGCTCAGTTCTCTAAGGTATTAACTCTTGTTTGTTAGATTCTCCTATTTCAATTGAGTTTCTTATTGTTGAAATTGATAAGTTATAAATAAATGTCCATTAGATTATTCAGATGAAAATGATTGAGTATTTGATTGACCAATTAACTTTCTTGTTATTCAAGCTTATAGGTTATATAGATAGAGGTTTGCTAAGGTAGTTAGTTGAGTATTCAGATGAATAGAGTATAGTATTGTGTAGAAATTTATGACCTAAATATGAAAGTTGATTGTACCTTATTTTATAATTTATTTTCTCCCACGTTGTTCATATATCTTAAAAAAATTTAATTTTTATGTTTTTTGGGTAAAGATAATACAATCACGATGTACTCGAACAGAGAAATTTAATTTTTACAATCGGGGGCAAATGTGTGGGAAAAAAAAATGATATTTTGGTATAAAAGTTATAAAGTCAAAGAAGCCGTGATAAAAGACTTCGTAAATTAAAATATCGAGTCATGAGGGTTTGGAAGGATTAAATTATTGCATTTGCAAACAAATGGTCCCATCGCATTAAGACCGGTTGTAATGTGTGACAAATCCTCAAATTTCTCCATGAATTTTGGCCTTTAATTCACATGGTTGGAAAACGTCCTATCGTACAAAAGAATAGAGCCATTGCAGTATTGCCCCGTGGAAAAATATTAGTATAAATTTAATTTTAAATTCTACCTATAAATCTTATAATTAAAATTAAGTCTTATAAAATTTTATTTATATCAACAGATGACATAAATTTCATAACATTTAATTTATATCATAAAATTTACAAATAAAATCATAAATCAGATCTACGTAAATATTTTTCTTACCTCGTACTGGTTACTTCGCTGTCTTTCATAGGTCTATGTTATATCTGCTGTCTTTCATAGGTCTTTGTTATATTTTTTTCCACCACTCATTAGTCATCTCAAAAAATCATTATATCTATACAAAGCGATAAAAATAATAAAATTATTGAAGTGTCACTATATTTAAAAAAAATAAAAAAATTCGATCGAATATATAAAATTAAGATATCATAATTTATTATTATTTTATTACATAAAATAACTTTAACAAATAATTCTAAACCTATGACTTTATAAATAATTTTCCCATCATTTTTCTTCCGAAGATTCCATATTCTATTAGTAAGTGTTAACCTCGGGCGTGGAAAAGTCTTTTCTTTATTTGCAATATTTTTGTTCTGGTATGAGCAAAAAAATGAGAGACATAAAAAGTCATATTAATGAATTCAAAAGCAAAATATAAAGGGTTAAAAGTAAAATGTCCGTTCAACTTTCATTTAAGTTGTAAGATACCCTCTTCAATAAATTTAATCAAATATTTTGCATCCTTCACATGTGGTCAACTAAAGTATTATTTTTAGTGAAAATTAACCATTATGCCTCCAATACATTAGTTAAATGAAATGTCATTTTCTTTTTTTTCTTTTATTTATTTTTTCTCTCTTGTTTCTCATTTTATTTTATTAACTACAATATCTAATTTGACATGCATCTTATGATTTAATTTTTAAAGTAAAATACATTATAATAAAACATTATATATTTTATTGTAATACAAAATTTGCAATAAATTATTAATACTAAAATTAACGAATAAAAAATATACAAAAAAAGATAGCCTAAAAAACTTAAAACGTTTGTTCTAGGATACAAATAAAAATTGTGCATGCAAAGTCCTTTGGTTGACATATTTTGGCCGAATTTATTGTATCTTATATTAACCAGTTATAATATTCTATTATACTTTATTATCGTTGTGCCAAAAATAAAAAAATTTACATGAATTCTCATTCTATAATTTATGTGTGTGTTAAGAGTATATTTATTTTTATTTTTTTGTATTCGGTACTTTAATTTTTGTAGTTGCTTTGTTTATAAAAGTATATCATTAATAAATACACAAATTGTACATTAAAATAAAAATATGTTGCTTGTAATGTAAAGTATATTTATTTTATAAATTAAATTATCTAGACATATAAAAATTTAAACTTGTAATTCATGTATAACTAAATTTAAAGTAGTAAAATTATTCAGTAGTATTGGGATTATATGAACCCTTTTTAGCCATTATTTTTTTTTTAAAATTGAGCATCTGCCTATTAAAATTAACAGGGGGCATTTTGTAATTTTTGTGAAAGTTAAGGGGACATTTTGCTTTTAGGCCAAAGGGCATTTTAGTCCAAATAATTTGAATATTAGAAAAAATTATTACTTTTTGGATAGAAATTAATTAGAGGGTACAATACCTATTAAATTTGTTGAAAGTAACGTCTTGCAAGTTGAATAAAAGTTGAAGGGAGTATTTTGCTTTCAACTCTAAATCTACATAGTTAACTTGTAGTTTCACTGTTTTACTCTGCATATTTTATGTTTGTGTAATCTTAAATTAAAAATAAATCAACAGATTATGTTTGTCCCATTACTCATTAGACTCCTCCAACCAAATAACTAGTTCATTTTGGAGATATTGATTAGTCCAAATGAAATTAAAACGTGCAAAAGAAAGTTGGATTTGTCTCTGCAGTCCGTTTTGCCCTCATTTGATATTTTTCCACTATATCTTTTCCAAGCACTTCCGGATGCAATCATGCAATTGAATTTGGATCGTCTTTGATACCTTCTTTTGGTATTTACTATCGTTTCCCAAAATTTTTGGTGATCACTTGAAAATTTAAGCACGATGTAGTGATTCTATGCAAAAATGGGAAGTTTGCCCTAATTTGGAACTGCAGAATCGGAACGCCACAAGTTTTAGGACCAAGAATTCTTCATTTAGAAAAAAAAAAAAACCAGATAATTAACAAACATCCTTAATATCGTCGATAAATAATTTAACGCAAGCAAAATATGTAAATCATTTTCTTCATTAATATCGCTATCAGCGAGCAATCCAGCAACATAGATACATTAATACTCAGTTATTAATACCACAACCATTTTATTTAATCAAAGGAAGATTTATGGTACATATAAATTACCCTTTGGAAGATTGTCCCATGTACTTCCAGGACTAATCGTTCTCAGAAAAGAAATACTGGTACTCCAGTATATAGTTTAGCATTTTGGAATTGGAACGCCACAAAATTTAGCAACGGCTTGGGCTCGTGGGGACCTGAAATACTGACCATACTTGGGATCTTTGGTATACCCACAAAGGCAAGGCTGCTGCTCCTTCAGCTTAGCGCAACAAGCTGCAGATGGTGGGCTGGGCCCAGTGATTGAAGGAAGGCATGGACTCAGCTCTGTAATTATACAAGTAACTGCCGTGCTCACTTGCACTTCACCACCAAGCATCACTGCTAGCATCACCAAACACGATGCAATATGAATATGGGAAAAAAGAGACTTCATTTTGATTAGATGCCAGTAATACTATAGATTTGAATAGAAGAGAAGTATTTGTGTCTATGGAAATGGCTAATGCAAGTGTGTGGAATTTATAGAGGTATAGTGGGAGACATTGTAGGCCAAAGTCTTGACTAACTTGAAATTAGTCATCACCATGGGTTGCAATGGTTAGGTGAATGTCAAAATTTATTTTACTTTATTCATTCTTAGTTCTAAAATCTGTGATTTTATCTTGCTTTATCAAACTGAGCCAACTTTGAGTTGATTTTTCTTTTTATTGATTTTGAAAAAAATTCTTTCCTTTCTTGTTTCATTCCATTCATAGCTTTCTTTTCTTCTAGCCTAAATCAATGACGTAGTAGGAAAATTTCTTTCTCAATTTCTCTTTAAAAAAAAAATTTAAATCATATAGTTGCTCATTTTTCTACACCATATTTTCTCAATTAGAAAATATTTAAGTAGACTTGGTCTTTGACCACCTGTATACCATGTGGTCAGGATTAAATCTTATAAGAATCTCGCTTACATCAGCTGATGTCATAGATTTTCTAAGGTTTAATCCACACCACAGATCTACAAATAAGGTCAAAAATCGAATCTATCTAACTATTTACCTTCTCAATTAATCATTCCAAATAGATTGTGAAACAACACAACTACTTGAACCGGGGTCGAGTAGGCATGTACCGGCCCAAAAACACACAAATAGTGAAACCCAAGGCAAAAATTAAGATCAATTAATTGACCTTCTATCATTGGTGCTTTCTCATTTATCTTTCCTCGACAAACTACGAATTCTATTCAAGGAGCTGCAAAATTTTTAACCATATACGGTTATTTGACCCGAAAATGGCACAGAAAAGAATGGAAACACACGATTGCCGGTTCCCAGAACAAATGTATTCTTTTCTCAACACCACCCACCCAACACGCCTGAGGACCAATGGTGTCAAGAAAAGAAACACCTCATCACTGGCTGTGGGGAGTGTCATCACTACCCTTTGTTTTGCCCCTGAGCATCTTTCCGAGAAACTGCCCCTCATGATCCGCCTAAATCTTGTATCTTCAACTGGAGGTTGCGGAACAGGCTCTGGTGGTGCCACATCTTGATCTGCATGTTTCCCTTTTCCCCAGTAACCCACCTTCACCAAAGAAACTGCTCATAGAGGATGGCAGACCTAGATGGGCACCCATTACTTTGCTTATACTGTCTAAGGTTCCACCTGACCGTTCTTTCACTATAATTTCAAGTGCTTCCTTATGTGCTGGATCCAGAGCATCAGTATCCTTCAACAGATTCTGTATTCCAGGTAGGAGGAAGTCCCTGACACTAGAAGCAGGAAGATCTGAAACAAAAGTCGAGCATGATAAATCAAACAAAATCCAAAAGAATGGATAAGAGAACTATTTCTTAAACTACATACACGGTAGAAAGTTGCCACATGAAAATCATAAAGTCCTTAGAGGAGCATCCACAACATAAAAAATTATTAAGATCAAATTTATTCACTGAAGGTTTAAGTTAAATCCCTCTCGAACAAGGAGCATCCACCTGCCCTCAAGAATTCCCAGAAACTTGTACCATATCCTTGATCAAAATCAGAATGAAACATCCTCTGCTGATAATCAAAAGCCAATTGTGCAAATAAAATAAAATAAACTTCTTTGGAGATCTGAACTGGTAGAGCTAAAGAGTCTAAGTAACAGAATTTTCAAGGAGGAAAGGGGTTACATAACTATATCTAGCTTAGGAAAGGCAACCTCCATGAAGCAGAAGCAGAAGCAGCAGCAGCCAGTTCAGCTGCAATTTCTCAGCTACCATATAAACTTCAAGCTCAGCAGTTAAAGGAGTTTGAAGCAGCCAAACAGTTGAAACCTATATATCTATTAAATCTCTAGTGGTATTGGGCAAAGAGTAACAACAGATTCTTATTGAAATTTAAAAAGAAATGAACTTGCATACTTTCAGCTCTCAAATCGTGCATTGCTTATTCTGAATATCCTTTTCTTTTCTCCATTCTATTTTTACTGTGAGAGAACAGAAGAGCGGAATATCATAATAATTAAGATATATATCTGGTCATCAACAGAAGTAAACCTGTTGCATCAAGAGCACGAATGGCCTCACAAAATGCATTGGCCCTCTCACGGCGACGGATCAAATCATTTGAAGGGAGTGGCATGCCTGTAAGTTGGAAAATCTTGGACAAGAGATGTATATCAAGTTAAAGAAAATAGGATTTCATCATATTCAAACCGCTAGAGCCTAAAAGAGATTGTTTCAGACTAAAATGAGAAAGGAGAAACACTTCCATCACAAACGTTAACTGCTCAAAGCAAAGTTAGTGGATATAATCTCTGAGTCGGTTCGTCGTGTGTGGTACAGCCACCACCAATGCACGGACCACAGCTATCCTAGCTTCATGTGATCCATCCTCAAGAAAAGCAGCCATTTGAACACGAATTTTGTCAACAATCTGAGTGAAAATATCTTCAGCCAGCATAAAAGTAGCAATATCAAGTTGGATGTGAAAAAAAGTAAATTCATGCATATACCATGTCATTTTTAAAATGCTGCGCCACAGCTCCAAATGCATCAATACTTGCGTGTTTGACATTCAAATTCTGGTCAGAACCCAGAGTAACAAGAGCAGGCAAAACATGGGTTGAAGCGACTTTTGCATCAGTATATGGCACCTAGGAGAAAAACTGATGAGATTCAAAACAAAAATGGTAAACTTAAATGGAAATGTAAGTTCTAGAAGAATGGAAAGACTTACAATTGATTTTAGAAGATTGGCTGCATAGATTTTCATATTTATATTTAAACTGACCACCATCTCCCATAGGATGTTAAAAATCATATTATGATGATCTTCAAATATACTGCATTGAAAAATACTACTATATCAATGAAAAAAATACATAACTATATCAGAAGCCCAATCACATGAAAAAACCATCACAAGACCAACCAAAGGAAGCGAACAGAATTAACGAGCTCAGGCTTTGCTGGATGAACTTCCTGTTCTGACCGTTTTGAAATAACAGATTTCTCAAGTACTCTGTCAGGTGTTCATGCTTGCTTGGGGATCCTAAAACACCTGCCAAGAGAAGTGGTAGAACACCCATGATAGCAAGTCTCTCACCTACTGTACTTCTTGGTCTCAGACCTGTTGTAAAACAAGACCAACCATTACTCACTCCATCATTACACACAAAAAATAATGGCAATATCAAGTACCCAAGTTTGTAGAAACTCAATTACCTCTTATTCTAGCATGGGCAGTCTGCGGGAAATAAGTCAAATCACCATCATCACCCACCGCCAGTAAGAATATAGGCAGCACAATGTGTGTCAAATAAGCTTCCCCATAAAATTCAGAAACCCCTATCAAAAACTGAATTACCAAAAACCACATCAAAAACTATTCGAAAAGCAAAATTGCAAGTACCATGGCATTAAATGCACTTGAGTTATATAAGTGAACTGTTCAAATACCTTGTTGATTCGGTTTCTCAAAGTGTCTTCCTTCTGAGGTAATAGAGAGGCCATTTGAATCAAGTCAGGAAAGCAATTGATATGCAACCAGTCAAATGAAGGCCACTCCACATTTCCCCTAAACATATCTTCTAAATCAGAAGCAAATAAAATTGTAGATTTTCTTAAGCTCCAAAGGCTGAATATAAATTTGATCTTTCTTTATCTTCTATTAGAGCTGGAGGGGAGTGAAGATAAACTCGAACTCACCTGGAATATAGTTCAAGCAAGGAAACAGAGAATAAAGTTCCTGCAGAATCTGAAAGTGAGGAAAATGGGCAAGTCTCAACAGCTCTCTGGTGCAAAAATGGAAGCAATTCTGACAGCAACCGTAACAAGACATCAATGTTCCAGCGTTCTCTGTCACCTAATACACGAAGATGTGCCTCAATGGAACTGTCAACCCCAGAAAGAGGAGGACAATGCTGGAAGAGGAATAAGCACATTAGAGCCTAAAGTTACCCAGACTCGGATACGGGTGTCGGGTATGGGTACATGTCTTTGGTGTCGGATTCGTTAATTTCATAAATTGAGGATATGGGGACACTTTAAAAAAGTCGGGTGCAGGCTGCGTCTTGTATGCTTGTATATGTTAGTGTGGTTAGTGTAATAGTAATACAATTTGATGACATAAAGCAATTAAACATTATTTTATAACTCATTTTTCAAAAAAATAAATATGTTTATGCATAGTATTAAAGAATAGTGGTGCACTGAGAAAAAGAAGAAATTAGAAGGATATAACTATAATAAAAATTAGTCATTTAATATATAATTCTCATATGTTTCTCCCTCATATTTAATCTTCCTATCTTACCTGTCCTTTTATGTGATGAAGTCACAACTATGTTGAAGTCAATATAATTTTTGGCTTGGTAAAAAAGTCAAAGTACTCAATTGAAAGTTGACCATATGGACACGGATCCCACACCTACACCTATGTCAACACGGCAGGACACGGGTACTCTGGGGATGAGAGGAGAGTCCATGTAACATAGATTAGAGCCTATGAGTGAAGCAATTCTTTCAAGTTAGAGAAGTTGGTCAATTACCTGAATAGAACCCAAGACGTGGGAAAGCAAACTCTGTAAAACGTGATCCAATTTTTTACCCCAATTTACAAGAGAGGGAACTAGTTCTTTAATAGTAGTTTCTACCACCACTCCAGAAGGATCACAAACCAGCTGAAACATCATCTCCTCAACCTACCAACAAACAAGAGAAATTGATTGGAGAAACTCTTTTTTCTTTGTCTTACTGTTTCTTGTAAGTCATCATTCTATGACCAGGGGAATTGCTCCATTCCCCAGATCATGGAGCTTACATTGTAGGCAATTCTGTGAAGTCAGATTTCTTCTCCATGATAGCCTCGAAGCATATTTAGTGAGGCTGACCTTGAAATATTTGTCCATATTTGGGAAGAGCGGCCGCAGCAAAGCCAGATTATGAGCAGCAGCCTCACGAACAACTGTTGCAGGATCCTCAATAAGCTGCTGCACTATAGATAACTGAGATGAGAGAATCTCGGATCTCTGGCCGGACAAATTGTGCAAGCTCTCCACATGATTGAGCGACTAGCAGCCTTCGCTCCTCATACATGTGATTGATCTACACATCGAGCACATTGGGAATTAGACTGGTAAGAACAGAATATGTGAACAACGGAAGCACAGTTACCATCAAGAAGGTTAGGCTCACCTGTTCCCAACATTGAGGAAGCAACTCTGTTTCTGTTCTCATCTCTCCAACATTCTTAGCAAGTGTAACACAAGCCTGAACAGGGTAAAAAAATCAGCCATGTGTTTGATCCGTAAAATCATCCTATACTATAAACTAAAAGATTTTTTAAACTAACATCCATTATAAAACGTCTCTGCTGTTCATCTGGACGCTTGATTAAGTTGAATAACGTGTGAGTCAAGGAATCGCGAGTCATGCTGTCTGGATGGTGCTCAATTGCACACATTATCAGGGGAAGGAGCTCCTACGGACAAATGATACCATGTGAACCATCAAAGAAGTAAATTCTTATGGGACAAGAAACAGTTGTTTTGTAAATGAAAATGAATTCAAGAAAATTAATCAAAACACAAATAGCAAAAACTTCTTATGCATACCTCTCGATGGTTTATCAGAACATAAGGTACAATTTTAGGCAGTGCATCTGAAAGGATTTGTATGGTTCCCAATCCCTGGCAAGTTAGAAGTAAATCATTGAAAAAAATGACCAGTGAAAGCTAGCATATTTTCGAGAGGCAACTAAAGTAACTTACTGTCTTTTCAGCATCAACAGCAAGATTTTCGGCTTTTACAATTAGCCCATTAGTTTCTATAGCTGATTCACAAATGTCTTTGAGGAAACTTCCATTTGTCACAAAGATACCTTTATCATCCAACGATGATAACAGTCTCCCTTCAGGCACTTTGTCTCGTAAGTTGGTGGTGTCATCTACAGTTGCCACAGACCGACAATAAGAATCTGCACTCTCTAAATCCTGTCTGGGGATATGAAGTGTCAAAGATTCGATAGTATTTGCTTTGCTTGATTCTAGAATGTCATCTTCTGTGTCTCCATCTCCTTTACTTTGCTCAATCAATACTGTAGATGCAGCATTCATGGCCTTTGTTCCTTTCAACCTCTCTATTTCATTTTCAAGCAATTTTATCTCTTTCATATAGCTGTCTGAGGATCTTAACTGTAAATGTTCAGAGTCACTTGATACAAAATTCTGTCCAGATCGTGCAATATGCATTTTCAGTGAAGTAATTTCCGCTCTGCAGTCATTGAGCTCTTTTCTTTGGCTTTCTAGAGACTGCTTCATTTCTTGAACCTGTAATAAAATTTTGCTCACAACTTGAAACATGAATGCACTGAATTAAAGCTACTACGACAGTTCCAGAAGAAACTGAGATGACTACCAGAATTTCCTTGTCCTTGATATCCTTCTGCAGAGCCTCCAAGGATTTCATCAATGCCACAACTTGGGTGTCTGCCATATCTTTGCTTTTCAGCAAGGAAAAGACTGCTTTTCATCTTTCAGTGTATCATTTTCTTTCTGCAGAGACTGATGCTGATGAAGCATGGTAATTTTCTCCTGCATCATGGGCCAGTTTTTCTCATTTATGAACAGTTCATCAAATGCAACAGCACTATAAGAAAAACAAAATTGGTCATCTCACTCAGTTAAATGCTTATGTGGGAAATAAACCTTCAACCTTCTCAATGGTATCTGAGAAACTGAATGCTCAAAGCAATTTAAGTGACACTTTGAGAGACAGACTCGAAAAGGAAATTAAAAAAGGTCTGGTTGTGCTCAGCACTCAAAGAAGAACGAAGTCCTAAATCCTAATCAGTAATTAGAATATAGGAAGTATGTTCTCTTAGCTTTCGTATCACATTTGTCACAAAGTAAAGCTGAAGCTCTATCTCAACAAACAATATAATGGACCAGTAAAGGAATGAACATGGGGAATATGGAAAAGTTTGGCTCTCCAACTTCACAGCAAAGAACATGCACAAGGCACACCTGTTGACTGCAAAGACAAGGATAAATGTGCAAAGTACAGGATGATTATACTTTATAAAACATAATCTTACAGGAAAAAAAAAAAAAGGAAGAAAGAAAGAAAGAAAGAAACACGATATAAGAAATGTTTCCTAAAGGAGAACCCAAACTTAAGTCCAATATTCAGTAAGTCATTAGAATTCACATGATTTTCTTTAAATGCCCTCAGCTGCATAACAAAAAAGGACGACGTAGTTATGTGCAAGTAGGACCAGAATAATAGAACTAATAATATCATCCAGAATGAGTGAATATCTTGTCTGCAGTTATTTTAAGCAACATGTATAAAACTGCCGTAAAATATGGAAATTCAGGAGGTACCTCAGCAGCTTCTGTGGTGGAAGAAAGGTACTGATAATAATAATGGCGCAGGGCATCTGGAACACATGCAGATGAATTTTCCCAAACATCTAGATTCTGATCGGTAACCTGTCAAACATGTATTGGAAGTTACAAGCTTTTCAGTCTACTACATGAAAAAACGTGCATAAACCATAAAGCACATATTACATCTGTACACGTAGTTGGGATTAAAAACATGGAAACCACTAAGACATTCCAATTTTTTTTCTATGATGCAAATAAAAATGCTGTAACTAAAATGTGTAAAGACAAACTTGACAAATCAGAAAATTACTGCATCAAAACCAGAACTTTTACTTTTGATTTATTAAAAAATCAGCAGCATAACTCCAGATAACATAAAAGTCTCTCTGCAGAGAAGCATACAGAAATTATACGAGTGTGCTAGAGCAGTCAAGTCATACCACTGTTCAATATCCTATCCTTCAATCTTTCAACTTTTCAACACCCAATAAATTTATTTATGTCAAAGAGTAATGTGGATGCCTTGAGTTATCAACCACAACCACTACTAAGTAATTGCTCAGAAACAGTTCCTATAAGTTTCTAGATACTGATACTTGCAGAAGTTAACAAAAATAGACACAAAAGTAAAACAAGAAAGGAAGCGAGAATGAGAATATAACATCTACAGGAAATGGAGGTGCTATACTCCAGTTCTGTGAGAATTACGTTTCATTTATTTATGTGTTCAACAAGCATAAGACATCAATCCACCTTTGCTTAAAATACCTCCTCGTAAAATGTCATTGCAGCCAAACGATATCCTGCTAATAGTAAATACTCCTTTACAGCACAGTTGAGGTCTCTTCGCTCATTATCCTTCAAGGATCCCAAGTCAGAGAAAGAAACATCCTTCCTCTGGTGCTGAAAATCTACAGAAGCATCTACATTTGTCCCTGCAAAATTCACACAGGCAGAAAGATTAAGAAAAAGATTAAACACAATGCAAGAATTTTATAAGATTCACCGTAATAGAGTAACTGGCATAACAAATCTGAATACTACTTTGTACTTTCATTTTGAATATATATATATATATATATATATTTTTTTTTGGGTGTTTGTGTGTGTAGGACCTGTAGATTTGGAAGGATGGCAAATAAAATTTAGAAATTTAAATGATTAGGGAGTGTCCATCACCGTACATCTTTTAAATTTTGATATACAAACTTACCAAGAAGATATAATATATCAGTTTAGGGGCACCGGTTTGGCAATCCAGTAATCCAGACAAGTTCTATACCATACACTAGTTGTTAATAAAAATGAATAAAACATTTACAACAAAAAATATACAAAATATATACCAACACAATGCTAAAATAAATAAAGGCAAGCAATTGTAATCAGATTCAAATACTTACCACTTGTCCCACTCAGAGTAGCCTTATTTTTCTTTTCTAACTCAGCCTTGAGTTAGATGAGGACGTCTTCTTGAGCCAAACGGAGCTCATATTCACTAAAAGCTAATTTTTCTTCTAATGCATCTTTTTCTTCAAGCAGACTTTGGGGGTCCGCAACTGTTTCCACATGAAAAAAGGATAACTGGAGCATCAGTTATGGATTAATGTAATTAACACAGCTAAGAGATGCATACATCTACTCAAGCATGAATTTAAAGTCAATCTAACAGTAACTAGAATAATCACCAGAGCTCCATCATCAAAAGCTAAGCATCAGTAACATTGGATAAAATGAAGCATGTTCCAGTCCATATAATCCAATAAACCCCTGGTAAAAAGCATCTCCAGGAAGGATTTAGATTAAGCTAATAAAATAAAACGAACATCTTCCCACCATTACATTACTCATTTCAGACTCTTTTTTCTTTACCATCTACTCGTGTTATTAGTCTATAAATGTGTATACATTATATTCAGCAGTCTCCATCAGCACCTTGAATTCATAAAATCATCCAGAAGAAAATCCTGTTCCAAATTTGCCAAAACGGATTTTGATCAAAAGTATTAAATCAGCTAAGATATCAAAGATTCAAAATATGATCCCACATGGCACACACTTATTAAGTATGGATGTCGAGTGACAAATTAAGTCCGATCCAAGCCAAATTAAGTATCTTACCACATCACAAAAGAACCGAACACGATAACAGCAATAATACCTCGATAGCAATATAGCCTCTTCCTCAATTAAAACATGTTTTACACGCTTAATAATTTAGTGCATCACGTCACATTAATAGCCGTTAAGAGCTAGAATCTACTACATTTTGATCCTCAACAATTCCTTTAAGCTAACATTCACGATACTCACCAATAACACTACATAAATCAAAAATGAAGCAAAGAAGCATATCACATAAAAGGAAGTAGTTCGATAATTCACTCGAACATTCTAGAACAATTCGGAAAGGAAAAAAGAGAGAGAAAGGATTATGAAAATGAACCTCGGAGGGAATTGAGGCGAGAAATCTGTTCGGGAGGAAAATGCGAAGGATGTGTATAAGAAGAATTCTTTGAGACGAATGGCGTGATGATCGCGGCCGTCGTCGAGTAGCTCGTGGAGGAGCTCGAACGCCGTTAACAAGTAATTCTCCTCCAGTAGAAAATTCACCACGCAATTGCACAGCGACGATTTCTCAACGTCCATTTTGATATTTGATATGATGTGATCTCGCTTCCATGCTATCTAAATCAATGAGAAATCTCATCATTCTGATTCATTTCACATTTTCTGAGAGTTTAAGCGTTCAATTAGATCTGAATTTTAACAACTAACACTGGAGATTTGGGAGGATTTTAAATTTATATGGAAGAGAAAGACGAGTCTTATACATCAAGCCTGGTGTTACGGTGCTACGCGGCAGCATCAGGATGGTCCACATCACACCATCTGTGATTTCAGTTGGCGCCAACAGAAATGTAGTGTATAGCCCAAGCTTGCGGCCCAAGAAGCTGAGTTATCAACCGCCCAAGTCAGGTCACGTAACTCGTTAGCATAATGGGTTTTAAATCCATTTCATTTTTATTGGAGGGTGTGCTAATAGACAGTTCGAAATTGGACCAAAACGATGTTTAGCCTATCAAATAAAAGACCGAATAGTGGCAAAACCCACTAGGCCCAAAAGAGGAATCTACATTGGATCACAAATTAAAATGTTTACTTTGAAATTTTCTAGTTGAAATATATCTTCGCATAGAATTTAGGATGTATTTATACAAAATAATAAAGTGATAAAATTATCAAAGTATCACTAAATTTAAAAAAGAATAAACGAAATTCGACTGAATTTATCATTTATGACGCCTACAAATACTATTAATTTACTGAAAAGCAAAAGAAAAATACTATGAAACCTGTGGGGCCACTATGAATTTATGCTTATTATTGTCAAAGTATGATATAACTAGAAAAAATTTTGGGACGAAAAAGCAAAGAGCTGTTTCTCAAAAAAAGGTAAAGAAAATGTGAAACTAATAGCTTAGGATAAAACGACGCAGCACAGCTTACATCTTTGCAATGGTTGGCATGTAAAAAAGCCGTATACTTTGTACCTTTGAAATCTATGCTTCCAGGTTCCAATTATATGTGTTTTACATCATGTTACTGTCATAATTTCAACCATTTCGACTTCGTAAAACTCAGTTAATTCTTTTGTCGGTTCTCAGTTTCTTGGCCAATTATTCTTATGTTCACCTTTGTCTCGTTGAATATAGAATTCCAAATTTTGTACTTGCTTTTTACCACCTCGTCAACATGAAATTGTTGGTATGAACCAGTGTTTTGAAAATCGGATTGGATCGGTCGGTTCGACCGGTCGAATCGCGAACCGGAAGAATTACCGGTCCGGTCCAACTATATATTCGGTCTGTTCAAAAAATCGGATAGAATCGGTAAAAAATTTATTTTTTAAATTTCAGAATAAAAAATAATTTAAATAAAAAGAAAAATTAAAAATCGTGAAATAAACTCCAAAATAGCAAAATATTGTACACACCAAAACCTAAACTATTAAGTTATTATTTTTTTATTCTTTTTTATACTTATTTTTGTATAAATTTTACTTTTCTTATTAGAAATTTGATTAGTATTTTTGAGTATTATAACTATAATTCTCCAAAAATAGTGTTTCACTTCTATTTTAGGTTTTATATAAATATATTTTAAGTCATTTTAAATTATATCACATTTTTGTTAAAAGAATAAAGAACATAAATAAATTAGTGAACCGGATTTAAAATAACCAGTCGGATCGGTTGAACCGCGAAACATTCTTATGAACTGGTGGCCAAAAAATCTTCATTTTACCAATGTCTTTTTTTTTTTGGTTAGTTATGGAACCAATTGCAAAACCCAAAAAATCTACATTATCTAGTGGTAAAATAATTAAAGTGGAGGCTTCTAAGTAATAAAGTCTCAAAATTAAGCTAATCATGTGTTAATTACTATCCAACAAACACAAATGGCTAAATCCAATTATTTAAAATTACTATGTCACTTGACAAGAAAGCTTAAGACAACACCAGCAACAAAAGAACAAAAAAAAAAAGGGAATTTTCAGACTTTGATATAAAACGAGTGTGGCAAAATAATGTACAAAAAGAATACGGGAAGTTGAAATTAAGTTATTAGTATGATATTGGTAATTTGGTATTGGGGTTGTGCAAATCAGATGGCTGGCGCCTGGCGATGCTTCCAATAAACAACCGATCATAGGAGTTCTCCAATCTCCTTTGTTCAATTCTTTCTCATGTACACTGAACCGGCTCCGTTAAGTACAAAGCTAGGAAGCTAATCGGATTAGATTCTCCAGTAGACCTAGCCCTAAATGATGGATATTTGGTATTGTGCGTATTGATGGATATAGTGTTATAATTAATGCGTTAAATATTTCGTTGAAGAGGTACGTTCACAAGAATAAAATTTAAAGAACTTGACGGAGAAGCGCACAAGTAATGCAGCATATGATTTAATTCAATGTAAAGAGAAATATCTTGTGAGATGTCATATTATTGTATGAGATAAAAAGTGATTGAAAAAGTATTTAAAAAATTATTACAAAATATTATTGTGTTTTCTGTCCAAAAGTAGCCAGGGCTTTTGCATATCAACAAATAAGTATATCTCTTCCTTACTGCATTTAACCTCTGCCTCATATTTTTCTATTTTTACAAAACCGCATTCTTGGCTCTCCAATACCTGCACTAACTGCCAACAAGGAACAGAACCAACATCCTTTTTTTAAGGTATATCTGGATTTTGATCCTCCGAGGTAATATACATATGGAGAGGTCTTCATTCTGATTCTTTTCAGAGTTCGACTATAACTCTTGTTTTATGTAATTTTGCTTGGCTTATGCAGGATAAGGAAATATGAATGCTGGAGAATTCTACAAGAGGAGTAGACCAGTTAAAGCATCTGGAAATACTAAGCATGGAGAAAGAATTCTTGAAAACCATCCTTCCTTGAAGAAGCCACCACACATATACTCAGAGGTATCATTACTGAAGAGACTGACAAAACCCTTTTGTCAGCAGTTGTGTTTCAAATTTCAGAACTACTGCTAGTTTTCTTTCAGCTTTTTAGCTATTTTAATAGTCTGACTTGGTTACTGAAATATACAAATGTACTCAGATGCCATCTTCATTAACAAGAGAGCCCAAGTTTAATGGAATTAGAAGTAATCTAAAGTCTGCAGAAGCCCGAGCAGAATCAGAACTTTCAGATGCCATTAAAGGCTTATAGTAGAGGATCTAACTTCGAGGATTGAACAATCAAAATCGAGATCTAAAACGCAGAGAGAATACCTGGACAAGTTAAAGAGGACTAGAAAAGGTGATGGAGATTGGAGGAGGAATGTTGACAATCATCAGTACCTGCAAGTGATAAGAGAATTAGAAGATGCGAAGCAAGAATTGAGAAAGCTCAAGCAGGAGATGGCTTCTCTGTTAGAAGAAAAAAGAAGGGCGGAGCAAGAAACAGAAGCTTCTAACGTGCTGAAGGAGGAGATTGAGGAAACAAATGAAGAGCGAGTGCTTGTGGAGCTTGCTCAGATTGAGGCCCTCAAGGAGTATGAAGCCATTGAAAACCAAAGAAAAGAAGCAGCTGAAAAACACTCTGCTGCTATGGAGGAAAGTACGAAGAAAATGAATGACAAAAACCTTCACACGTCAGAAAACAAAGAAAATGTAAAAGAGCTCGAGAGAAAACTGGCAATCACAACTTCAGACGTCGCTGATTGTATGCTAGACAGTGAACTAAAGCAATTGAAGGAGATGGATGCAATAATCCGAGGTAAGGAGACCATAATGCGTTTTGAGTCTGATTCTCAAGATGGGAATGTATCAAATACTCCATATTTACTGAAGTCGATCACAAAAGAATTGGAGGAAGCTAGGAAGGAATTAGCTTCTGTAAGGGAAGAAGGTTTTAAATTCATGGCTTCCATGGATATCATAAGGACTGAGCTAAAAAATGTTAAAGAAGAAGCAACCAGATTAAAGAAAAGGGAAGAGAAAACAAGCTTCACAGTTCAGAATCTGAATGCAAAGCTCCTAAGAAGAAAGGCCAAATTGGAAGCTGCATCAGCTGCTGAAGAAAAGGCTAAAGAAATTGTGTCAAATTTATCTCGTGCTCTCGAGCAATTAAAAACAGAAACTGAGGCAGCCAAGAAAGAGAGGTCACTTATCCATGAAGAAACCGTAAACATCAAGGCGGAGATTGAGAAAACCGAATCAGAGACTTCTTAAGGCTTGGCAGAGGAAAGATTACAAGCTGCAATCGAAGAGCTCAAAGCTGTAAAGTCATCAGAAGCCACAGCACTGGAGAAATTAAAAATGCTTATTGACAGTACTATAAGAAGGAGATTATCAGCTTCAAATCAAACCTCTGTCATAACCATCTCTAATTTTGAATATAAGTACCTAAGAGGTCGTGCAGCAGGAGCTCAAGAAATTGCGGATAGAAAGGTCGCAGCTGCCCAGGCATGGATCGAAGCTCTAAAAGCCAGTGAAAGAGAAATCCTGATCAAGACAGAGATTGCTAAAAAAAATATTAGAGAGCTAAAAATAGAGGAAGAGCAAGAATCAAATAAAACAAAGCAATCACCTCATGCAAAGAGAGAGATTGAGAGTGAAGTTGAGAATTGGAGGCAAAAATATGAAAAGATCAGGGGTCCAGAAAAGCCACGGGCTCAGGCTGCATTGCCAGGAAAATCAATGAACAGAAGCGGAAGAATGACGCCAGCAAGACACGAGCAAAGCTGCTAAAATCAGCTTGTCCAGCGCCTCGAAGTACACCAAGGTCGACTCCTTTCGCAGTTAAGAGGAGAAGAAAGGTAATGCCAAATCTAGCCAAGTTATTCAGGGGCAAGAGCCCTAATAAATAAAGGGAAGCACATTGAAAGTGTAGTGTTGTTTCTATAAGCTACGGCAACTCTTGGTCTTCTAGCAATTAAGACGCATCAAAATAAAGTTTTCTGTTGCATAAATCTTAGGGCTGCAATTCTTGCCCCAGTCAAAAGCTTGTTTTCCAGGTTTCGTTCCTTTTAACCTGGTAAACCAGCAAAACTTCCGGTACATATGTTGGAATAAATGTTTAAGGAACCCTCTATTTACTGTTCTTATAATTTAATGGCAGTCATTAAGGACTTAATAATTCATTAGGGTACACCCCAAGATCATATCATAAATCTTGATGACAAGATGATCTCATAGAAAACCAGAGAAGCAAAAGCTCATAATAATAAAGACACTTGAAAAGAACGAGCAGTTTGTCAGGTTAATTAATGGTGGGCACACTGTGTAGCCCGAAAACATGCTCCTACCCTTCAAGTATTAAGGGGGATAAAGAGTGTAAAAATATTCCAGGAAATCAAACCATAGCAAGAAAAATTCAATTCCCAGTCTGCATTATCTTTTAGTATATGCAGAAACACTGATGTCAACCATGATTTTTGGCGCTCAACAACTGAAGAGCACCATTATACAGTATTATGAAGGATAAGAAGTTCATGACAGCAGCTAGATAGCGTGTAAACTTGGTTTCATGTTTGCATTGATGATCAGTAGTTGCTGGAGGCTAGAACAACAGTCCTCCAATGAAAGAGTTACCCTTGCACTATTGCACCGGGTAAAGCAGCTAATAGCACGTACAATCAGTTTCACGTTTGCATCAACAATTACTACTAACAGTAAGCTAGAACAAGACAGTCCTTCATTGAAAGGGTTTCCTTGCATTAGTGCATAGGAAAGTTCTCGGCTAGTAGTGTTAACAAGCCAGAGGCAACCAAGCCCATGTGGGACCTGAAGACTAGGAATATCTTGGCAATTTTTCAGTAAAGAGTGTGCTTATTTGGAGAATTCACCAACCAACTACATCGAGAAGTCTGTCATGTGAAGTTACCATTCCGATAATGGGATCAACATCACCAAAGCAGAGGCTATTAGAATTTTCAAATGAAAAGGAATTACTGTATGCATCTAAAGTTGATGTAAGAAGATGAATGTTTTCTTTAGTAACTAGTTTATCACACATACCAAAGTCTTTACAGATCTTTTCACCCCATAACTTTGACTCCATTTAACAAATAATACAGCATAAGCAAGAAAAGTCTGCAGAAAAATAAAATAATTAATGAACAAATAACATAAAATACAGCTTATTCTACCCCAAAACCAAGCACAATCAAAGACTATAAAGAATAATTACAACCCTACCAAAATTTTCCCTCTAAGATGAGAGCATCATTGAGGATGCGATGCAGTCTGATTCTTGATGCTCGTTTATTCCTGTATTTAAGACCATGACAACATCATGTTAACCCCCTTCATCAAGGTTTGGTACTGCAAGGCAACATAGGTATTGAAGGCTGAGTTTTGTATATCTGAGTGAATGCAACATCATCCTCAAATTCATTAACATAATTAGAACTCGTCCCTGGAGCAGTGATAACTGGTTGTGAAGGATGCTGCAACTTGGTGAGCTCCATAAGTTGCTGCTTACCTTGAGTAGAAGGTGCACTGACCACAGGAGTGGCTGACGGAACAGTCTGACGAACCTTAGATGCTGATTCAGGCACTGATGGACCTGTTATGGCCTCTTTATAAGTTAATGGAGAGATCATGGCAGCCTGTGGATGTAATGGTGGCCGATTCGATGCAACATTTGTATTATCTAATAAACTACATTGCATGGATATACCATAATTCTGATTTGGCCTCACAGGCACTAAGTAAATTGGTTGGTTTACTGTATAACGGCATGTACGCAGCTGTTGGTGCATTGGCATTTGACATAATGGATAATAAGATGGAAGTGGTGATGGACCAGTTTGACATGAAGGCATGAAGCGCGAATCTCCGTGAACATACTGGACTTCATAGTGGTGTTGCTTCCCATCGGATTGCTGAGATAAATGGTAGCCAGACAGCTGAACATTTTTCTGCATGTGAATCATGGGTTGAGGATCAGACACAGAATTTTCAGTTTCAACTGCGTATGAGGGCACTCCCGAAGCAACTTGAATGTATGGCTCCTGATAAATCCCTGCTTTTGGTTGGACACCAGCACTTCCAACACTATAATCACTGTCAAATTCAATAACATTTCAATTCAGCCATAATTATAGCTCAATGTGTTACATTTGCTGCATAAACAAGAAAATCAAGCAAAGAAACAAAACTTCAAACTTTTTGACCATCTTTAAAGGCGTCAACAAAACATTAAAAAACACTTATTAGCAGCAATGGATTAAGTTCCTGTTGGAATAATTTGCTTCTTGCTCATATTAGCAGCACGAACCCCTATTTTTTCTATTGCAATCAGTTCCTTGAAAATTGAAATGCCACATTCAACTAAAGCAAAAACCGGTATAATTCTCTGGATCCTGAATTACCTTCAATCTAGATCATTCACCGGCGTAACCCATATTTATTTTTTAAACACAAAATCACAGCAGATACTAAAAACTCCAAAATCAGCTCAATGACTGGAACATTAAACTCAATTAAGAGAACAATCATTTCCACTGTTCCAATAAAAATAGGGGACCAAATTCCAAACTATTCATTCCTAGTATAAGAGTATAATTTCCAAAATATATATATATACAAATATTGCATTGAACAGAAAACTTGATTTAAAAAAAAAAAAAAAGAACAGATTACCAAGAGATAGGCAGGTTTATGTCAGCCTGGTGAAAGTACTTATCAATCTGAGGTTGAGGAAGGTACTCTAATCTTCTTCTCAAACAAACTTACACCACCATCCTAACACAATGGACCCCAATTGCCAGCGAATTCGACATCGAAATCGAAGAACTCGCTGATCCAAACGAAGAGCTAGTTTCTAATACCAATGACTCCGGCGAAGACCAACCCATTTCCTTGGCCTCACCACCACTATTATTCAAGCTCTCAGCTTGATTCTCCAATGACCCATTACAACCCGATCGACCCAAAATATCCAGACCCAAACCCGCATCAACAGACAGACCCCTCTGAACAATCCTCGTATTCTCCGAAGCATCAGAAAACCACGAGTCAGCTTTTGGATCAAGAAGCACTGAACCCAAGGATTCCGGCTTGACGGGGAAGAGGAATAATCTGATGCGGGAGGGTGTAGCGGAAGATAATGTGGAGATGCGGTCGTGCTCTTCCAGCATGTTCTAGAGGTCTTCATCAGTGGTGACGGAGATGAGGGAATTGAGGTTCTCGTTTGGGAGCTGGTATTTAAGGTGAAAAGGGCGGTTGTTGAAGAGGGTTTTGGAGAGGATGGGCGCTGAGGACGGAGAGTGATGAGGCGGCGGTGCGGCGGTCGAGAGCGACGATGCGTGTTTCTTCGCCGGCGTATAAAAGAGACTTGCTTTGCGGACGGGGGACTAAGTGGCCACCGTAGCTGCACATGAGTCGGAGTTTGGGTGGGGCGGTGGGGAGAGGGTCTGTGGCGGTGGAAGACGGTGGCGGGTCCATTGGTTCGGTGGAGATCGTGGGTTGGAGCAGTTTCGGTGGAGGGGTGCGGTGGAGTAGCGGAAGGTTTTATAAAGGTGCTTGAGCTTTGTTGTAGTAACATTGTTAATTATAGTAAGATTTTATGGTTACGAAAAAATTTACATAAACTCAAACATAAAATTAAATTTTATAAAATTTTATTTCTATTAATTTATATCATAAAATACATAAAATTTAATTTACAATACAAAATTTATAAATCAAAAATCAAATCTACCAATATCGTAATTTAGATCAACGATCAGATAGACCCACCCACTTCTATTTTGCTTTTAGCGTGGATTTAAAAAAGAGATAATTTCACATAAACACACCCAAAATTTTAGATTAGCCAGATTTTGCTTTGACATTCCTAAAATACCCTTCTTTACTATATGAATTAAAATGTTTTAACTTTTAACCCTCATTTCCTACTCTACTAGACAAACAACTTAAAGCATCGCTTACCAAAAACAATCAAGCCCTGGCACCGAAAGCTATACATTCTCCATCAAAGAATTTCTTCAATTTGCTAAGCCTTCCAACATACCAACTTTCATACCTATTACACGCTACGACATCCCACTTTCAAAACACCAAACCTTTCCAACAATTAATACAAACAAAGAATAAGAAATCAAGAAAATGAACTTTTGTTATAACAATACAAACAAAACACACAAGCATACCCAAGCAATTCACCAGTCTTTCTTGAACCACCTACCCAAAAAAAAAAAGCCTTCCTCTAATCAAATACATAGGACATAGCCAAACACACACAAGAGTCAAAAGCATTTCATTTTACCAAAAAAAATTAACAAAAGAAACCCAAATCATAATTTTGATATATGATTGAGAAAAATCTGACTGAATATTCCACAAAATGAAAAACCTTATTTTGTCAACACAAAAAGTAAAAAATAAGATGGAAAATGATAGAGGTACTGTTTTTGAACTAAGCTTTTATTGTAAAACAATATTTGTGATTGAGGGAATTAGATGTAGAAAATTTTAACATATTGGAGAATACATATGTAAGCAGGAAAAAGACCGAAAAAATGGTGATTAAGGAGATGAAGGCCTTTTGAAAGAAGATAATTTGAAAATCTATGAATTGGGAATTATGTATTAGGATTATGGGTGAATGAAGAAGGAAGAGGGAAGAGAAGAGTTGAGAAATGGAGGGGTTCGTTTTCAATGCAAGTTGAGAAGGTGAACCGTGGGTTTTGGGGTTGAGGATGTTTTGTGACCGAAGGAAGTAAACAATTTTTTTTTTCTTAAGCTTTTTTTTTTAAGGGAAGGATATTATGGAACCATCTGTCATTATAAACACCGAAGAGAGGCAAGTGTAATTATGAGAACCTGAGAGGAGCTTGCTGTAATTATTCCAAACCTTAGAGGATGTATATGAAATTATCCCTTCAAATAAATAAGGATGTAAGCAAAATTAATACTTTAAACTTCAATATTATTAACACTTTACTTACTAATGTTATTTTTTGGGCACAAAATTCTTTGACTAATGATCAACGTTAACAATGTGTAAAAATTTGGTTAAATGAACAAAAATACCCATGGGTGAATTTCGCTTTTCTCTCTTAAACTTTAGAATCCTAATACTTTAGTTCGTGATATTATTTTTTGAGCACTTAACCTCTTCCCTTATGACAATTCAATATTTTTACTATTCTATCCCTATTTTATTTTATTCTTTGTATACTGTTGCCTCTATTTGATCTAAATTTCTCCACTAAATACGAAAAATTCTTATAGGTTTGATTCACAGTCTTACCTGTAGATTGTGTGTTTAAAATAAGAGTTATCAAATATCCTCACATTCTTACATTAGCGTGCATTATGTGCATTCTATTTAAGTTGCAAGGCATACAAGTAAGGTTAATGACCGGATCTATGTAAGAATTTTTACTAATCAATACCACCACCACACTATCAAAATAATGCACTATCTTTATTTCTTCTTTTTAAAAATATAATTTTTATATTTTAATGGGCACAATTTAGTTTAAATAATAAAAGTGATTTCAAAATTGTGTATTCATAGTATATTAGTTAATTTAGTCGAAGTTTTAGACCAAAAAGTCATTCTAGACATGAAACGAATTGTAGTTTTAATTGACCATCAATGTAGGGGATATAGTGCTAAAAAAATATATGTTGTCATCTTTTTCAACTAATTAGGACCAAAAGACTTGTAAATATGCTGAATTCAACTTCTACGCATTTGTTTATATTTAATTCTACATGAACCAAATGTTCTCTTGATGAAAGACATAGTCATAAAACTAAAATAAAATTTAAAAAAAAGAATAAATTAGGATTATATTTGACAAGTATGTAATAAGTGTAACCAAAGGAGTTTAGTATAAAAATAATGTTAGAGACTAAAATGTTAGTCTTGCTAAAATTTGAGGGGAAAGTACAATCAAACTAAAAAAAGGAATAAAATGGGATACGGGTAGAATGGTCAAAAGATTACATTATTACGATGGAAAGAGTTAAGTGCTCAAAAGATAATATTAGAAACTAAAGTGATAGTGACGTTAAATTTTAAGATGGTAAAGTATAATTAACCCTAAAATATATAGAAGACCGACTTATTTTCTTTACTAAAAACATGGAGACTAGATAATAGGAATGGATATGTTTGTCTTGATTTAAAATTATCCAAAAAAAAAAAAAAAACCAGGGTTAAAATAGAAAGAGTATCTATCAACAATCCGAATCATAGCTAAATTTGAAAATTACGATAATTTTATATTACTAATTTTCACAATGATAAGTCCACTAGTTAACCACTGAATAACATCCTTGTTTTACAGAAATTAGGTAGTTGAACGTTCATCTTGTAATTTATTAATTATAAGTTTGAATCACTAAAAAAATTGGTGATTTTTTTTTTTAATCTCCTTATTTTACACATAAAAAGTGAAAAAAAGAAAAAAGAAAAATTGCAAAAATCTTTTGATGGAAGATTGACATGGAAAACACTTATGTAAACTTAATTTTTTATTTCACATGTAAATTTTATAGTGTGAATTAAAATATAAAAAATAAATTACCTAAATCGATATAAATAATATTGTCTTAGATTTAATCCTAACAAGGTTAATAAGTGGATTCTTACGGCTGGTGTTTCTTTGTATTTTCCTTTGAATGGCTCAATGTCATCAATGATGGATTTGACATGCGAAATTTATGCGCTTAACAATGTACTATTTACGTGTATTTTGTTGGAAAATATTAATATTAAATTTAATTTTACATTTTATTTATAAATTTTGTAATTAAAATTAAATTTTATATAATCAAGTAATTTATACTAATTGATATCGACATAAATTTCATACATTTAATCCATAGCACATGTACAAGTAAAAACAAAAACTAAATAAACCTAAATATTTCTCGTATTTTATATGTGATTGAAGGTCGAGTTCTCATCCTCCAATGTCCACCAAGAATATATATATATACACTAGCAGTCATACTATGTACGTAAAAATTTTATGTTCATTTGTATATCAATTTTTAATTTAATTTTGAAAAGTTGATAGTACCCAATTTTATTTTAAAACTTTTGCTGTAACCATATAAAATAAATTGAAAGATTGTACCAATTAACCAAGATCAGCTCAAAATTAATAGAGAACAAACAGATTTTAGTCCATATTACATCATTAAATAGTTCAAGAGAGAGAATATAATTTTTTTGAGTTTTAGCACCACGATTATATAATTTTTTTGAGTTTTCGCACCACGATTTTGATGAGAAAAAGTGGAATCATTACTTTACAATTGTTAAGATGACATATTTAATTGTCAAAACACATGACAATATTAATATATTATTAGCCATGACAAATTAATATATTATTAGCTTATCAATCAATCAATATTACTACCATATAAAGGTTTTGTATTAAATAAATTCATTCATTCACACTCGTGTATAATATTGAGAATTCACGCTAAAGAATAGTATTTAGAATATTTAACCAACACAATGAATATTTATAGTCCAATTAGCATATTATGCCTGATAAACGAACGAGCTATCTATAAATAAAGGCCACGATATCTACTATGGTAGTCATTGATAAAAATAAATTTAAATTAGAATTGAATTAGTTATATTGAATTATTTTATATTTCTATCTATAAATAAAAGAATGGCCAGGATATCTACTATGATAGTGATAAATTTGATAAAGATAAATTTGGTAAAAATAAATTTAAATTAGAATTGAATTAGTTATATCCTATGATAAGGAAAGATTTGACAAGATAAATTTAAATTATTGATAAGATACCAATTTAAATTAGAATTGAACTAGTTAGTTTGTTAGTTAGTATATTATTTTTAAGAGGACATAGGAGAGAGTAAGAGGGTGAGGGTGAGGGTGATGGTGAATTAGGATGAGGGGATAAAAGACTGAGGAAAAAAGTAATTAATTTATAAAAAAAAATTTAATTAGCTGGTAATACTAAGATTTAGCACAGCATAGTGGTAGACTAGTAGCGGAGTAATTCTCTATTCCATTTTACCTGTAGTTTCAAATTTATATATAAGAATTTAAAAAATATTAAATTATTTTAATTTTACAAAGAATAGTATTCCTTGATGGAAAATACTTAGCTAAGTTTTTTACTCCACTTGTAGATCTTGTGGTCAGGATTAAATCTTAAAAATCTTACTTACATCAGCTGATATCTTAAATTCTTTAAAATTTAATCCACACTACAGGATTTACAAAAAGTGTTAAGTATTAGCCTTCTTTAATATTTGGGTTAATTACATTTACCTTTCTTGAATTCTGAGATTTTAGCTAAATTACAAAGCTCCCTCTGATTTGGCTAAACGTTTAACGAAATGCCGTTTAGCAAACGTTAAAGATATGAGTTAGAATAAAAAGGTCTTTCCAACTTTTTTTTTTTTTCATTTCATGTTTGATATAGGAAATTTAAGTTGGAAAGATTATTCCACAAGAAAATATCATTTGTGTATATTAGATCCAGTAAAGCCATTTCTCAAAAAACTTGAGAAAAACCCTTTCCAACTTCAATTTAAAAAGAGTAATTACGGAATGTCGAATTTATCTTCTTCTTTTTTTTCAAATTTTATTCAATTTTCAGTTATATAGTTGTAATCTTATTGCTTTATAAATAAATAAGGTATTATATAATTTAATTATTTGAATGTAAATAAATTTAATATGCATTTTTTTTAATTTTTTATCATTAGAATAAATTGTTAAATTGTACAATATAATTATTTGAATGCACAATATAGTTATTTATAATTTTTTATCTTTAAGATAAAATAGTTAGATTATACAAATATAAGGTTAAAAAGTTACAAATTTATATTAAATTTTTATTTGTATTCAAATAATTAATTTTTTTACATTAAAATAATTAAATTGTACAATTTAATTATTCAAATGTAAAAAAAATTAATATAATTTTATAATTTTTTTAGTTTTAACACAAAATACTTAAAGATTTTCTTATTTATAAAAATAGTTCAGGAATAAAATGTATTATAATTTAATATCTAAAAAAATTTTACTAAACATAAAATAGAACACATATTCCATTCTGATTTAAACTACCAAACATTGAAATAAGAATAAACATTTCTGTCTATTTCGAGTATAAACTAATTCTGCCTGAAATGATCTTTCCATTCCAACCTATTCTTGCTTATAATGTCAACACAAAGATAATATGATTTGCCAAAAATACCCTCAGAGCTTGCATTGATATTTTAATTTTCATGAAACCACTCTATCCCTTGTTCTTCTCTGGCCATCTCCAGTTAGGGATGTAAACGAGTCGGATATAGTGTCTCATATCTAAACCCGAATCCGATTAATATAATCGTATTCGGACCCAGACGAATCTACAAAAGTAGATTCAGATTCGGATCTGTCGGGTCTTGTCGGATCCGGATCCGGATCCAGGTATAGATAATTTTTTAAAAATTATATGTAAAACTATTACAACTTATCAAATTTGTTCCTTTTTTTTTAATTATACAAAAGTATTGAATTCATAATTAATATTTATGCATGTATTTTATATTCGATATAAATTACATGGGTAATTTACACAACATATATGTATATATACATATAAAATAACACTAATGTATAATAATTTTATTATATATTAAATATTTTAATCGGTCCGGGTCTCAATCGGATTGGAACACCAAGATCCAGATCCGATCCGTTTATTATAATAGCAAAACGGGTCCGGATCGGATCCGGATAATCAAAATTTGTTATAGATCTAGACCCTGATAAATGGGTCCAGATCGGATCGGATCGGGTCATGTCCGGGTCTAGACCCGACCCGTTGATAGATTGACATGCCTATCTCCAGTTCACTACCCCTTGCAATCGGGAAAAAATTAGGTAGATCTGGTTTTTTTACTCTATTTATATATTTTGCGATGTAAATTAAATGTTATGGAATGTATGATATCAATTGATGTAATAAAGATTTTATAAGATTTAATTTTAATTGCAAAATCTATAGATGGAATCAAAGATAGAATCTATGAAAGTATTTTCCCTTTCAATAAACTAATCTCATCCCCTCGCACTCGCTGCCAAGTGCCAACACGCCCGGAAACCAAGCTTCTGTCCTACCCTTCTCCAATCACGAAACTCAACTTCCTTTCCCTCTCAACAGCTCCATCCCCAACAACAATATTGCCACCAATTTCCCAAACCTATACGTAAAGTCCTAAAAATTTTTATATAGATTCAATTTATCGTAAGTGAGATAAACCCTTGATCTATATTTATCTATATCGTTCTAATTCATTAAAAATAATTTTTTTTTAGAGTAATGTGAGTAAATTTTTGCAATCAATAAGTTCATATCCACCTACCGTGGAATCAGATCTATCTAATATTTTTCCTGCAAAGTCCCATGCCACACCACTCCTTAATCCAGACTAGGCCTGTCAATGGGTTGGGTCTAGACCCGGACCCGACCCGATCCGGACTAGGCTTGTCAATGGGTCGGGTCTAGACCCGGACCCGACCCGATCCGGACCCGTTTATCCGGGTCTGGATCTATAACAAATTTTGATTACCCGGATCCAATTCGGACCCGTTTAACTATTATAATAAACGGATCGGATCTGAATTTTGGTGTTTCGATCCGATTAAGACCCGAATCCGATTAAAATATTTAATGTACAATAATTTTGGTGTTTCGATCCGATTAAGACCCGAATCCGATTAAAATATTTAATATATAATAAAATTATTGTACGTTAGTGTTATTTTATATGTATATATACATATATGTTGTGTAAATTACCCATGTAATTTATATTTAATATAAAATACATGCATAAATATTAATTATGTTCAACTCAATACTTTTGTATAATTAAAAAAAAGGAAAAAATTCGATAAGTTGTAATAGTTTTACATTTAATTTTAAAAAAATTATCCAGACCTGGATCCGGATCCGACAAGACCCGACGGATCCGGATACGGATCTACTTTTGTAGACCCGTTCGGATCCGGATCAGGATCTGATTATTTTAATCGGATCTGAGTCTGAATATATTATATCCGAGTCTGAATATACTAATCAAGACCCATGAGATAAAAGACATATTCAGTTACTAACCCAAAGCTCTAAATCCAAACTGTGATGGGCAATGGGATCTAACTATGCCGTGGGAAGATTTAAATCGTGAACACCAAGCATTTGGTGAAGCAAGCCAAAATTATACATAACAAAAACCAGGCAAAAAGGGGAAAAAGTTTATTTTATATTTTCGAGCATCAAAATTTTAAACAGCAATCCAGGAGGAGAGCTGGGCAAAATTTTCATGTTAACAAGTCATAGGGTAATTGTGTCATTTGATGATAGGTTCGTTAACAAGAGTTAGTGATAAGGAGTACTTGTAATTCTGTCAAATCTCAAGATTTGTTTAATAATTTAGTCAAATTTCAAAGAAAATAAATATAATTAATCCTTTATATCTTTTACATTTTTGAATAATATAATATATCCTTTATCATTACATCACTAAAATTAATATTAAATATTTCTTGAAAAAATTCATATTTTGTGAGTAGAGTAATAATACTCAATCAATAGACCCTGAAAAATAAAAAATTATTCAAAATGCTAGTATTGAAATTACTACTAGTTATCATGGTAATTAGAAAGGGAAAACCGGATGATAATGATGGAAAGAGTGTAAAATATTTATTTTTATGATAAGAATAAATTTTAAAAATTTTATTTAATATTTTTTATTAAAATATTCATTTAAAAGTTTGATACGAGATAAATTATTTAAATCGACAAATAATATCCTAAGGGGAACTTAATTTAAAAAGAGTTAGTATTCAAAATATGTTAGGTTAGCATAAAATCCTAACTACATCTAGAGCCGGTGATTTCATCCTTCGCACACTCCAGACGTGGCATTATATTTTTTTAACAACGCACACTTTCACTTCACACTGTCCCTCATCAAACCCCTATAAACTTAAAATAGAAAACGTTAAAATTCAGCTTGGCGTTATTAATTTAAGGCTGTCAGTCAGTCGCCATTGTTACTTCCATGAAGGAGGAGAAGGTTTCAGATTATTAATTTCACAAAATCTTTTGTTGTCACTATCAAACACCGGTCGGTAATACAACATTAAAAGGTACAATTACTTTTTAACTGTTAAATCACTTTTCTTTTTTTTTTTTAAAGTGGTTTACTTTTGTTTTCTTGTCAATTATGTATAAAATTACTATTCATTTATTTAAATTCTACCGTGGATAAGGAATCTCTTGTCCGGTCCACTGGGCTGCGGTTTTACTGCGTTGACATAATAAATTATGGACCAGGGATGTTTTTGGATAAATTTTTTAGATGTGGGATAACTCTTATTAGTAATCACATAATTCTTCTGCTTGATTAGTGTTGTCTAAATAATCAAATGGCTTGGTGGGATTTGCGATCCCTTTTCTGTTTCAATAAATTCAGAGCTGTTTTTCATATTCAGGTTGGTGGTTTTGCAGAAGCATTTTCTTTTTCTTCTGTTCCGGTTGAATTGAACCGAACCGCGTGATTTTATTCACTCCTATCCCCATTATCCCTTTTGTAAATGGAGGTGTTACAGATTGTGAATTTGGTTGTTCATAGGATTTTATGCTGGGCGAGTTATTTTCTCGTGTTTGATCTGTGGTTGTGAATTGATTTCTTATAGGGTAGTTTAAGTCGGGGGCTGGACACTTCTCAAGTCGATAGAGATTGGTTTTCACACCTTTACCAGCCATTGATAAGATATCAGAACTACCAGGTATAATTTGTATATATATGTTGTTGTATATCTGTTCACAAGCTTGTTTTTTATTTTGTTTTTATCAGCCATTGTTCTTACTTTCTCCTTGTTACTTGTTAAAAAACAAAACCTTTGAGAGCTTATTGAAATTAATCCAGATTCCAGAATGGTGTACTTTTTAAGAATATAATATGATGGGGAAGAGAGAGAGAATTTGCAGGAGATGTGAAATGAAACTAACTTGGAGAGAAATTTGGCCGCATAGATATGTATATTTTGCATCATTTTTTTTTTTTTTTTTAAGGTTTTGGAATGTGATAAGAAACAAGTATAGCTTCGGTGCCCAAACTGGCTTGCTTTGCTCGGAGCAGTTCATTGATAGGTTCGTTGTTTAATTGGTCTGGCCTAAAAGCAGTGTGCTGTTTTTGCGCATTGAAGGGAAGTCTATCATAATTAACTTAAATAATCTTAAGATAGAATGTGGAATACTTAGTGTTGTCCTATATGTTGTATGCACCAACCATACATTTCTGAATGATTCCCATAGTGTTCTCTAAAATAACACCTGTCTCTTATACACATCTAGATACAACATAATACACAACTGTGTCCTCCTTAGTGTTGTCCTATATGTTGTATGCACCAACCATACAGTTGCTGCTTGCTGGCTAAACTCATAAGAATTGGATTACTCTGCCTTTTCTCGTAGTTACTCACACAGTTGAAGGGAAAATGGTGGCTAAGTTTTGTTTTGCATAAAAGAGCTTCTGCTTAAATTCTAGTTGTAGTGGTATCAGGTTGTTTAATATGTTTGAGGCCTTTATAGTATTCTAAAGTAATTTATAGTTGCAAAATGGTGTCCAACTTACACTTTTTTCCAGCTTTTAGACATTATCTAGTCATGTTGAATTCCAAACTATTTAGTGTTTTCTTGAAAATGATCTTCATTGTCATTAAATCCTCTAGGTTCACCTCTGTCCAGTCACATCCCTTGTTCTTTGTTGTCTACTGAGTTTTTTGCTCAAGCTTTCACTATTTTTGTTTTAAGCTTGCAGCCACCATTCAAAGTTGGCTACTTTACAGACTTCTATGGATTTCTGCAGAATAATCTAATATACATACCTGTTAGTTTCATGAAATGTATTTAGCATAGAAGAATGAGGGAAGCCCAGCTTGGAACACATACTTTAAGAACTCATGGGGTTACCTTGGCAAGAACACATATGCACGACTGGCTGATACTGATGCTTCTTGGGGCAATAGTAGTCATTCTGAATGTCATCCATCCATTTTATCGGTTTGTTGGGAAAGACATGATGGCAGATCTCAAGTATCCAATGAAAGAGAATACAGTTCCTCTTTGGGCTGTTCCAGTGAGTTCCATTATCTGTGATTATATAAACCTACAGTTTTATACTGTATAAGGATTTAAATTGGTGATGTGGCATTATAAATTTGTTTTTCTTTTGAAAACCATTTAGGTGTATGCAGTCCTTTTACCAATTGTTGTTTTTTTACTATTCTATTTGCGGAGACGGGATGTCTATGATCTTCATCATGCTGTTCTGGGTAATCAACCTTTTAAAGTAATTTTCTGTACATTGCAAGTTTTCCTGGTTGTCTCTTATACACATCAACTGGCTAATTATCTCCCTGAATTCTGACTCTTAATATTGCTTGCTAGTGCAGGGCTCTTATTTTCTGTTCTGGTAACTGCAGTCATAACAGATGCCATAAAAGATGGTGTTGGTCGGCCTCGACCAGACTTCTTTTGGCGATGTTTTCCAGATGGAAAAGATGTATGTCTGCTGTATAATCTATTTTTACATGTCCCAATAACTGGTGCTCTTGTTTCTTCTTAACAAAGGCACTCTTTATAATCTGTTTTGACGTTTTTGTTACATGTTAGGTTTATGATCAGTTGGGAAACGTAATATGTCATGGGAAGAAAAGTAGTGTTAGGGAAGGGCATAAAAGCTTTCCCAGCGGTCATACTTCATGTGAGTATGATGCCTTTTGTGTTCATATATTTAAATCTTCCCAACAATGAACAAACAAATACAGAGACATATGGTGTCTTTTTGCTTGGAGAAATTTTGTGAATTTTTTGAAGGAGTGTGAGAGCTATAAAATTGACAAGATAGTCGCTTCGTTTAATGAGTTGACTTGTTGGTGACTTGGGACTTTTGTAGGGTCATTTGCCGGTCTAGGATTTCTATCACTGTATTTGTCTGGGAAAATAAGAGCATTTGACCGCAGAGGACATGTTGCCAAGCTTTGCATTGTTCTCCTTCCTTTGCTTGTTGCATGTCTTGTTGGCATTTCTAGGGTGGATGACTATTGGCACCACTGGCAGGATGTGTTTGCTGGAGGTCTTATAGGTTGGTTGTGTTATTATTTGTTTACTTCGTTTGTTACAATACTTGGATATTGTATGTTCTAAGAAAGTAACTTTACAGGTCTTGTGGTGGCCATATTCTGCTACTTGCAGTTCTTTCCGCCCCCATATCATGTTGATGGTAGGCTGTTACTTCTTACTCGAACTATAACTAACTATTCACATTCTGCTACCTTTTTGTAGGATACGATGAATGATGCTTACTTTTTGAAGATTGATTACGATTATTTATATGAGGATGCAATTTTTTTTTTAGTAGTTTGCTGTTTGCATTTAAGCAGGTGTCTATTCATTTGTTCTTGTAGGTTGGGGGACGTATGCCTACTTTAGGGTTCTGGAGGAAATACAAGCCACTAGGCAGCCAAACAATGTCGTAATTTCAGACAATGCTCCGAATTTAGAGGCTCAAGTTGAGAGCCATCAACATGAAAGAAACAACACGGGCATATCTTTAGCTATTGATTCTAGCACAGCAGTTGAAGATCTAGAATCTGGTAGGAGGTAGCTTTCAGAATTTTGTCCTACCTTTTAGTTTGAAGATTTTCTTGTTTACCAGTAGCTTGGGTAAATATGTAGATAAAGGCATATCTCCCGATTGCGGATAAGAAAAAGCGACCTCGTTTCCGTGAGTAGCAATGTTTTGAAAATCGGATCGGACCGGTCGGTTCAACCGGTCGGACCGTGAATTGGAGAAGTTATTGGTCCGGTTAACTATATATCCAGTTTGTATAAAAAATTGGACAGAACAGGTAAAAAATGTGAACAATTAAAAAATTAGTTCAACCAATTTTTGTAATTTTTAAATTTCAGAATAAAAAGTGATTTAAATAAAGAGAAAAATTAAAAAATCGTTAAAAATAAACCTCAAAACGGCAAAATATTGAACACACTAAAATTTAAACTATTTAGTTATTATTTTTTTGATCTTTTTTATACTTATTTTTGTACAAATTTTATTTTTTATTAGAAATTTGATCAATATTTTTAAGTATTAGGATTATAATTATTCAAAAATAGTATTTTTCTTCTATTTTAAATTTTATATAAATATATTTTAAATTATATCATACTCTAATAAAAAAAATTAAATTACTGAATTGATCAGTTCAATCGATCGAACTGATTGAACCGTAAACCGAACAGGTTATCATTCAATATACACATTGGATTTTCAAAACATTGGTGAGTAGACACTAACCTAGATGAGATATGAGTAGTGACCAACCTAGATTCCAGAGCAACAAGGGTTTGCTCTGGATAGAAAATGTAATAATAGATTTTGAAGTTCCATTTCCAAGTTCGTTAAAAGGGTTTATTATTATTATTATTATTTTTGAGTTCTTAATTCACAGATATGCACTTGCAAGTTGCAACTGTGCTGTGACAATCCTTAACCATTATGAGACAAACTTCTGCATAATTTGCTCAGGCTGTGGTGCGTATGAATTTGACCCTTCCCTGTTGCGGTGGTAGTAATATCAATCGGATTACATCGCATTGTTATACATCTACTTCTAATTCAATGGTGATAATTATAAGAAAATTACTTTAAAACTGTCTCTTATACAACCACTCATTATAATCTGTATCTATACAGACAGTATTGTTATTTACAAGGTCCATTAACACGGGGTCTCCTAATGGGGTGTAAATGCATCGACCATAGCACAACAAACCTGTATTTGATAGTATGTCCCGTTTGGATTGTTTTTTTTAATTACTTTCTACAATTTTTTACTTTATTATTCATATTTTTGATGAGGAAATATTTGTTTGGTCAGCAAATTTTTTTTATCAAATTCTTTTACTTTTTTTTTTTCAAAATACTATTTATTATTTACACAAATTCAAAATTTTCTTTTATTATTCATTACTTTAACTATTTATTACTTACACAATTCAAATTTTTTTTCACTATACTCATTACTATTCAATCAATTATTTTACTATTCGTCTATACGCATATTATATTATTTACATATATTAACATTAAATTTTTTTATACTATCCATTACTATTCATTGGTCTAAATTTTTTCTTACAAAGAAAAAATAGAAATGTAAGTTCAGACTTCTGAACTTAGGTTTGGAAGTATAAGCGAAAAAATAGAATTTAAAACAATATATAAGGTTCGGACTTCCAAACTTAGGTTCGAGAGTTCGAAGTATGGGAGAAAAAATAAAGTTTAAAATGGTATATAAGGTTCAGATTTTTTAATATTTGTTGGAGAATCTAAACTATAGGCAAAAAAGTGTAAATTTTAAGTTGAATTTTTAATATTTTGTATTAAATACATACATGTTTAGCATATGCATATGTACACATTTCGTTTTATAATATTCGATTTTAAATAACGAACAATTAACTACCTTTGCAGTGGATTTTAATACTTGATTTGATGGTACAAAAAAGAAAATGAACTACCTTTGCAGTGGATTTTAATACTTGATTTGATGGTACAAAAAAGAAAGTGAACGGGATTGTGTATTTTGATATTAATAATTTTATTCAAAATTTTGTACGTATTTTGTTGTTTAGTGCAAAATAAAAATAAAAATAATACTATATTAATTTTTGAATTGTATTTTTTATTTGATATTAAATAAACACGTGTACGAGTATATTTCATTTTTTGATATTCGAATTTCAAACGTGTATAAGAACTAGTTTGTATGTGATTTTTAGTACTTGATTTAATAGTGTGAAAAAAAATCGAACAAAATTATTATTTTGATATTAATAATTTTATTTCGTTTTTGTCTTTTAATGCACTTGAAATAGTCAACTTTTGCACTTTAGCTAGAATTCCCCAACTTTTTGTAGCCTTTTAGTCCTTTCATGTGAAATTTATAAAAAAAAAAATTATGGTGACTACACTATAAAAGGACTTTTGGCTAAAAATAAAAGTTAAAGGACTATTCTGGCTAAAAAAAAAGTTGAAGGACTATTCTGGCAAAAAAGAAAGTTGAAGGACTATTTTGGCAATTTTCCCAAAATATTATTCAAACACTTATTAAAAAATTATTTATACTATTCACATAAACACTTAGTCAAATTATTCAATTTTTTTTATTATCAACTACATAATTTAAATAATTTATCAATAAATATTTTAAAATAATTTTTTTGAAATAATATAATCTATGCGGGACTATTATTTACATAATTCGAGATAACACTCGATGTCAGTGTTCAATATGTTCAATCAAATCTTATTTGAAATTATTTTTCATAGTATTATTTATATAGTTTGATATAACACTAGCTGTAAGTATGCTCAATCAAATCTTATTGCTTTCCGTTAATTATGCTCGAGTCGAGTTGGTTCGAATCAATTATGTTTAAGTTGAGTTTTTTACCGTACTTTGAAGATTCTGAAATTCCCCTTGTGGCCTAAGTCAGCCTGTGTTTGAAGATTCAGAAATTCCCCTTGTGACTTCTTTTAGTTAGTCGTTGCTATCTCCATTTTATTGAAATTATTATTGTTTATTTTTTTATTACGATATTAATTTTTTATTATTTAATTATATATATTTTTAACATTTATAAAATTTGAAATTCCTATATGTTAATATCTATATAAATTTTATTTTTGTTAAATAAATTTTACTGAAAATAAAATGAAGTTATATTGTAAATTATTAATTATAAAAATATTATATTTGATAAAAAATAAAAAATAAACTGCCACCAACAAAAAAATGAAAGGGAGGGGAGTACTCGCTTTTTCCGACTTTTCGCTCGAGCCCATTATTGTCAAGCCATCAAAGAAACCCTAAAACCCTCTCCTTACCATCTTCCTCTTACAAGAGACCGCCTCTCAAACGCTATATCGATAGATAAGAATAATTGTTCACCCCGAATTAAAATGAAGTATAACCCAAGAGTCTCCGGCTCACGCCGAAAGAGCCGGAAGGCCCACTTCACGGCTCCCTCGAGCGTGCGCCGCGTGATAATGAGCGCAGCCCTCTCATCCGAACTCCGCAACAAGCACAACGTCCGTTCAGTCCCCGTCCGCAAGGACGACGAGGTCCAAGTGGTCCGTGGTACCTACAAAGGCCGGGAGGGCAAAGTCGTCCAAGTCTACCGAAAGAAATGGGTCATCCATATTGAGAGGATAACACGGGAGAAAGTCAACGGGTCTACAGTCAACGTTGGCATCCATCCTTCCAATGTTATTATCACCAAACTTAAGCTGGATAAGGACCGGAAGGATTTGCTGGATAGGAAAGCTAAGGGGAGAGCTGCTGATAAAGCTAAGGGGAAATTCACGGTGGATGATGTTGCTACCATGAACTGCTGGTTCTGGTGCACCGTCTCTGCAAAACATCGATTAGAGGAGATTATTTCTCTTGGGTGTCTTGCATTTTCGAATACTATTGTTCTGTTTACAGTTTTCCTGAAAGTGGGTCAAGTTTGTTTTGGTATTTTATTGTCTCAGTACTCTTTCACGAAAATGATATAATAATGAGACACAAGTGGGTATTTTTCTTATTAATATTTTCTTTTCGTGTATTATGAATTGTTTTGCATTCTGCAAATTCTTTGTTTTTTCTTATTGATAAAGCTGTTGGTTTTGTGTTTGCTAGTATAGATTTGTTGTTTGAGGTTAGTTTTACTTATAGGAATGTCGAATTCTGTTGGGAGGGATTGGGGAGTGGCAATATGATGAGATGTTTATATTTGAGAAATCTTAACAAGTTTAGTTGGAAGACTCCAAAGTTGAAGTCTTTGGTGAAGAAATTATCTGGTTGGTTGGTTTGAACTAGGTTTCGAGGGGTTGTGATTTTAAAATGGATAGCAAATAGTTTGATTTTGAAGGTTTTGGATTACAGGGGTATTTGTATTAGGTAGAATAGTGAGGTTTAAGGTTGCTTTGAATGTCAAAGGTTGAAGCTTTTTCTGCAATTTTGCAGCTTGAGGTGGGTTGGTCGTGGATTACCACAACTACTTTAGGACTGTCTCGTAGCTCCCTTTCCTTCTGGTGCACTAGGCTTTCTTGTATTGGATTTTCATGTGCTAGTATAGTTCCCCTGAAAACTTGGAGGTTTCCATAACCAGTCCATACACTTCTGAATAGAATATTTTGGTATAGTGGCTTTGTTTGTGATTGATGTTTCACGATCTCAACCAGTGTTACTTAATACGCATCTTCCTCCAATTTCCGTATTAGTACGCACATAATACATTCGCTACCAATACGGTCATAAATTCTATCACTAAACAATAAGCAAGCAAGCTTAAAATTCTAATGCATCTAAAATTTTAGTATAACTAAAGTTATAATACAACTCACATTCTAAATTGTACAATTAAGTAATAATTTATTTGTATACATGATATCTGCTCAAATTTTTTAAGACAATTATACTGCCAGTGTACCGCAAACCAGAAATTATGTATCATACTTCGTTTTCATATCCGTACAGCGTACTACTACGAACCCCGTATCATGCAACACTGATCTCAACTACTTCAAAGAAAATCTTTTGGAATCTTGATTAAGGCTGGAGATGTTTTTGCTAAGTTAGCTAAGATTTAATTGCTTACAATCTTGATTAAGGCTGGAGATGTTTTTGCTAAGTTAGCTAGATTTAATTGCTTACCATCGTACAAGCAGAGGAAAGTTTGTGATGTCTTCGCATTGCGTGTATATAACACGACTACACGAGTGAGGCACATATTTTAATCTTAACATGATAAGGGGATACAGTTAAATTTTGATTCATCATATGTTTTTTCTTTCCAATCTTCAAAATTGAACGTGGCTTTTTTAGGTTTGGGCTGAGGATTTGCTAGGACTATAAAGTTTGTTATTAAGGTTCATTGTACTCTTTCTTCCTTGCACGCTCCTTTCGTACGCCAATTCTGGTCCTATGCGGACAATGTTTGCAACAGTTCACTATATGGTTGCTATGGTGACAATTCTAGCATTGGAACAGTTTTTTTGCTTGCAGGATATCTATAGTATTTCTGTGCTTGATGGGCAGGTTTTCTGATATCATTGTGCTAAGTGATGTGTTAGGTTTGATTCTGTAGCATTTAGTCTCCATATGGAGTTATGTTTGTGATGTTTTGCGTGACCTGGACTGCTTCCTATGCTGCTAGGTCCTGAAAAGAAAACTTTTTGTAAGCATACTTATGTGTGTGTTCCGCCTTTACTTCCACAGGTTCTGTTAGCTGTAATTGATACGTGGAATGTTATGGTGTTTATGTTTTGAGGTGAGAAAAGACGCACTCCGGACCTATACGATTACAGCACAGCCCATTTTAACTTTTTAATTTAGTAGTATAAAAATTCAAGAGCTAGGACCAACTTGGTGCTTCTTGTCTAAAAGATTGATGGCATTATAAATTTTGAAATCCAAAAATACATGGAGGGTTGCCTGAACGCTCAAGGCCATCAAATAGGACTAGGGTCTTCTCCGGTCTCCGCTTTCGAGTAGAGGTCGTGGCTATAGAACAATAACTTATAGTCTCCGTCACTACACTTTGGAAATTGAATAACAGATGGAAAGTCATTGACAAAGCATTCAAGAAAATGATATGGTAGACGCAATACAACATTGTATAGTATAACTGGGCAGAATAAAATGAGGTAGTAGAAATGTTACCATTCTTGTTCCAGTCAACCACAAAATACGATACAATTATAACTCGGTCAATCCTACATTTTGCACTGAAAGGATAATAAATAAAAGAAAAACAACAAAATCGGTAGGAAAATCAAATCTGAATTAGAATAGTCTCTTGGACTTGCGTTTAGGGGGAAAAAGCCGAGATCTTAAACCATCAAGTGTAATACCAATTCAATCCTTACAATCCCTTGTCCATATCCAAATCCAACACCAACGCCGCACCCAATTCCAATTCCAAACACTATTCTCAAATGGTTCCACATCGACCCACCCACGCCAACTCCACCGACCATTCCCAGTCCCACCCCAACACCGCACCCGACTCCAATCCCACCTCCCGGGCCCACCACTGCTTCCTCCAGTTTCTTCCCGTTTTCATTGAGGAATTCTGTGACTGAAAATCTCTTGTCGGCGTGGTGCTTTCTCCTTTTGCCTCCGATTCCCTTGATTTTCCACAAGGAACTGCTGTTTGACTCGTGTAAAGCGTTGGAAAATAGGGTTTTTCCGTTCATATTTTGTACCCAAATGGATGAGGCTCCAGAATATAGAAAAATGAAGAAAGTTGAGTCGGTCTAGACTGTGTTTTAGAGTGGGAGTAGAAAGTCCTCCAGTGTCACGCTGACAAACCAAGCCGTTGAAAAACTGGTAATTGTAAATGGGCTGGAAAGTAGTCCACAATTCAAATCAAGGCGATGGATTTGGGCTTAGTGACTCGGGTTGGTTGGGTTTTGAGGACCTTCTTGGCACGTATTCCCAGTGCCCATATGATGTACAGTTAGAGTAAGTCTTGGATATTTATTCCACAATATATTGTGAGTATGATAATCATTAAAATGATTGAAAAGTAGATAAATCTCATTATTTTTTAATTATCTAACGGTTTGTAATACCCATTTTACATTACGAAATGAGTAGCAAAGAAAGGTAGGACAAGGAGATTAGTCATTAGAATTGCGAAAGAAGGAGTGAAAGAGAATGAAGTATCTAAAATCAGAATTGATTATTTAATACTATGATTTTGTCACAGAAATTAACTTTGATAAAGTAGTTCGGAATTTGTGATTTTGTAGATTATTTTCATTAACAATTAGCTAAACAATTGATTGGCCAATCGGTTGGATCCAATCTAGCAATTTGCAAGATTAAAATCTAGATTTAATGAAAACTTTGATTCCCAAGATTTGAAGTGCTCCGGATGGCCAACAGTCCACTAGTTTTGAGCGTTGTACATAATTTAAAAGCGTTGAGCGGCTGGAGTTATTGGTTGGAGATCGGAAATTTAATGCAACTCATGGCTAATGTGAACTGGGATTCTGATTTTCTTTGCTTGTAGTACTAAAAAAAACTCCAGTCGTTTTCATGCAGAATTCCGATTGATAAAGACACAGGTTATGCAATAATTTCCACATTACTCATAGTTCTTCATTCTTGTGGTTTTTTAGTAGTCAAATTTCTATATTCTCTAAAAAAAAAAAAAAGGCTTGTTAATGAAGTAACTCAAATTTATCACTTCATGATAAATTAATAAAAAATATATCATCGTGGAAAAATGTCATACGCAAACATAAAAAAAAAAAAAAAAAGGGGCAAAAATTGCATACGTAACTCGGCAAGCAACAAATGTACTATATGACAAGGTTAGACAACATCTTGTTTAAAATTTTTTATTTTTTTAGGAAATTTGGCAAGTTGGATTTCTACAAGTAAAATTTCCTACAAAATCTTGAGCTGTACAAAGCATATTTTCTCAATCTCGAAGGACAGCCAAGATTGTGATTTGTGGTACGTCGTAGACCATTACCTACTACAGCAGAGCCCATAAGCTGCTAAACTTCACCTGTTTCTGGAATAAGAAAACCGCGAGTGGACCCTTTTAGAGAATTACAAATTACTTGATTAGTATTTTCCACGAAGATGAGTAGTACTTGATATCATAGTTATTTAAGAGATTCGTATAAAGAATGTAATTAAGCTGTGATTCCACTGTAATGATTTATGGAGTCGCACTCACAACTCCTTTTTTCTTCGCCCAGTAAACACACAGTAGAAAAAGGTTAATAAATCATTTCTGTACTTGGTATTATAAAATAAAATACTTTTTCCGTTCCTTTTTTTAAGTATTATTTTTTTTAAAAAAGATTTGTTTCATTTTAAGTGCTATTTTATAAATATAATAAAATATTAAATTTTTTTTTATTAATTTTGCTCTTATTTAAATTACTGTCTTTACAACTTTATTAATTAACCAATTTATAATTAATATTAAAATTCTATTAATTTATTACTAACCAAAAGGACAATTCTATTACATAAGAACAACTTTACCTAAAACTTAAATTATTTAATAGAAATTTTAATATTTGTGTCAAAGACTAAAGTGATATTTAAAAAAAAATGGAATAAATATTTTTCCGCTCATCCTATCACAATTCTAGAAAAAGTAAATACTGAATAGTATATTAAAATTGAAGTAATATTATAGTTACACGTGATATGATTAATAAATTATATTTGTAGACCGAATACTACTAGCTTATTTTCCAATTCATGCTAGCATTTTAAGATTCTAATCAACTTCGTCAAAGATTTCACATTTACTTGCCATCCCCAGTCAAAGACGAGGCTTTTAAATCAAGAATGTCTTTCCTTCTTTTACCAGTATTTCCAGGCTCCTTATAAAGAGAAGAAAATTATTCCATAATCTTATTATGAAAATTATTCATAATAGATGTTTATCATAAAATCAAAATTACTTATCAAAATTCAATTTAGACAACAAAATCATATTCAATCACTAACTCTTAATCTTAAATGTTTGATAGAATTTCATTTATTCTTTCACAATATAATATATACTAGTAGTATTGTTACTTTGTCGCTTGGTATAACTAAAAAAAATATTTTATAAGGTCACTTTTTAAAATTATTCTACTTGTCAAAACTCTGTTTAATATTCATCTCTTAATTTTAGATTTTCAATCAAATTTCGTTCCCTCCTTTTTCAAATTTAATGATACATAAATAATTTTTATTTATTATTTTATATACGGCACTTTATATAGGTGTATTCGTATAAATACTATTGATGTTATTAGTATAATTTAAAAGTGCATAAAAGTCTTAATCTTGCCCATTGATTGCCAAAACCGACATTGTTGACTCCAACTTTACGCTTACCAACAACTTTCCGCGGGTGGCTGGAGGTTGTCTCTCAACAACATAAAGCAATCTTGCTTGAAGCTTAATTACACGCTTCCTTAAATCTTCACTTCATATAAATATTATCCCTTCTTCTATCTTCAATCCTAGATATTCAAATGGACTTTCTTTCCAATCCATTTAATGGCATCAGCTTGAAGAGGCAATGGAGGAGAAGAAAGTACAAGCGTTTAAATGGCTCATCAAGAAAGAACAACGTCAAAATAGTAAAGTTTGGAGGGGATAAAAAGAAGAGGGCTTTGAAAATCAGAGCAATTCCGAAGTTGCGGCTCAAGTTCGCTTCCCCGTTGAGGCTGTGGAAGAAGTTCAAGAATGCATATATGAATTTGATGCTTAGCTTTGCAGGCAACGTCGGGGCTATGAATTATGGAAATGTTTTTGCTGGAAAAAGTGTTACCAAAGCTCGTCAGGCTTCTTTGGCTTATAAAAATAGTAATGAAATTGAGAATAGGCTTATTTATGAGATTTATAAATCTCTTGTGGTTTCAATGGAAATGAATCCCAGATAGAGGGGATCGTTTTATTCTTGGATCTTTAATTTTCTTTTCGTCATCAAAGTTGTCAGAATATTTCAACCTTTTAGAATTAAGGATCAGCCCTTTTTTTTTTTATGTACTAAGTAAATGAGTTTATGAATGTAATTTGAATATGTATGTGCAGATGTAGGGGAGAAATGAATTTTATTTTCTTTTTCTAAGATTTTTTTTTTATTTTTAATTTTCTTAACATTTACTCCATCCGTTTTAACATAACTGTACAATTTGTCTTGTACCATATTATCTACCATTTTAGAAAATCAAAGAAGTGTTGATGATGTTTTTTTAACTTTTATTCTTAGTGTCACCTTAATGAAAGGGATTATGTAGTTGAGATATTAATGTAATAGGATAATTTAGTCACTTTGAACTATCTATTTTGCAAAATTAATATTACAATTTAATATATTTTTTAATTTGTGTGTACTAATTAAAGTCTCAATTATTTTAAATTAGAGAGAATGTATTTAGGTGATAGTATATTAGTGTTCACAATTATTTCTAATTTACGATGGAGTCCTCCCCTTGAAACGGATAACTGGCTTAAATAGAAATGCATCATTGAATCAACGTACAGCTACTCTTTTCACTAATTGTCTTAGTTGTCAAATAGAAATAAATTAAGCCATTTATTTGAGGCTTTTATTTTATCTTGAAAAGAATTGGGAGATAAATCATTTTCCTCCACATATTTTTTTTCCTCCTTTCACACATCTCCCGATTGAAGGGGACCTTAAATTCTAATACTTAGTAAGTACAACTTCGTGAGACTTTGACGATTGCTTTCCGTGCAGGGAATTCAATGAAGTTTGAAGTTAAGAGATCATCTTTATTCTATGACTATGGTCTACTTATATTAATTGCTGTGATTTATAGTCTGAATGTCATGTTATTTAGAAAGCAAAATAAGAATGATGCAGTAAAGGAAAATTCGATGGTTTGAAATTTTTTTTGGTGGTTCACATCCAACTAGTGCGTCTAGCAGTCATGGACAAGTTACGTAATTTGACTATGGAAGCCCCCATTTGAAATTAAGACTGAATTGTGTGAGAAATATGGGGATATGTTTCTTAAATTTGTTGGTTCTCATTTCAAAAAGTAATTGGCCACATATGTGGGTCTCATGTGAGTCACATGCGTAACTGCATCCCCACTACTAAACTTTCTAAACAACAAATTTTGTGACGGGATGTTAATAAGTCGTATTGGGTTTTTATCGGATTCGAATCAGTTAAGTTAAATTTGAATACAACTCATTAAATATTTGTGTTGTATTGTATTGTGTCGTATTTATTAACTAATTGACTTAACACGATCCATTAATCTGTTAAATTTTTTACATTAATATAAAAGTTACTTAGTTTTTGATGAATGACACGGTATGTGACACCTAACCCTAAGATGGCCCAATAACTTTTGAGCAAAAATAACGAATTTAAAATATTTAAATCAAGTTATTAGTAGTTTAGAATCTATAATATTATAAACAATACAATATTTTTTCTCATTTCTCCGATATGAAGCAGGGACATCAAATTCACCCCTCCTTTAGGTTTTGCGTCCTTGTAAAATTCAAGTTGGAGCCTAATAACATGTCACATACACTGCATAGTACAATTCAATACCACTGACACACTCTTACCCCATATGGAGACTACACGAGATTAGTTATGATACCATTAAATGTCACATCCCACCCTTGGAGTCGTAACACGTCTTGTACTCATCTTTTTATGAGAAAATAAGGTTCAAAATCTCAAATTTCTAATAACTTGCCTTAGAAAATCTATGAACGCCTGCAAAATAAGGCTATGTAATGTAGTGAGCAAACACTTGCCCAACAAATAGTTCATGACTTCTTTTAGTAGATTGAGTACGTTAAATAAGTATAACTTTACAAATCCGAAAAAACTTACATAAACTCGATTTTTGGCCCCACTTGTAAATCCTGCGGTCAAGATTAAATTTTATAAAATCTTGCTTACATTAACTCATGTCATAGATTCATAACATTTAAATATCTACACCACAAGATCTACAAGTGGAGCCAAAGACCAGATCTACCTAAGTTTTTCCCTACAAATCCTATTTCATATGTTAGAGCATGCGTATACATATATAGGTATAGTTTTTTAGAAAAGTCACAAGTTCTCAAAATTACATATACATAAGTGGCAAATAAAAATAAATATGTTATATCCATGATATAGAGTGAAACCAAATAATAACAATACGTCTCTATCGTATAAATTCATTACATTGGGTTTAAGGATTTTTTAAAGCTTAATCAGTAACTTGGATATCCAATACTAACTACTATACCAGTTAGACAATGGTCAAACATAGGTTAATTACTCTCCGCTGGATGGAATCAAACATAAGCTTAGCTACCCTCCGCTGGATTGAGAAATAAGGAACTAACTTCCACCGACGTTACTAAAATTATTCTAAGAACTAAATCATTTTTCATATCAAAATAGGAAATCATACATCACACAATTAATATATTTAGTCAAAGTGCCACGCCTTATTAAATTCATATCAAGAAATATTAGAGGAAAATTCTATGATACCTTTTAGGGAACCATTCCCTTGTACTTTAAAGGCTTGTACAGTACAACACTATGTGGTTTAAAAACTTGTACTGTATCAGTCCTTAAAACCAAAAAAATAGTTTTCTCAACAAAATTGTAAAATTCCCCAATATTAAATTAACCATATTCAATCTAAATTTCATACATAACATAATACTTAACAAAAATATAATTTTCATGAAAAGACTTTTTAAAAAATGAAAGAAATTAGAACCAGTTATCTCGAATAATAATAATCACATAAATCTAAAAAATTCAATGTCTTGTATCCATGGCCCTTATAGAAAAACTAGATAAACTTAATCCTTATAGATTCTAGCAATACCATTAAAACGGGAATCAAAATAATTCAATTCCTCACATTCTACTACGTAATTATTGAATTTGTGCATTTTGAGACTAAAAAATCCTATGAGCTGTGATAATGTCACAGTGAATTAACAATTAACCATACCATTGTTCCGACAAAACACTTGATTAAATCAATTACAAGGTCAAGTACTTACCTTATTCCTTCTACTGGTGTTGCCGCATAAAGTCATAAGACTTCTCTACCTATCCCTTTTAATTCCTTGTGTGCATACGATTATTTTTTTTCCTTTTTCTTGACTTTTTACTTGTGTGTCCTAGTTATCAACAGAACGATTTCTCTACATCTGTTATAATTTATAAGGACAAATTTTTAATATTACACAATTAGCTCTTATTTTTCTTTAATCAACTTATTACTCATTAAAAACCTAATAGGATGAAAATACTTTTCACGAGGCTAACGTAATAATATAAGGCCAAAAAGGGAAGGAATTCACAGTCTATCCTCCTTATAAGAAATTTCGTCCGTGAAATTTTACGCACTATACTTCCGCTGCATACTTTAATTACCAAATCACATATTCATCTTGACTTTTTACGTATATAGAGATCGTATTCAAATTTGAATAGACCACCTATTATTCTAATACCAACTATAATATCCAGGATCTAAATTGGTCCCATAACTTTTGAGTGGAAATAATGAATTCAAAATGTTTAAACCAAATTATTAGTAGCCTAGAACCCAAATTATTATAAATAATACAATATTCTCTTTCAATTTCAATGTGGGACGGGATATCACATAATAACACACAATTAACCCGTTGACATCTTGACCCGAATGACACAATATACTATTAAAGAGTGTATTATTGTGTCAAATTTTCATAATTGTCTCAATTAATTAACAGGTCGTTCGAGTTACCCAATATTTTAATGAGTTAAACAGGTTATATCAGGTCACCCGATAAGATAAAGGTTTATTAAGTCAACTCGTGGGTTGACACGACATGACTTATTTAATTTTGGGTCATTAACAAATTAATTCGATAATAACTCAATTAAATTCGTGTCATATTTAGATTTGTTAATTTCATGTCACGTTCCTGTCGTGTTGTCGTGTCATTTCTGAAACTTGCCACCCGTACTTGGAGATCATTTCCTAATTATTATACTATGAGATCTTTTGTTCTATTTCTTATATAATCTTCTATCGCAATACATAATACTTCTTCCTTTTCATTTTATATGTCACTCATTCTATTTTAATTTGTCCAAAATTATTTGTCACTTCTTAAAATGGCAAATTTTTAAAGGTCATTTTGCCTATTTCCCTTTATGCAAGTTTCAAAGACAGAGCATTAAATTCATATTTCAATATTAATTGTTCTCAGAAGTCATTTCAAAATTTTAAACTCTAAAATTAACTAACAAATTTTGTATTCTAATTGAACGATAAATGTGAAAAAAATATCTTATTAGTAGGTCAAATACTAAATTTTTTAAAATTATATGCAATTTTTACTATACTAAATAAAATAGGACGGATGGTGTACATATTAGGCAGAGTCAATGCGATGAAGATTCAAAAGTGGGACAATAATTAGTATAGAAGTGAAATGGAGAATTCGGACAGTGAAGTATTATATACATATAGAATTGAGCTCCTTACTGACTTCCCCCTTAGTCATCTTCCATATAGAGTAAAAACAATCTAATTATAGAAAAACATGCACGATGCGCCAAGAAAGGCAAACCTAAGGTGAATTTAATTCTTATTCATGATAAATTTGAGCGTTTTCTTTTGTTAAAGTTACAAGTTTTGTTCTGGAAAATTTTAGAAAATTATATAGTGTACCTAAACTTTGCTCTTTTCAGACTGAAAAAGCATTAACATAAGCAAATATGAGAACAGAAAAGACTGAAGATAAGATCTTAATTGTACCAATTCAACTACCAAAGAACTATTCATCTACCTTGAAAAACTGGTCATTGTTTGTTTATCAACATTCCACAGCTCAAGTTAGTTAAAGATGTAATAAGGAAGCAACTTAGATTTATTACTCTACCACCGTCAACTGAAATCATTAGAGGCTTACTTAAAATTGCCTACATTACCATTAGTTATTCTTAATCCAACTCATGAGAAGTTTGTGATGCCAGTTAACCATATTTCCTTCTATATTACACCATCTTTCTTCACCTTCTCATTCTTTCATCTCACGCAATATATATATACAAGCAGCATGGGGTGATCTGAACTTTGGAGATTTCCCCATTCCCCATCGGAAAATATTTAAATAAATTCAATTTTGGATCTCACTGTCACCTATAAATTTTGTGGTCAATATTAAATTTTATAATTTTTCTTTTTATATCAACTGATGTCATTTATTCTATATTGTTTAATCTATACCATAAGATTTACAAATATATATGGTCATAGATGAGGATTTACCTAAATATTTTTCCATTTCATACCACATGACATATGAACATAAAAGAATTATACAAAGAATTACAAAATGAAACCAAAATTCTCTCTAAAATTCGTTATTGAAATGTCTAAAATTTTAGTGTTATGTATTCACCTCATAATTATTAAAAAGTTATGTAATAAAATCACAACTGAAGTTTCAATTCTCGGAAAGTATTATATATATAATGACTCACAACTAATTAAATTCTCGAAATTTCATGTTTAATTGCCTGAAAAAGAAAAGAAAGAAATATTGTACAAGCCTTCAAAGAGTTGCTTGATGTGAATGTAAAATTTCTTAATAATTTGAGAACTAATTCCATTTTACATCCCTCGACTTATTTTAATTTTAACTTGGCAATTTTGATTTTAATTTTAGATAGTTTTCACCCTTAATTCTAAATCCGTTCCACTTCAATCCAAATTTGAATACCTTCACTAAAATAAAATGAATCTTTTTGTGTGCACAACAAATTCAGCGAACTGTACTTATAATGTTGTTATAATGTGCATGAGCAAAAATCCCATTAATTTGGTCATGTTATTAAAATTTAGATTGAAGTGAGATGATTTAAGAGTTTAGAAAATACACAATGTCCAAATTGGATGTGCAAAATGGGATTTAGATATAAGTTGAGGGGGCCCAAAATAAAATTAATCCATAATTTAGTACTAAAACCGTTTTGGGAAAACATCCATTTCTGTGTTTGTTATGGGAGCTCCTAACGGTTTCCGGACCCACCTCAAGGAGTTAGCAAGTGGTCCCCAGTCGTCCTGCACCTTGTTGGAACCAAATACTTCCCTCCCATTCTTCCTACCCAAGCAAAGTTCGGATAGCTTCACCAACCATAACAACCCACGTGGCTGGATCAATGGCTCTGATTGCTGCAAGCTCTCACCATTTCAAAGTTGTGCGATACACTGGATAATTACTTCTTTTCCTATATAGCTTTTCTTTTCCCGCCTGGATTTTCCATTCTCAACTTCGCAATAACAGTGAAAGACGTATCAAGTAAACTCCGGCGACACCATGGAAGACGACGGCGCCGTCGAGTGCCGCTATTATCAATCCGGATTCATTCTCAAGTACCAGCAACTCTACAATCGGTACACTCTCTGCCTCGCTCACCTCCAGGAATCCATCAAAGAAGTCGACGCTATCCGGCAAGAGAACGAATCTCTCCAGCCTCGCCAATGCCGAATTGGTTGACCGCCTCAGTCTCCTCTCTCAAACCACCATCCAAAACTGCCTCCTCTCGGACTTCAACCGCCTCAACATTACACCTTCTCCGTCACGTGACCCTCGCGTGACCACCACACCCTTCGATCCTAGTACTCTCCTCAACATTACTAATACTACCTCTAGCCCTACCACCGTCATCCAACAGAATCGGTTAGAACGACGTCACATCGAAGAGAGAGGCTCCCTCCCTAAGAGCATTTCTGTTCGCTCCTCGGGCTATCTCAAGGTTAAACCCCAATCTGTTGGAAAAAATGGAGCTCCGAGTCAAGTCTCGAGTTGTAACCGGGTTAACTCTCCATCCTTTCCAGAATCAGTGAGTCAATAATTTACAATCATTACATCATCTTTTCGTGATTCCTAAATTCTTAATTAGCTTAAACTATATATCAAGTTTGCTGGTATTGATATTAATCTTGTCCACAACATATGTATAGAATTCATTTTTTATACACGTAATTATTATTTATATTTTAAATGTCATTCGAAAATAAAGTTAAACAATAAGAATTATAGTATTTTTTTTACATATGACATGTTTTAATTGTAGCTCCTGTTATTTATTTATTTATTTGTTGACAAATAATGATATTAGTGTTTGACTTTAAAATCGAAATATCTAAATTTTGGGCATATAAACTCCTATTTTAAAGAATTTACGATAATTCTTAAAAGTTGAGTAGAATTAGAATTGGAGATTGTAATTGTGTAGTGACACTCTAATTAATAAATTAATTTGTTTTGGGGATATTAATTAATTAATTTAGGAGAAGGCAGGGCATAGAGTGTACGTGGCAGGGGCAGAGGGAGCAAGAGATGAAGAAGAGGCGTTAGAGTTAGATGTGTATAATCAAGGGATGTTGAAGACGGAGCTGTGTAACAAGTGGCAGGAGACTGGAAAATGTCCATATGGGGAGAATTGTCAATTTGCTCATGGCATCCCGGAGCTGCGATGAATAGTCCGGTCATAAGGCATCCGCGTTACAAGACGGAGGTTTGCCGCATAGTTCTTGCTGGTGATATCTGCCCATATGGTCACCGATGCCATTTTCGTCATTCCCTAGCTAGCTCGCTGAATATTAATAATACTTGAGACTTTTATTCATCACTACATATTTGTGATTTTTTTTTCCTCTTTCAGATACTACTTAATTAGGCCTAAATATTGCCTGATTAGTAGGTATATTCTTTTGTGCAAGTATGCAACTATATAGGATTCAAGATTTGATAATTTGATAATGCAGTGCTTATGTTTTGAGTTAAATTATCCAATCTTTATTACCCTGGTGAACTTGAATTATTATTGGCAAGAACATGATGATTCTTCTTGTTAGTACCAAATTTCTCTTCACAACCACCGTTAGTTGAATGCCTGCAAAAATGCCAACCCCCAAGGCCCGAGCTTCAAGTTCACGGAAAGCGCAGCAATTAATAATTCTGCGTTGAATATCTCCAATCTCCGTTCATCATTCCCCACTTGTATATGTAAAAAAAAAAAGCAAAAAAACAAAAATTGAATCATCCACAAATGAAAACCAAAAAATAAAATAAAATTCAACACCCACAGTCTCCATATGCCGAAGCCACAATTATAACTTGGGTTCTGTTATCCCCATATCAAACTTAATTTGCAAAGTCTTTCTGTACTTACGCATGGGAAAAAACTTACATAAATTTAATTTTTGGACCTACTTGTAAACTCTGCGATCAAAATTAAATATTATAAAATCTTACTTACATCAACTTATGTCATAGATTTCATAACATTTAATTCACACCACAAAATTTACAAGTAGAACCAAAAATCAGCTCTACCTAAGTATTTCCTTTAATGCATGATTTTAGCTTTTAGAAGATCTTTTAGAAGATTATTGGGGTTTTGATTAAAATAACTTAAAATGGTCAAAAGATTATCGACATCGTCATGATTCTTGAACAAGAGGTCAACAGCATATAGCACAAGTTCCTTTCACCAGGCCCCAGCCCATCAAAATTCAAAAGTGATAGCAGCAACTCATTATTCTAGTGACATGACAAGAGAGAGGAACAAAACCCATACAAATCCAATTAATTAGTTTATAGTTTTTCAGTTTGAAATCTGAGATTTGAGACTAATGGAGCTTACGTAGCATACATTGAACAGGATTAATATATAAGTAGGGTGATCCGTTTCAATCATAACATAATGTTTAGTGTACTAATTCATTAATTTATGTATAATTATCCTACATGCAAATTTGATATTCTTCAAAGGCGTAATCTTTGGAGAAGTTTTGGGTTTGTCACCTATTAATTGCTCCTGAATCAACTAAAAACTTCTATTTGAAGTGGGGTATAAATTTGTGTGCAAAATGGACCCTCTCTAAATATAGGATTTTTATTTATTGAAAAGTAACTATTAGCTAAACTCAATAGTTATTTTGAATTAAAATAAAAAAATTTATAATCTCTTTTTTTTAACAAGAAGAGTTTTTAGATACACGACATGTACAAAAATAATATTTTAAAATTTTAAATTATGATTGCTGCTCATGAATTTAGATTTGATAGTGTAAAAAATTGCAAACACTGACATTATAGGAAATATTTACTCTTTTACAAAAGTGTGATCAAACTATAAGATTTATAAGAGACTATTATTTGTCTCTAACAATAATAGTTGATCAAAAATAGAAGATGCAAAGTATGTGCAGTCAAATTCTTGGGCTGGAAGATATGCCATCTCTTCCACTCCCAAACTGACAGAGGAGAGGTGAAATGCAAGAGCATATGTGGTTAATCCAAAAGAAGTCAAAAAGTAGTCTCCTCTTATTCATCTCTCTATTTTGGTGACATTCCCATCATATATGGTTGTCTGGCTGGCCCAAACTAAAAGAACCAATGAGACCCACACCAAGATGGAACGAGCCCAAAAGTATTCCAATAAAGATCTCCAAATCAATAAATTTGATGCTTTCCCACTCCCGTCACTCCCCCAGCCATTTTTTTTTTCCCCAAAAGAATCTTTTGACAATTCGTGCAACATTGTGGAGATAGATAAAACAAATTTGAGAACAAGTTAACCGTTGAAATTAGCACCAAAGATCATGCATCTACTGTAATGTCACGACAAAGATGGGCTTGATTCAGCACATTCAACAAGGCTTGGCGATGGAAGGGTTTGTGTGAATAATGTAATGCAAAAGTATCTTTTTGGATCGAATGGACTTTTTCTGTGATAAATGGCAGAATTTTATACATGAATGTTTATGTAATGTAATTCAAACTTGTTGGATCAAACACGGAATAGACACAATTAATGAGAAATTAAAAACACAATAAATTTAATGAAAAATAAGCCATAACATGAAATATAAGTGACACACAAGATTTAACGTGATTCGGCTTAATTACCGTCCGTGGAGAGAAAATCCGTTCTTTATTATGAGAGAAAACACATAATGTACAAATCTTATATAACATCTCTCACCCCCAAGAACACTCTCTCACCACAAGTATAGGATTACATGGTTCTTAACTTGTATTTTCCTATCTTGTGTTGTATTTTTATAGTTAACCAACTCACCTATTTATAGGAAATATTAATTGGTTACTATTCCAAGTAATAATAGGAAATAACTTAACTTACAACCTAAACCTCATACAAATAAGAAATTACTTAGAAACTACTCCAAATAAGTAAACTATTCAAAAGAAATTATTTAAAAGAAATTAGCCAATTTCCTAACAAAACTTGTGCTCATGTATGTGTGTTATTGCATTATAACCGTTTAAATTAGCACCAAAGATCATGCATTAGCATTTTATCGGACCCAAAATGAGTAGAAAAGAATAAGAAATGCACAAAAAAACAGAATTAACGAAATACATTCTATTAACCAAAAAAGAAAAAAGAAATATATTCTTGAGAAGGCTGCTGAGCAATGAATTGCCCCAAAAAGGAAAAGTGATGCTGAGCAATGAACAGGCCCCAAACTAAGGAAAAGTGAATCTATCAACAATAAAAAGGCTGCATTCCACGCTTTCCTAGAAAGGACAAGTCGAAGAGAATGAGGAACTGCTGTTATTGCTGCTGCCATAGATAAAGATAGCATGTGAGTCCGGAAGAGCGTATGCCCATTATGGCCATTTGCTATGTTCCATTTATGGATTGCCTGTTTCCTGCTACTATTAACCTGACAAATCGCATGCCCATTATGGCCATTTGCTATGTTCCATTTATGGGTTGCCTGTTTCCTGCTACTATTAACCTGACAAACCAGGAGCTTTGATTTGAAAAAAAAAAAAATGAAAATTCTAAAATAAGCTGGGTACATTGTATTGTAAAATGAACTCTTGGTCTAGAAGCAATGACATTCCTCACATATATGAATTTGGTTTCTTCTGAATTAAGGGGATTATGACATAATATTATAGATTTGATTTATCCAAGATACGGAGCAAAACAATAATAATTGAGATGGGACTAAAATGGTTGTTAATCTGACATTAATTTTTTTTTTAAATTTTTGAAAAATTTTTCTAACTTTTGATCAATTTATCTAATAATATTAAAAATTTTTCTTAAATACTTTTTAACATTATAAAAATTTAAAATGTCTTTACTGCAATACTTGGCGAGATCAAGAATATTAATATAGTTCAATTAAATTTTTAAAAAGTTAATTAATGCAAAATATTAATTATAAATATATTAGTTTGATTAAAGAATGGGTGACAATATAAATGTACATAATGTCTTAGAACACCATTTTCTCCAAAAGTTGAATTCATCCGGATAAAATTTCATTTTTTTCATGCACATACACTTTTAATCTTGTATAGCTTAGTCTGGGTATGAAGCCATGGGGTGATGACAAGACAGAAGGGATGAGGAATACCACCTCCATAATTGCCTATTTTTGTTTTATTTTTTATTTTTGGCAAGTATATTTTTGTTTGATTTGATGACACTGGAACAAAGAAACGATGAAAAGATCAGAAAGAGAATGGACAATGTAGAATACGATAAGGCAATTGTGATGGAGGATTGTCCAAGTTCAACTGCTTTTTTGGAATTGAATTTTCTTCCAATCTTCATCTCCATGCTTCTTGGCCACTTGCAATAAGCATTGGCATTGCATGCCTGCCTAATCTCTGACACACATTACAGCTCTTCACGAATAATTCAGAACAGAAGCAAAACAAAAAAAAAAAAAAAAAAAAATCAATAATCTATCTTACATCAAAGGATAATATGAGCAATCACTAGCATCCACAAGAAAATAATATTCCTGCATGATTTTTCTTCTAAATTATAACGAGCAAATTAACCGACCAAATTATCCTTCCTATCCTGGACAGGATTTCAAACAAGATACACAGAGTCAAAGTTTTTCATATACTTATCTGTTCTTACCACATGCAATGCATTATGTGTTATTCAGATTCTAAAGCCCAGAATATGCATGCATGGTTGTTGAGTATAATTTTACGATAGATATCTTATCGTTATAGAGGATCTGAAATGTGGACTATATTGCCATCAGTTGTTGACCACATGCATGCAGTTTAGTCCTGCATAATAATTTTATTTTATTAAGAAAAAAGTTTTGGAAAGAGTAATTTTTGAATTCACTTTCTAGGGTTTAGTGTGTACCAGTTGAGTCAACCCTGCATGAGTATTTTCATTTATTATAGTCGTTGAAGGGTAAGAATTAGATGAACAAAACAAGATTTACAAGGACGGTTTAAGGAAATTTTTTTTAGTATTCATTTGACATTACAGATTGATTAAAAAATATTAAAATTCTTTTACGTTTTAATCATCTCAATAGCGATAATACCCACTCTACATTATGTAAGATTTACTCGGGGTTGATTACATTTTGATGGACAGACAACGTCCGGTTATATGGGCACTAAAGTTTGAAATTTCTTGAGGGAATAGGCTTTAGTTCCACAACAACAACAAAAAAAAAAAATGTAGATGTAGAACTTTTCCAAATTATTTTTTAAGCTTGATTTTTAATTGCTCTTTCTTAAGCATTTTATCAATGATTAGGATTATTTGTGAAAAGTAGGATGAATTGATTAATGTGTGAATAAATGTTATATTTTTCTCTGAGCCATCAAATTTACAAGTTGAGAGCTGAGCTTTAGCTGGGATATAGAGAAAAGGATTCCCGCAACCCTCTGTGCCAATATACACTTCTTCATATTCTCAAATTCTTATTCTGAATTCAACCCACTAGGAAGATAAAATATACTATATCTTTATAGATATATGACGCATGGGTCGAATGCAAATAGTATTGGTGTTAGTCGGTACCTCACCCCACATCTATCAAGTGGCTGATGGATAAAATCCCTTTTCAAATCTTTTAGCTTCAGAAGTAGTAATCCCAATATCCACAAATATTAAGCATGCTTTAGTAGTCATTAAAAGTTCATTGCAATTTCAGGGTTTAAGTCGTCACTCTTTTATATATTCTTGCATTCCATCTCGGGGAAAGGAAACTAGAAATGGACCTTTCCCTACAAGAATAGTTTTTTAGTAGCTAGAAACTGGAAGAAACAACCCAAGAATATATATATACGTGTGCTTTTACCTATAAATAGAGGTGCTAGAGATCCTACTTAATCATCCCAACTTCAAAGCTCTCTTCTCTTTTCTATCCCATACAACTCTTCAAGAATATTTCACCTTCCTTTTTATACCTTTCTGAACACCTATGATATGTATGCTTCCTTTGACTACTTCAAACCCTCTTTCTTATTGAAGAGTTTTGGCTAGATACTTGCAATGCGATGTTCTAGCCAAAGTCGTTGGATAACTTGTGAAAAGAGGACAACTGCTTTTACTAAGTCATCCAACGACTCTGCTACGGAATCCACAGCACAAACCTTCCCCATTCTTATAGTTTATCAAAATCTTAAGTTGCTTGGGACTAAAACTTTGATTTGTATAGTGGCTGTAAATTTGACTATAAATCTAATCGTGGTGGGCCTTGAGATGAATGTAGCCTTTGGATATATATATTTGAATGCTTCTGCCATCAAACAAAAAGAGGAGGCAGAGAGTGGTGAAGCTGTTGACAGAAGATAGAGAGCACAGATGATGATGTGCGTGGAGACTGCATCTCACTCCTTTGTGCTCTCTAGCCTTCTGTCATCACCCTCAGCCCCTTGATGTAGATCCCCCTAAAAAAAGAACATCTATATTTTGTGGATATTCATATTCTAGTACCATGTTAATTACTTATAACATAAGCGTTTCTAGGTTAAAAAAGAAAGAAAGACATTAATTGGTAGACTAGTATGGATGCATCGTTTCACATCCCTTGTACATATACTTTTGTTCTTGTTCCCTCAACCCTCAACATCATAGTGCTATATCTGCTTTGTTGCTATTACAACTAGGTTAAGTCAAGATTTATAAGGTATTCTAAGGTATGTTTCACATCTTCAACTATATATATTCTATGCATCTGTACGTCATCTTGTTAATTAGAGATTTAATATTGCTGATTTCTGTAAATTCTACTTGAAGTAATGCTCAATTACTCCATTAATTGTCATTGTTTAATTTTGTTAATTACATCAAGTTGCCTTGAAAACATTTCCCTTAATATTCTTGATTCACCTGATTTTGAACTTCTTTTTTCTTTCAAGGTAGAAGTCCAAGTATATATATATAACCCTCTCTTATGCGCAGCTTCTCTTAGAGGTTATTATGGATATTCAGTAAAGGAAGCCATCTTCTCATCAGTTGAGTTCTCCTGGCAATAAATTCCTTCTATTTATCTCTAAAATAGTGTTCTATGTGATTGTCCATGACGATCAATTAAACAATCAAGAATTTAGGGGAAACTATTTAAGTATTTACTTTACTTTATGTTTATTGCAGATATTTGTGTCCAATAAATAGAAAATATTTTCCCCCTTGTTTCATTTGGATTGTGAAACTGGACTTAATTAACTAATTGCTCAATATGAACATTTATGTAAATGCTTTTTATGTGTCCAATGTAATTATAATAGGCCAATGATTTTGTCACTGCATATTGAAAAATTTTAAGCACTCCAGTCTTAATTTTTATTAAAATAATGATCTAAACACCCCTATAACATTTGGAGTTACAAACTTTTCATTACATATTTAGTGCTATCAAAGAATTTTTTTTTTTTAATCTTTTTATACGATTCACCAAATTTTGACTTTTTAATTGAATTCGATACTATTTTTTTTCAATATATTAAGCTTTTTAAAGTAAAACAATTCTTTATCTAAAGAACAATATTTCTTATTAGGAATTAGGCAAGAAATTTCTGTATGCTAAATGCATTTTGTTTGACTTTTTATTTTAATTTATTTGATATTTTTCTCTAAATTTTACACTTTTTGTTTGTGATTATATATGTTTTAAAATTTATATTCATGAAGTTTATTAAATATGATTTTGGTGATTTCAATATTTAAATTATTTGGATGTGGATAACTAGGTCATTTTATTAGTGAAAAATTGTAGGTTGAGCGTCTGAAACTAATTGTGGAGTGTCAAAATCAATGCCCAACAATGTATACTTATAATATCAGGCTAGCTGTGTGCTTATAGAAAACTAAATTACTATACTAGTTAAGAATTATACTAGTATAAATTGTTGAAATATAAATAATTACAACTATAGTTTCAATTTGGGAAAATCGCTGAAATAGTCCTTCAACTTTTGCACTTTAGCCAAAATAGTCCCTCAACTTTTTTTTTTTTAGCCAGAATGGTCCTCCAACTTTTATTTTTTAGCCAAAATAGTCATTTCATGTGAAATTTAATAAAGGAAAAAAGTTGAAGGACCATTCTGGCTAAAAAATAAAAGTTAAAGGACTATTATGCTAAAAAATAAAAGTTGAAGGACTATTCTGGCTAAAAAGAAAGTTGAGGGACTATTCTGGCTTATGCAAAAGTTGAGGGACTATTTTGGCGATTTTCCCTTTCAATTTTATAGTTGTAGAATTAATTGTATTTTCACGTTATATACACTTGGTTGAGTATTGAAAAGAAAATTTGAGAGGTTTTTGCTCAGACAAAAACAAATTAGGAGGTGTTTGGTTTATGGATATGAAGGATAGCAATGGGAATCAAAGTTGATAAATTCGTCGATGTTTTTGGTTAATTATTATGCGAATAAAAGTATTAGAAAATTCTCACTTCTAGTCCTTATTTGTGACTTAGGTTTCAAATTAATTAATTTATCAGTATAATGGAACTCATTTCTTATTCAAACCAAACAAGTAAAGGAAAATAACATAAATTCATATTGATAATAAAATTTATAATTTTCATTTTAATTCTGATTCACGAATGCCAACCAGCATCTCCTTAATCTTTCGGTAGAATATTTTTTCGTTCTTGTAGGCAAAGATTTACTCAGAAAGCTTGTATGAATATGTGATTAGTTAGCTTTATGGAGTAATATATAGTCGTTTGCTTTAAAATATAAAAAATTAAGTTGTGTATCATAATCTTCCTGTGAGACTCATAATTGATAATCTATACTTCAGTTTGCGCCTTGAGACACTTGTTACTTTCTTGCATAGAACTTCTCTATATATAAGATTTATATGTATGTATATGTATGTATGTATGTATGTATATGTATAGAGGTGGAATTATGGTGGAGTTGTATTTACTTACTGCATAGAAAATCATATATATATATATATATATGTATATGTATAGAGGTGGAATTATGGTGGAGTTGTATTTACTTACTGCATAGAAAATTAATGTAGTTCTTTCTAGCTCATGATTTTTTTTTTTAAATGCGTTATTTCGAAGGCTAAAAGGAAGTATTTTAAATACATCTTGACAATGATTTGCACATTTCTAGCTTCTTTACTTGTAGATATCTTAATTTTGGCAACAGTATTTATTAATTAATTCTGTGAAATAACCCCAAAATGCAACATAAGAAGTGCTTAAGAAAATAAATTTCCCATATTAAAAATATGCAAAAACTATTATCAGTTGCTCCTCTAAAAATCCTGATTTTTTAAAATGAGAGCAAGATTATAATCGAAAAATAGATAGCTCCAACGAAAGATATTCAATATCATTTTCCCAATGCATTCAGTCAATGTTTAGAAAAACAATATACATATAAATTACGGCGCCAAGGGATTTGTGCATTGGCTTCTTTTTGTTATCTGAATAGGTCCTGATAAATAAGATTATTCATTTAGATAAAATTTGACATATGCAAAAATAAGAATTAACCATGCCAGATCTTAACATTTTAGGCTTCAATCTCTGTTCAGAAGCGTTGCACATATAGACAAAGCAACAAGGTGAAATGGTACCTTGATCACAACAACAATTTAAATGATAAGAGTTTTCTTAAGCAATGATAAGAGTCTTATGAGATAGATAAACAAAATAGTTCAAATTAACATTATAAATTAGTATCCCTTCCCCAACATGTTCTCTCCAAAGGTTTTGGTGTCCATACAAAATGACAACAAACAAATGGTAAAAAATAGAACCAATGTTATTAATCATAGAGGTTGTGATGTCCTGTCCTACATCGAAAGTGAGAGAGAATATTATATTATTATAATATCTTGAATCATGTACTACTAATAACTTGATTTAAACATTTGAACTCTTTATTTTCGCTCAAAAGTTGTTAGGTTAGTTCAAGACCCGGAGTGTTATAGTTGATATCAGAGCGAATCTTATGTGATTTCTGCACTTGGTGAGATTGGGCTAGTAGTATGGGACTGTGTTATGTAGTGTATGAGACATGTTATTGGTCCCCAACTTATTTGCGAGGACACAAAACCTAAAGGAGGGTGAATATGATGTCCAAGCGATCGTCCCATATTAGAAGTAAGAGGGGATGTATTATTTATAACACGTTGATTCATGGGTTACTAACAATTTAACTTAAATGTCACGTTCCAAATTCGAGTTGCAACATGCCATACGCTCACCTTCCCACAAGGACATTATGCTCAAAATTTCAAATTTCCGATCACTTACCTTAAAGTAACTACGAACACATGCATAAAAATGGTTATAATGGTTTGAGCAAATACTTGCCCAATAAGTAGCATGTATTCTCCTTTATTAAATCGAACTCGTTATTATACATTAATTTTAAAAGTTCATGAACACAATCAATATACATACATATATATATACATACGTACATATATATATATATATACACACACACATTAAAAGAAATTTACAATTTGATCTTTAGAAAAGTCATTAATTCATTAGAAAGATAAGTGACAAATATTAACATATTGCTTTAAAACAAATAACTCAATACAATTCAATATCACACATAATTTCTTTGTATTCACATTTGAATAGGTTCAAAGACTCACTTAGGCATTTTCGGCAATTCAATATATCTTGTCCTAACTATTATACCAGTTGGGATGGGTTACAACACTAGCCAGTTATATTCCGCTGGACAAAGACCACACACTGACAGGAACCACCTTTCTACTGACTCAACCAAAACTTATACAATGAGTCAAAGTGATACAAAATACATCAATCACATATAGTCACTTATGCTGAAAAGTGTCACTTTTAATTTCACATATATAAAAATATTTAAATACACATGTTTGAACTATTTTGTATATATAAAATATACGTTTAAAAAATACTTACACATTTATAAAACAATTTGAAAAACATAAAAGAGAATAGAAATCACTTACCTCTTAAACAATCCAAAACGCGTGAGTTTAATTTAAATAATCTAAAACCGACGAATCCTTATATATAACACAGTAGAAATATCTCAATTTAAAAACTTTCTTACTGCTCAATTAATGAAATTTACTTATCATCTACTATTATTTGTTATTTAATCAACACAAGAATAGAAAAACTTGGTGGGTAGCTGTCTCTTAACCAATAAGAATTTAATTAAATAAACAAAAATAAATAATAGTAGAAAATTTTACCTATTATTTGCGTTCTTTTCCTTCTCCTTCCTCCCCTTTCTCTTGGGCAGCTATACCCTAAACCCAATATGATATATCTTATAATTATTTAATTATAGAGATATATAGTAATTCTCAATCTACAGTTCAATATTTAACAATTAATCCTTCAATAGTATTTAATAATCTACTAATCCGAACTAATAACTTGTAAAATTGGAAAATTACTAATATATTATTGAACTATCAATGAGTGGAGGGGTTAAGTTTCACAAAGGTGGTAATGAACTGGAATGGGGGATTCTAGTATTTACCATACATGATACAATAACAAACCAGAAAAAAAGAAAAAAAAAATTTCTACTATCTTCTTAGTCCAAACATCAAACTATCAGCATGCCTCGATTCTCAACTAACAAATGATTTTCAATGAAACGAACTCATACCTACAATTAAGCTATTCCCAAATAAACGACATGCCAGAAAAAGAAAAAAGAAAAAAAAAACTCATGATCACGAAAAAAACAAATTTAATCAGGAAATTTTTTGAAAAAGGAATTTGTATGATCATTGTGATGGTTAGCCTTCACATACACGAAAAAAAATGCTTTATTCTCCAAATAATCTTACAAATATATAAAGGTCGAACCCTCAATTGGTATAGTGGTCTCTCTCTTTGGTGTCCAATTTAATTTTAAATAAGTTAATATTTTAAATTAAAAAAAAACTACCAATAAGTTTAAAAAAAAAAACTTCCCACATATTTAGTTAGTTACTAAATATTTCCTCTTAATTTATTTAAAAATGTATTTATCTATATAATATATATATATATTTTTTGTGAAATAGCACACACATAGAGCGTGAATTTTTAAATTACACCTGGTCTTCAAATGGGCATGGTAATCTCTCCTTTTGATCTCTTTTAATTTTTTTTTTAAAAAAGAAAACTAGCACTACAAATTTAAAAATGTTTTTGTAACCACTACCATATATAAAAATATATTTGTAACCACCACCATGTAGGTAGATAATTAACCAAAAACTACCATCTAATCCTTTTGCTCCCAAAATAATTTTTATTATTGCCTAATTATATAAACTTAATTTTTGTAAATATAATTTATGAAAAAATATTTATTTTTTCTATTATACACATATTGAGTAAGTGCCTATCTACACTAATTATTATTTTTAATACGAGCTCGTATCGTATTAGCCCTTGACAATAAGTTTGAAGCATAAATTAATTTGAAGATTTTTCTTGGTGACGGTTTGATTGATGAGTATGAAACTAGGAATTGGTGACACGGGGATTGAAGCTTCAACTACCAGTAGTCAAAATTAAAGTGAGAAACTAACAGTCCATCGATGACGTACTTGTACGTGGTGTTGTAGATAGACAGGTAGGTAGATAGAGAGCCCATAAATTTCTTCATTCAAAATCTATATATTTTTGCTCCTACGTTTTAGTCCTTATCTATCCTCCTAACAAGAAACAAAGGTTTCAAGAAATGGCATTCCGAAGACATCCTCCTTCGCCACCACCACCTCCTGATCCCTTTGCACCACCACCACCTCCTCCTGATCCCTTTGCACCACCGCCTCCAAGACCGCAGCCAGATCCTTATGCACCACCACCACCACCTCCTCCGAATTACTATAACCATCTCCTCCGGCTCCAGGGCCACCACCTCCAGGACCACCCTTTTACTCACCACCACCTCCTCCTCCTCCTCCTGGACAACCCAGTCCACCGCCGCCACCATATTATGATCCCTACAGACCACCCCCACCTGGGCCCGGCCCGAGACCTCCACCGCCACCATACTAGCACCCGAATTTACTTATATATATATATATATATAGCTAGTTTATACATGCCTGCTTTATATATTTACATGTTTGATGAATAAAAGAAGATCGAGCTCAACTAATTTGGCAGGAGGTCCGTCCACGACCAGCTTGATGTGAGTGGCGCGGAATAATAAAGTGAACGGCAGCAGGTTTTGTCAGATTTTCTTGCTTCTTTCGGACTTCCAGTCATGATGTCTATAATTTCCATATATAGCAGCTTGTCTTAAAGAAAGAAAATGGAGATTTAGCTTTAATTACTTTTTTTTTAGTTTTTGTTTGTATTAGATATCATATGTAATACTTATTAATTACGGGATTAATAATTCCTACATATATTTGTATGGTTGAGGATTATTATTTTCTGGGCAATTCTGTGCACCAAGCGATGGAAGGTTACATAGTTTCAGACTGAAAAATATTTAGATAAATATAATCTTAAGTTTCATTAATAAATTAATTAAATTTAGTTGATATAGGATTTAATCACACTACAAAATAAACAAATGATTCCTTTAAGAGTAACCTGAATTCTGGAAACTCAACTATCAGAACACATCATCTCCTACATCCAAATAGAGGATATATATGCTATGGCCATCTGGCCCTGCCAAAACCCAGATACGTGTAACTCATCACTCATCCACAATGTACCATTGCGTATTCAGGTGTACAAGGATAACGATTCCAGAAGAATATAATTCTTTCATACAACTTTTCCGCTGTATTATTCAAGTTATATAAAATTACCAGTTATTGCTGCTACGAGGTAGTTTCTTCTTTCAATCATGTACTGGGACAAAATAGAACCAGCTGGAAAAAAAAAAAAAAAGTCGATCACATTTCATAACCCTATCTACTGCAAGGGAAAGCCTTCCACAGATCTCTTGAAAATGCTGAAGCATCCCTCGCAAGTAAGGGAAAACCGATGCTAACTTTTTTATCCAACCAAAATGAAACAGGGGACACCAACTCTTGAGCCATCTGAGCTTCTTTGACCTGAAATTAGGGGCAAAAGCAATCCTTAAGCAGTGCCAATGAGTATGTATGCATCTATCCCTTACCAACTGTAGAGACTAAAATTTTATTCGTCAAGCTGTAAATAAATTGACAAAAAGATTCTCTCCAGGTTGCACATGCTTCTACTTTCATATTGCATATTCATTATCTATATTTCGATGTTCAAGTTCTAACAAACTACCCCGACCCCAAAAAAAAATTGAAAAAAAAAGGCATCTAATTTCCTAAAAGTTAGTTTAAGAGGAGAGGGGAATTGTTAGAAAATTACCTCGCTTTACTATCGCAGCGAAATTTTGGATCTTCTACTTTCGAACCGAACTACGTGTTTAGATTGGTGCAAAATCACAAACGAAAATTATACGATTTTCACAACCCAAATCCTTTTTATGACTTTGAGAGAAATGGAAATGGAAGGAGAAGAAATCTCTGTTTTGCTTATTATCCAAGAGCTCCAAAAGCTCTTATTTATAGAGACTCTATTCCCTTGGAAAATGAGGGCGGGGGTGGCTGGCTAGAGACATGTAGTGGTGCCATCTCCTATATACTTAGTCACCTTTTTTTAAGCTTAGTCACGTTTCTTCCTTTTTTTTTCCTCAATCTCTCTTCATATAAGAAAATGGGTCGTGCGACTTACGGGCGCATCTGCATTTTGAAGCTTAAATTATGCATTTGTTAGGAATAACATCTGGATTTAACCCATAAAGAAAATTTATCATGTTTCGTTGTGCCCCAAACTCATTTTGTTATACCAAAATTCACCATACATTCACAATCATGTTTCAACCCAAAGAGAGAGAAATATAATTGGTCGACCAGTGAATACATATGAAGGGTGTAATCAAAATAGTTTTCCCTTCATACACATGATACTCAATAATGAATAAATTGTTTTACCAGTCATGCCCGAAAGGTCGAATCAATCATGACTATAAGGAACACGTTAAAGTAGCGAACATTTACTTACCACCTTATATCATAGTCAAAAGCCACAAAAGGCACAATCAAAGGATGTCATACAAGTGAGGAGGCAGAGATTTAGAAAAAACTCACTCACTTCCCTCTTTTGTCGTTTCTAGTAATGTGGTATGAAACACATGTTATGGTGGAAAAACTCTATAAGAGCGTATGTCAATTAATATATATACCACCATACAGATCTTAGCTTAGTTGCGATATCTCATGTGCGCCTAACCCAAGCCTTTCACAACTCGCTATCATAAGAGCCTTATTAAAACCTCACATCCACCTTTCACCCAAACTTACATGATTGTGGGGTATCATGTTCGGTTTATACTCTAGTCTACATTTAGAACTCATCTTGACCCCAATTAAGGCGACGTTACACGCTAATTAGCGCCTAATTTAGGCTAGCTACCATTTTTTTAATAGTATGTTTTAATCTCATCTCAGCTAATTCTCATAGTGCTTGAGACGGTCACTCGTATAAGAGAATTGACTTATATTTGTTGACATACTTATCATAATGTACATCAGTCCTTGGCAAATAAATATCTAAATGACAGATACCATATCCATTCATTATAAATATGGTTTACTTATGTCATTACTTAAAAATATAAAACAATATATTATCAAAATCTACGCAATCATAGAATTTTAACACGATACAAAAATACATCTCTAGCAATTAGTTTAGTAAGAGGATCAGTAGCCATCTTATACGTAGATATATGTTGTAAAATCACTTCTTTTTGTGCCACGATATCTCTAACAAATGATATTTTTGTCTATATGTATTGTCCTACCATGAAATTTTGGATTTCTAGTATAATCAATAACTGTTGTTATCTTGACTACCACAATTGATCACTATAAGCATAGAAACATCGGTAAAAACTTCTAGATTTTATCGAAAATCTTTTAACCTAAGTAGCCTCTTGTATGGCTACTACATATGCCACAAACAAAGTCTCCATGGTGGATAATGCTATGCATGTTTGTTTATTGCTACTCTAAGATATGGCGCCATTATTTAGCAAGAACACATATCTTAATGTGAATTTTCATTCATTTAGATCCCCATTCCAATTTGTATCAGAGTAACCTACTAGTCGTAAATCACTTCCCTAATAGCATAAGGTATAATTAGAGATACCTTCGCGATATCTCATTATTCTTTTCACTGTTCGCCAGTAAGTTGGTCCAGAATTTGATTAATATCGACTTACGATACTGATTGCATAACAAATGTTCGGATGAGTACACATCATGGCATACATTAAACTTCTTATGGCACTTGCATATGAAATTCTTTCCATATTTTTCATTTCTTCTAGAGTCATGGGACACATTTCTTCTATCCTTTACTAAAGGGATCATTTTTCCCAATTGATTTGTAATCTTGCATATAAAATCATTCAAGAATTTTCAAAATATAAGATTCATGTGAAAGAGCAAGAAATTTCATTTTACGATCTCTTTGGATTTTCACTCAAGAATATATGTTGCTTCGCCCATATCTTTTATTTCAAAATTTGAAAATAACCATTATTTAATGGCAATAACAACACTTATGTTGTTTCCAATCAATAGAATATCATCTACATAAAGTGATAATATTACAAAATTATCTTCAAACTGTTTTATATAAATACAATGATTTTCATGTATCACCGTAAACCCATAAGAAATCATGGTTAGATGAAATCGAAAATACCATTGTTTGAATGATTGTTTAAAGCAATAAATAGATCTCCGGAATTTACAAACTTTATACTTTGATCTTTAACAATCTGTTTACAGGCTGTTGCATGTAGATTTTTTCATCCAATTCTCCATTGAGAAAAACAAATTTGACATCCATTATATCAATTGGTGTAATTTCATATCCAAATGGGCAACAATAGCCAGTATAAGGTGAATTGAAGCAAATCTCACAACAGGCGAAAAGATTTCTTTATGATTTATACCCTTTTGTTGAGTATAACCCTTAGCCACTAAACATGCGTAAAATCTTTCAATAGATTCATCTGCCTTCCTTTTAATTTTGAGAACCCATTTATTCTTAATAACTTTATGCTTTAGATGCCGATCAATCAAATCCCAAACATGATTTGTTTTCATATACTCCATTTTCTTTTCCATTGCCTTTTTTCATTCTTTATTTGTTGATGATAGTGCATTGTCAAGCATTTTAGGTCCACTTTCATCTAACGAAGCTATCATAAAAGTTTTTTCTTTAATCTCAAAACAGCGATGAGGAATACTTTTACAATTGTTTTTACGTAACTGAATTTTCGATAAAATTAAATCATCTCATGGTATTTTGCTCCCACTTAGTTCAAGACAACGACGAATTTCCTCGTCTTTCAATTGAGTACTACTTGGGATGCTAAATCCATCAGAATCTTGCATCTCATACAAGAGAAAGTCTTTATCAATTTCATCCCTTGCTAGAAATTCATTTTCTAAGAATGTAGCATCTCTTGATTCTAGTTCAGTTATACTTCCATCTGTGTGTTCAGCGATGAACACATATCCCTTTAAATGTTCACAGAACTTTATGAAGATATATTTCTTTCCTCTAAGACCTAATTTTTTATATTTATGATTTGGATCGCAAACATATGCTACAGACCTCCAAGGTCGCAAATTACTTAGATCAGGTTTTCAACCTGTCCAAAATTTATAGGAAGTGGAAGTAACTGATTTAGATGGCATACGGTTAAGCATATAGGCAACAGTCAACAAAGTATCTCCACAATAAGAGATAGGCAAATTTGCTTGCGCCATCATTGATCTAACCATATCCAACAAAATTCTATTCCTTCTTTTAGTAACACCAATTTGTTGTGGAGTATAAGGAATAGTCAATTGCTTCTCTATTCTCCTCTTTCATCACATATATCCTTAAATTGATTTGACAGATACTCATGTCCACGATCTGTTCTTAATGATTTAACCGCTTTCTCCAATCGATTCTCAATTATATTCAAATATAGTCTAAAACAATCCAATGCATCTGACTTATGAGAGATCAAATAAATATGACTAAAATGGATAAAATCATCAATAAAAGTGATGAAATATGACGTTTCATGCCTTGCCTTGCCTTGCCTTCTCATATTGGCAAGTCCAGTTTAAAGACATTGCCCAAAAGTCTTGATTTGGCTAGCCTGTTCATTCTTTCTTGGCCAATATGGCCAAATCTAGCATACCAAATATTTGACTCCACATGATTGGTAGTAAAAAATGTAATCAAAGAAAAGCAAGTATCATCAAAATTTTCATCATTTTGTACTACACCTAGTACAAGAAAATTATCTAAAAAATGGGTGGAATAACATTAGTGCCATAATAAATATTTACATCGCTACTATGAATATACATATCAGCTAAAATCCAAACGTAAAAGAATAATAACTGGTTACGTCAAATATCCAATGCATATAGCACATCATGTAGAAATAAGGTGGGACCACATTTCAAAACAAGTTTACAAGTGCCAATGCTTTTAACTTCAATTCTAGCATTGTTTTCTACATGTATCCATTTCGAATCAACGGGGATTCGACGATATTCGACAAAAGCTCCTCTGTTTCTAGCAACATGGTCCGTAGCTCCTCAATCAAAGAGTTCGTAAAGGATTCAATTCAGCAATCATGATAGTGTTAGAAACAAAACTATAGCACAGATGAGAGAGCAATACCTTTTTCAACTCAGTGCATTCACGAGCATAGTGGCCTAGTTTGCCACAATTATAACATGATTGATTGCTCTTGTTCTTTTTCTGACTACCGCGCTTACTTCTCTTGCGGTGAAAATTGTGAGTCTTTTTTAACTTAGGGATAGCTTTCTTGAAGAACTTCTCATTCTTATTTCTTTTGGAATTTATGGAGATTTACCTGAGTTGGATGATTATAACATAAGCTTGATCGAAAGATCGAGCTACCTCTAGGGACTTATCTTCTAACTCAACATGATACCTTGCATCTTGAAAAGTTTTGATGCTAAGATTGTGAGTCCCGTTGACTTTCATGTGTTCCCAACTCTAGGAAAACGATCTGTTCACAACTTGTACTTGTTGCTTATCAGTCATATTATATCCAATTGACTTCAACTTATCAATCTATGTTTGACATTTCTCTCAGATGTTGTTTCATCGAGTGATGTTGCTTTTTCACATGTGTCAAACTTGATCGTAAACTGTCTAAGCTTAGTAGATGAAATCACTCCAAACTTGGCTTTCCAAGCAACCCAAGTTCATGAACAACTTTGTACCCCTCATACTCAACCATCAGATCATTTTGCATATTGCTCAGCATCGTAATGCAAACATTGATACTTTTCTTTTTCCAAACCTAATAGGCCTCCGGATCTCTCTAATGTTGAGTGTCACCAGATGCTCTGGTTCTTCCATGGTATTATAGAGAATTTCCAAATATTCTTGTTCTTCAAGAATATACTAAACACGACGATACCAAAAATCGTAATTATCTCCATTCAATTTCTCTTTCTTGTTCAATTCAACCACAATATTTTTTATAGTAACAGCCATTTTCTACAAACTACATATAAACACAAGTGCAAATAAATGCAAGCATTGATTGCATTTGATATATTTAACTTTGTCGCAGAATATCATTAAAATAACAATTATTAGAGATATAGTATAAGATCGAAAGTGAGAAAAACTCCCAATCATCCCCTGTTATATAAATGTCTATATAATATTATTTTAATATATTTGCGCTAAGTTTCGGGTGAGAGTCTTAAACTCAACCAACTCTTGCTCCCACTGGGACCAAGATACAATTATATGTGACATAAAATTTACACAAATAAATTATTATAGAATGCCCAAAACAAATTATATGCATTGATATATGCCACTATTTTACGAGGATAGGAGAATAATTCAAAGAAACATTTTTCTTGAATTTTCATAAATTTAATTTATCCTTCAATTATTCATGAATAAAATGAATAAGGCATTTCTTAATAATAATAAACATTCCAATTGCATGTGTATGTGATTTCAAGTATATCACACAAACGAAATATTAGGGAATTTAATTCAAACCTAAAATCAATTTTTTTTTCACCATTTCATGAATAACATAATATATCACAAAATTAAGACAAAATAAAACATGACCAAATATTTTAAATTTTGTGATATTCATATGGAGCATAAAATCAGAAAAAATTTGGCACAAGAATCACATTTTTCTGGTTTTTCTTTGATTTTCTATGATTTTTCAAAGGAACAATACATTCTTTTGTATTTTTCAGATTTTTTTTTAAACTGGTCCAACTCTCCTGATGAGGTGCTTTGGTCCACGCACCATCTTCCTCCTCAGCAACGTGAATTTTTACATAAAAAAAAAAAAAATCAGATTTTAAGTCAAAATTCATAACTCACTTATCTCTCAATTCAGATATCCGTTTAATGCGTATAATATATCGTTGGAAAGCTCTTTTCACGTAGAAAAACAATATCTAAAATTTACACCTTCATGCAGCTCATATGAATTGCAGAAGTTCAAATAAAGAGACCAGATTTTAAGAAAGAAAACCCCTTTTCTCTCTCTATGGTGAAAATTAATTCACCAAAATTTACAAGCAAGCTCAACTATCAAATAGGAGCTTATGTCTATAATTTATGGCTCGAAACCTCTTGTGCATAAGGTTGCCATGAGATAGCTTTTCTCAAACTCTCATGAAAATTCAAACAAACTTAACATATTAAACATGAATTTCGAATTCACATGGTGCACATAGGAGCACAAATTCAGTCATGAAAAGTTATGATACCAGTGTTAGAAAATTACCTCTTTACCACAACTTTTACGATTGTAGCGAAATTTTGGATCTTCTCGGACCAAGTCACGTGTTTAGGTTGGTGCAAAATCACATATGAACAAAAATTACACGATTTTCACAACCCAAATTCTATCTATAACTTTGAGAGATGGAAATGAAAGGAGAAGAAATCTCTGTTTTGCTTATTATCCAAGAGCTTCAAAAGCTCTTATTTATAGAGACTTAGTCTCTATCCCCTTGGAAAATGAAGATGGAGGTGGCTGGCTAGAGACTTGTAGTGGTGTCACCTATTCCATGGTGGTACCACCTCCTCTATGCTTAGGTGAGTGTTTGTTAATACTGAATACAAAATTCTGAATTTTGAAATCTGAATTATAAGTTCTGAAAGTATTAATTGCAGAATTAATAAATTTATTTCTGTTTGATAATCAACTGAATTCAATTTCTGAATTAAATGTCATTTCATATATGCATTAATTCATTATAAATAATTATCATATATGCGTAGAAAAGAAAATGAATAATTAAGGATGGTCAAAATGTGTATGAGAGAGAATGTGTGTGTGATAAAGTATGTATGTGTGTGAGAGAGAATATGTACTGTCTGTGTGATATAGTGTGTATGTGAGTGAGACAGAATATGCGCATGTGTGTGAATACAAGTATGAAAAAGTACAAGAAAGAATGTGTGTGAGAGACTAAGTGTGTATGTGTATGAGAGAAATAATGTATATATATAGGGAGTATATGTTTTTGTGTGTGAGAAAGTGTGTGTGTGTGTGCGAGAGAAAGTGTGTGAATATGTGTGAGTATGTGTTGTGTGTGAATATGTGTGAGTATGTGTTGTGTGTGAATATGTGTGAGAGAAAATATGTGTGTTAGACTATGTATCTATGTTACATGGACTCTCCTCCCATCCCCAGAGTACCCGTGTCGACATGGGTGTGGGTGTGGGATCCGTGTCCATATGGTCAACTTTCCATTGGATACTTTGACTTTTTAACCAAGCCAAAAATTATATGACTTCAACATGGTTGTGACTTCATCACATGAAATGACCGATAAGATAAGGAGGAAGATTAAATATGAGGGAGAAACATATGAAAATTGTATCTAGTCATCAAATCACTATATCTTATTATAGTTATATTCTTTTAATATCTTCTTTTTCTCAGTGCACCACTATTCTTTAATACTACACATAACAAATCACTACATCAAATTGCTTATAGTTATATTCTTTTAATATCTTCTTTTTCTCAGTGCACCACTATTCTTTAATACTACACATAAACATATTTTTTTTTTTAAAAATGAGTTATAAAATAATTTTTAGTTGCTTTATGTCTACACTAAGATATACAAGCATACAAGACGTACTCCCGCACCCGTATCCGACTCTTTTAGAGTGTCCCCGTATGCTCAATTTATGAAATTAACGAACCCGACACCTAGACATGTATCTGTACCCGACACCCGTATCCGATTCCGGATAACTTAGCTATGTGTTTGTACATTTATTTAAAATTCAGCAGATTAAATGAAAATGTTTTCACTTAAAAGTTTGAATACAAATTAAATAGTGCTTAATGTATTAAGTGATAAGAGAATTCTGTTATCAAACATTCTGTGCTGAATTCAAAAATCTCTTAACCAATTAATTTTCAGCATTAGCCACCTCCTTTTAAGCTTAGTCACCTTTTTTTTTTTTATACCTTCAAACAGGGTTGGGTTAGCGCAACATGGGAGACCCACTCATTTGTTTCCAACAGGAATGGACAAGCTATTCTTGTACTACTGCTGGCAAATCCATGACACTGAAGTTAGAAACTCTTATATCGTTAAAGAAACTAGAATTTTCAGTGCAAAGTTGGTTTTAAGAAGTTACATTCCCAAAGAGCAGTAACAAACCAAGTTCAACAAAACTTCTTCAAAAAACATAACTCCAGCTTCATACCTCAGTTTTTGTGCTGCAACCTCCCACTCTCTGAACCAGCAAATGGATCAATTATGACATTTAAGACAGCAGGCTTCCGTGCAGAAAAAGATTCAGCAAGCGCAGAGCTGAGTTCATCAGGAGTCTGGACAAGATAACCTTTTCCCCCAAAAGCTTCCATTAGAACATGATAAGCTGCTTTAGGGACAAAAGAAGTGGGTGCTGGATCGTCTTTGTAAGGCCCTGTAATTTCTTCAGGGCTCCTCCGATCACCTCCGTACACACCACCATTGTTGAAGACTATAACCACCACAGGCAACTGATATCTTACCAAGGTCTGCAAAATGAGAAGTCAATAGCATACAATTAGTAAACCAAGTGAAGAAAATTGGCAGATGAAGTTCAACCCTGGAAAAGAATATTGCAACAAGATTTTGTAAGGATGGCTGGAATAAAGAATTAAGTGAAGGCCCATTGTGTTAAATTTTAAATCTGTCAATGGCGAATTATCAGGAATAAGATGTGTATAAGGCTGAGTCTTCTAACGAAGTGCAAGATTAACTATGGAAAATGGTAGATCAAAGTTAAAGATAATTCATGATACTATGTGTAATAAAAAAAAAAAAAAAAAAACAAAAGAAAAAAGAATAAATAATGGTCATGCTATAAACCAGACAAAAATTATTACATGTCCTGTACCAGTACTAATCTGCCTACAAACTTCAGGGATCATACAAGCACGTGCCTCACAAAAAATGTAACCAGCCATTCAAAAGCTCGGGATTCTATACGTACAACTAAAGTTGATTTCTTATCTATTTTGAAGAAGTGCAATTTACTCGATTTTCTATCTAAGAATTTGAACCTACCTTCTAGTCAAAGAAACTACCTAATGTTCATAACATGAAACAACAGCGAGAAATAGAATTTTCCTTCACATGCTGAAACTTCCTTCCGATAAATCCATATTAATGTACTGTTCAATGTCAAGTGAAACAGAGTGAATCTAAACATAATGGATCACCATGAACATCATGAATACTCTTGTTGCGAAATATATCCTTACTCTACAGGAAGAATTCCACAGAACTTAACAGTTTCCAGTTTGAAAACTTGAATACTCCTACCCATTCTGCATAACTTCTCCTAGTCACTTGAGTTTCCTAGCCAGATAGGCGGACCAACCTTGACTTAATTCTAATAGTTGCACATCAAACAAAGAGGAAAACAGGGTAGCCAAATAAGACAGAAGCCAATCTTCCTAGAGAAACACTTAATTTTAGAAAAGTAAAGTATCTCCCTCTTAAAAACTCCTTTCTCTACACATTTCAACTGATTTCAAAGCTCAAAAAGTTCAGACCATTTTGCAAGAATGATGCGCGGATAAAAATAATAGATGAGAGACAGGAGAATGCTAACTGGAACTTAAGTTGTGGAACCGATACATACCAGCGGGATTTGGAAGGCAAAAAGAAATAAACAAGTCCTCATTAAATGGAACCTCAAGGCAATCTGGGAATCCAAGATATAATTGCAATCATTATCAAATTCCAGGTTGCAATCTTCTTTTCCAAGGCCAGCAAGAAGAAAGGAAATACATTTTGAAGAAAAATTCTACAATTTGTTGAAACCCCAGCATAATCAAGACCTTGAACTGAATGGGGAGCATTAAAATGAACAGAGAAATATCGGAAGAGTCTGGAATACCAGCTAAAATATATATCTGCAACAAGACACAATAAAGTGAATAGAGCTCCAAAGCATGATATACATGTAACTTAGCAACAACCAAATAGAATAAAAAGAATTAGCCAAGAGCAAGCAAAACAAACCTCAACTTCCATTGCACTGAAGCCAAATCCAGAGTCCCCTTCAACAGCCACTACAAACCGATTAGGTGATGCTACAGCAGCAGCAATGCAATATCCAAGACCAACCCCCATTGTCCCCCAAGTCCCTGCATCCAACCTAGTTCTTGGTTCAGTTTGCACCAAAACTGCTCGGCCAACATCCATAGTATTTGCTCCCTCAGAAACTAAAATGGGAGAAGGACTACCCACAGCCAAAATTGCATCCCTAATAATCCTCAATGGTGTCATATAATTGAATGGAATAAAATCCTTTGCCAACTGAACTTCCATTTTCGACACATTCTCCTTAACTTTCTTTGCTATTGCCCCAACCCAAGGATGAGAATACTTACTTGCTTAAACAAAAAGGGTCATCTTTAATCTCCTTGTATATCTTTTCCACCACTTCTTTAGCATCTCCAACCAACCCCACATATGGCTTCCTAAGATCAATCTCCTCTTTGCTTATATCCACCAAAATGAACTTCACATCCTTAGACCATTTTGGTGGCTCCCCAAAATGCAATAACCAATTAAGCCTAGCTCCAACAACCAATGCCACATCACATTTCCCAATTGCTAAAGACCTGGCAGCTGTAGCAGCCAATTCATGAGTATCAGACAACAAGCCTTTCCCCATAGGAGTTGGCAAAAAGGGAATCCCACTACTCTCAACTAACTTTTTCAATGCATTTTCAGCTCTAGCATATGCAGCCCCCTTCCCAAATACAATCAAAGGCCTCTCTGCTTTCCTCAATAAAGCTACTGCCTTTTCAATTTCTGAATGATTAACTATGGGCTTTGCAATCAACTCCTTATTCCTACTCTTCTCAGCATCATCAATCAATTTCTGGCGACTGAGTGCCTCAGATTCAGTAACACTTTGGTGAAGCACATCAGTGGGAAGGTCCAAATAGCACCCACCAGGCCGGCCCGATACGGCCCGATCAAGAACCTCGAAAACAGAGGCAGGGATTTTACTAATATCAGTGGCTTTAACCGAGTATTTCGAAAATGGCTCAACGGCAGCGATTTGGTCGAGCTCCTGGAAGTCTCCGCGGCCGAAGTCCTTCTGATCACACGAACCCGAAATCAGAACCACGGGCCAGGCATTGGCGCGGGCATTGGATAGACCAGCGAGCCCGTGGACGCAGCCAGGGCCGGAGACTGTGAGAAGGATACCGGGACGGCCAGTGAGGTAGCCGTAAGCGGAGGCAGCGTAGCCGGCGGACTGCTCGTTGTGAAAGGCGATGAACCTGATTCCGAGTGCCACTGCGCGGTTAGCTAGTGAAGTTACAGGAATACCCACCACTCCGAACATCTTGTCCACATCTGCACGTGCCAAGCACATGGCCACAAGCGTGATCTCTAGATGTTACCATCAATGGAAGTTGGAGTTTTTCCTTCAGAATCTGCCATTTCTTCAAGAAATTGAAAATTTGGGACAAAATCTGATTATCTGCACAAAAGGTGGTAGTGGTTGGCTATCTTTTGTCCTCTCCTTTTTTCCGGATTGAATGAAACTATGACGAAGGAACTGGGGCCGGTGGAACTAGGCCTACTCTGGTCTGATTTGGGCAGAGTTATTTTGTTCAAACATTTGATTTATGAGTGTAAAATACGTTTTATAATAAGTAGAATAAAAATATTAAAAAATATGAAATTAAATTGAACTGTATATTAATATAATAAAATTTATTTTAAAATCCATCAAATAAGTATACAAAAATGACACAAATTTATAATCCTAATAAATTTATAAATTTTATTCGGTTCTTAAAATCAAATCAGACATCACGCAATTGGTGACGTTTTGTGAGAAGAAAACCAATTTGATTTACCCGACCAAAGAGAGAAACGAATTCGGTTTTGCCTGCTCTATCTTGTTAATTCACTTTATTATCTCACCATTGACGGAAAGGCATTACCCATTATATTTTGGTTGAACTAAATTTGGTTTTACATTTTTTTTTTTGGGGTTAGAAGTTAAATGTCCCTTAATTTTCATTCAAATTACAAGATATTTTTTTCAATAAATTTAATAAAAATTTTATATCCTCTAATTAATTTCTATCCAAAAAATAGTAATTTTTTCATTGCAAGATATCCCTTCCAACAAATTAATAGACATTTTGTACTCTCTAACTAATTTTTACCCAAAAAATAACCATTTTTTCTAATATTTAAATTATTTGGACAAAAATGACCTTTGAGCTAAAAGCAAAATGTTCCCTTAACTTTCACAAAAATTGCAAAATACCCTGCATTAATTCTAATATGCAAATGCTCAAATTTTTAAATAATAATAATAATAATAATAATAATGGTTAAGAAGGTACATATAATCCCCATACTACTAAATAATTTTACTACTTTAATTTTAGTTATTTACATGAATTACAAGTTCTAATTTTTATATGTCTAGATAATTTAGTTTATAAAATAAATATACTTTATATTACAAGCAACATATTTTTATTTCAATGTACAGTTTGTATATTTATTAATATACTTTTACAAACAAACCAACTACAATAAATAAAGTATCGAGTACAAAAAAAAAATTAAAATACTCTTAACATATACATAAATTATAGAATGAGAATTCATGTAAAATTTTTTATTTTTTGCATAACAATAATAAAATATTATAACTAGTTAATGAAAGGTACAATAAATTTGACCAAAATACGTCAACCGAAGGACTTTGCATGCACAATTTTTATTTGTATATTTGGATAAACTTCTTTTTTTAAAGTTTTTTAGGCTATCTTTTTTGTACATTTTTTATTCGTTAATTTTAGTATTAATAATTCATTGCAAATTCTGTATTATAATAAAATATATACTATTTGATTATAATATATTTTACTTTAAAAATTAATCATAAGACGCATGTTAAAATTAGATGTTATAGTTAATAAAATATTAAAAGTAATATAATTGTTTAACAATGAGAAAAAGATTAAAAAAAATAAAACGAGAAACAACAGAGAGAAAATAAATAAAAGAAAAAAAAATAGCATTTCACTTAACTAATGTATTGGGGGTTTAATGACCAATTTTCACCAAAAATAATATTTTAGTTAATTTGCCACATTTTAAGGGTGTAAATTGCCTATAAAATTTGTTGAAGAAGACATTTTGCTTTTAATTTTAATTTTAAAAATTTTTTTTTTTGGCACCATACACGAGTTATATTTCTTAAAAATCCAATAAAGAAGATACTTACATGATTAGACTACATCTAAAATTTTGTGAACGCCTCATTGGCCAAGGGCCAGTGGTTAGACACGGCTATATCTCAATTCCTGCCTTCAAGTTCGGATATCTGAAATCTTTTACCGCCTTAGAATGCTAGCTGTCGATGTCCTATATGGTAAGTTTAACCATTCAATGTTGCAATAAAGGTGACCACATCACAGATAACAGCAGAAACTATTAGTAAGCTCTAAAAAGGACCTGTAACCCATCTGATGTGTATGCATGCAATAAAAGCAAGGCATTCGTGCCGATTGCTCAAACAAGCCATTGTTAGCTATGCTGGCATAAAGTTTAGATATCGTACTATGGAAGACAAGTCATAGAACTCCTCTTCCTCTTATCAATACAGCTGTGCAAAGAGGCTTGCTCCTAGGCTACTATTTGATTAGCATACGGAAGGCAGGAGCCTGTAACCCAAAATCTGTTCCTCCAGTGTCTTACAAAATCTTAAACATTAGGAAAGCACACAAACAGCAGTATCCTCTTGAAGCAACTCAAAATCATGTGTGCTTCAGCAATCACTTCACTTTAGATTTACAAAAAGAGCAGAAAAGAAACAGTTGACAGTGAGGACCTCACCAAAACCGAGAGCTTTCCTGCTTCAAACTCAAAAAGTCAGGCACAAGTGAAGTCATGCCATTGCCTGACTTTTTGAGTTTGAACAAGTACTGTCCTCCATCTGAACGATGATCTGGTGAAGAAGGCACTTCTTTTCCCTCTGCTTCAGCTGGATGATCAGGAGGAGGGCCTTGGTCCCCACTTTCACTATTTTCTGGGTGAAAATTAATGGGAAATTTTGTCACTCTAGGCTTGTCCGTAAGTATATTTCTTTGGACCTTGTCAATCAAAACTTTCTGTGGAGGTTCCTCTCTTAGCTGGTCATCATCATAGTCATTGTTCACATAGTAACCCACTCGAACAAATTCTTGACCCATATAAGAGCAGGTCAATAGGAGCACTGTTACACCAATTATATCTTCTTCACGGATTTTTGAAGGATCTGGAGGGTCCGCCTGGTAGATTGTCAAAAAAAATAGATATGCAACGATAAGCAAAGATAGGAAACCAAATTCAGAAAACCAGTTCATTCAATGGGAGTTACCTGCAAAACAAAACGATAATTGCCAACATTGACTGGCCCAACAAGAACACTTTCCAGAAGTATGGTCATAGGTTTCATCCTCAGCAGATCCAACATAGATGAGTTTCCATTCCAAATCTGCACATGCAATCTAATTATATGAGCTAAAAAAATGACTTAATCTTCACACATCTTTTTCTTATCTATATTCGGGACAACTTGACAAATCAGTAGACATTATATATACTTCACCACATTACCACAACAAAAAGTCACTTTAAAGGGAGCCCATTTGTCTCTCTAGGTCTATTCGAAGAAACTAAAAGGTCTTTGACATGCAAAAGTATCATGCTCAAATTTACACAAACATCAGTATGATTCAACCCTTTCCGAAAACAAACGAAGGTAAAATTATTAACCTTATGATCTCGAAATATGCAAGAGTACAAATTAATTGAACCAAAAAATCTGGTGAACTTGATTCACTGAGGATCCTTAAATATTTAGCCTTGTTGCTGCACGGAGAATAGCAAAGACAATCGAAAGAACAAGTTCAAGCACAATTTATAGGAGGGTAATATAAGATGAAACAAGAACCAGAAAACAAAACGAGCCACTAAGAACATGATGGCTCTACCCAAAATCCTAAAGTTCAATCATGGCTACTTTAAGACATGGAGGTGGAGTGGCATTAAATTAATCCCATTAATGAACTTGGTTCAACCAGATCTACAAGGCTGATAAGATATTCAGCAATTACTGGGAAAAGAAAGAGTATGACAGCTAATACAGAAAAACAAAATCAAAGTTACAACTCTAAAGTGCAGGGCACCACGCCACCACCTGTGCAGGTTATTTTAGGATTACAAACTTCCTTAATCAAAGGCTAAATGAAGGGCATAGAAGTTTGCAGATCCGGGATACCCAAGAACCTAGTAGCATTCTTGCATAAAAGAACACTCACTCAAATGTTTCATTGTTCCTTGAGTTTGACATGGCTTGTCTTCATATGAACAAGCACCAAGGCAGTAAGCGGGAATGTAAAACTCTAAGCTGAATGGTCTAGACATCGGAAGAAGAAAACTTCGATGCTTACAGAAGACAAAGTGACATCTTGCAAAGATTCCAAAGCTCATTCATATATGAGCTAGATGTTAAAATGGTAGCTTTTAAGACGAAGCACTATCAAATAAGCCAACATTAAGGCCCCAGTCTTGTTTTGACCTATTTCCGCAGCTCTAAATGAGTTACGAGCAAAATCAATTTTACTTCGCCATTATGGCCTATTGCCAGATGTTATTACCCATTAAGGACCATCAAAGACAGAATGTTACACAACTGAGACTGCATTTTTGAACCCCTGCATGATTTATGTAATAAATACAATGCCTTCCATGAGCAGAAGAATTTAAGATGAACTTCAAATGAGTGAATAGAATAATATCCGAACAGCCAATAAGAGAATGAATATTTAGAGAACTCAAAAGGAAGTTTTTTGACTCATTGTTGTCGAAACTATGTGGCTGAAGGAGTTATTTGAGGCCTAATTTGACTTGGGAACATCACTTCATCCAACTTCTTGAAATGAATTTTACCTTACTGCAACCAATGACTTGTAAAATGTATTAGAAGGGAAAGTTGAAGCTGATTAATTACACAAATGTTGCTAATCCAACAAAAAGTAACTTCTGAAATAAAAATCAAGATAAGTATTAGAACACCCACTCTTCAATCTCTCTCAAACTGGGTTAGATTTCTTTAAATGTTCTGTTGTGAGACAAAAAGTATTTAAAGGATTCTGCATCTGATCAGTTAAACTCTACTGGGAGCTCTAAGATGAAATTGAAGCATCAAATGAAGGGCGGTAGTGAATCAGGAATCCAGGAAACTACTTAAAAGCACAACCAATAAAGTACTATTTGACATGAATTACCTTAGCTTCCCTCGTCTGTTGTTAAACCAAGATAGACTAAATAGAATGAGTCCAACAACATTTCACAGATTTGCATGAATTATCTGGTTTCAAGCTCAAATCCTAAGTTCATATGCGTGAAAGAATCGAATTACTTAAATTGTAAAGTACAATTTGGGATTGTTGATTAACAATTTGGACATTCCATATTAAGGTAAGGAGAAAGACACTTAAAACATTCAGCAACTAATATCAATAACTCACAATTAAACCACGAAACCCAGCAAAATTCAGCTAAATCACTACCAGAGAACTCCCTATTTTGCCAGATCAATCATACATGAATATAATCTTAACTTGTCCGGACACAAAAATACCAATTAATTTCAACATTACAGAATATAGCATTCATGCAGACCTTGGTGAAATTTTGAAATAAGAAATCAATATTAATTCTTCAATCTGCTAAATTAGTAAAAATTTAATAGTAAAAGAAGAATCAATAATCCACAAAATTGAGGCAAGTAGAATTAATTCTCATTATTAGCTAAATATAAACCCTAACTTTTTGATAACTGTATAAATTAATCAAAAACCCTAACAGATTTTTTTACCCTAATAAAACACGAAAATAGCGACATCCGCTCTGGTGAGAAAAAGTGAAAAAAAAATAAATGTCAGTTAAAAGAGAATTAATTACAATTCGTCTTTGAGAGGAGTGACGCACTCGTAGGAGATTTCGAACTGAAAGGGGGTAAGAAACGACGCCGGATTGTCCAAGACGGTCACGTTGGTTATGTTCACCGCACTCATTCTCTTCCACTAAACTTGAGCAGCAAATTTAAAAAGCTCTAGAATCGTCGGAAAACTCAGCCCTAAATTTCTTCTTCATCGAACGGGGACAAACAGCCTCGATGTTGACCGGAGAAGAACGAACGTCGACGACGGCGACAACAGCAAGGGAACCCCCGGAGCAAAGTGAACGAATGCTTCTTTTGCTGAAATGAATTGACTAGTCCCTTACTAGTAGAAATATAGATGACCCGCTACCGAGGTGGATACCGGGAGTAGCCGGTTTTAGCCGCTTGGCGGGAGTTTTTTTAAGGTGGATAGATGGGCCCAAGTTGCCCACTGGGGAAGAGATTGGGCTTTTGATTTTAGTTTTCTTGTTAGGTAAATCCATGCCTAGTTCTTGGGATTTGATTTTTAAGAGACAGAGTTTCTTGTTGGGTAAATCCATGTCTAGTTCTTGGGATTTGAATTTTCATCCTGAAAAGGCTCTACTGGGATCCAGATTTAATCTAGTCCAGTCCAGTTGATGACACTGGAAAAAGAGTTTAGGCTGATTTTTTTTTTTTTTTTAATCTCAAATTTGATTTCTTTAGTTTCTTCAAAGAATAAATTCATCTTCATCAAACTTTGTTCTCTCTAGTAGAGAATGAGATTCACATTGCTGAATTTGGCCCGTGGATCAATTACCATGTTTCATTCAATACAACAGGATAATGAAAATAGAAAGGAAACTGTGTACATTGCTATATACAAAAGCAGATGACCAAAAACAGAAGTTAGTATTCAAATGCATTGGGCTTTGCTCAGTGCTTGACGTCCATTTTTCGATTTTGAGAATTAAACATTTCGACTATATCTAAACATGTGCTACATTCCTCAGGATTTCTATCAGATACAGATCGAACAAATCTGGGGAATCTGACTGACATATCCCACGGGATGGATGAACTAAACCAATGGCTGCATGATGAACAGGTGACACCGTGAAATCTGCACCCCTGATTTCCCATACTAATTCAGGGGGAAACCACATATCAGGCACCTCAGCAGTTTGATAATGAGGCAGCTTTTTGGCAAGGATTTTGTCCCCAGAGAAGACATCTTTCATCTATAAAATCACAAATACATATCAATTGGCCAAGTATTTGGAAAGTGATCTGAATGAATCCGTGACCTACCAGCTACTGTACTGAAAACTAGCAATTTCCAAAGTGTAAAGACAGAAAGGAGGAATTCTATTCCTCAACCTGTCATAATTGTACAAGAATTTTAAACCAGAGGATGTTTTAATGATACTTTTCAGGTGACTAATCTCGAACACTAAGTAATCTTGAACAAAGTACGAATAATAAAAACATTTAATACCACATTGTGGTTTACCTCTTTATAAAAGGAATCAGAAAACCCGGACATGACACGACAGACACTCTGTTGAACTCCTCTGTATCAGGGTTGTAGCATGCCATAAGGAAAGGGCTGTACCTGAATCATTAGAAACACCACAAAACACAAAGAATTGTAGAAGAAAACATATTTTTGGATCTTTTTTCTCCTTTAAAAAATAAATTAAATTTAAGGGACATCTTTTCTCCATCAAAATCCAACAATGCATTCATGGAAGAGAACTGACGCCAACGTAACTACATAAAAGTTAACTTTACTCCATGAATGCCAATGTGTCACATACTAGCACAACATTAATTATTCAATTGTTTACTTCGGATATTGACTCGTGATTATCTGATGGATTGTCCCAAAACTGCATGTAGGGCCCCAATGATGTGTGGAAACAAAATTATCTAATACTAAGGTCAAAAGCTTGTGAAAGGGTTTCACGCCTATAAACAGTCAGGTAGAAGTGCGGAACAATTAAAAAAATATATAAATTATTACCATCCTGCTTTTCTTCCATTCCCATGCCAAGCACCTATAGGGATCTAAGTCCAAGGAATCACTTAACCCTTCCACATAATCTCTCTTCACCTGCAAAAATGGAAAACATTCATTAACCAGAAGTCTGGTTTCCCTTTTCGAGTTTTCATAACTTCTAATATTGTCACCTTTAACCAAGCATCAGAACGCTTTGACGGAGTATACCCAGCATCCACATCAAGAGATTTAACCATGATTCCTTCACATGAGGAATGGATTGCATCATCAAGAAAACAATTCATTCTGGTTAATATGGCTTCATTATTTGGACAAGCATCATCCAGCTCCACCTGTGAAAAAGTAAATAAATGAAATCATCAACAATAGAGTGCACATTATTCGTAACAATACAACACTTACTGTGATTTCTTTTGCATACTCCAAATAACCAGGTCTCTCCTCACCAAACAAATCCTTCAAATCTGATTATTCAAGATGCAAGTTCAAATAAAGCTTAAAATGAGACCTTGCAATCAAACGTCAGCCGCAGGAAAAAGAGAGAAAATTATAATCCTACAGGAACAACGAACAAGTGCATACATTGCCGTCTTTGACGAAGGGGAAGGCCCAACAACCTAGAGAAAAGGTCATGACAGTATAAAAAATCAGAGCATGAAGTCTATATATTTCACTCAACCACAGCTTGATAATGTATGTCAGACGTGACAATAAAACAGGATTCAAACTGTAAACATTTGCAGAGAAGGTTTAAGAAGATCATTACTGCTTCCCATTTACGAACATGATATCAAAGATGAAAATACAAATTTCAACCTGCAAGAGGATAACAGAGGTCAGAGGCCTGCAATGATATTTTTACTGCCAAGGAGGTGAGAGAAATGAATGAACAAATTCAAAACAGAGGTCAGTGAAGGAGACAACCAACATTCTCAACAACAGATAACAAAGCACGTGATCGCTGTTCTCTGTTGCTTAAACACAGCCGATTTTAGATTTTTTGTTTTTTGTTGCTTAAAGCTTATTAAGGGTTTTCTCATCTACTTTTGACTTTTATATAAGATTTAGCTTATTTAAGCTGAAGAAAACTGATTCTGAGAACAGCATTTGGCTTTTTCAAACTAAAAAAAGAAAAACAACCTCCAAATATTTAAACTTGTTTCCTAAAAATTACTTTTATTTAAGAAGCTTTAGAAAAGCTGAATGAAACGACAACTAGCAGAAATTATAAAATATAACCAGTAATCAGCACACCGCCATACAGCAAACTGAACCACATCATCTCTAAGCTCTCTTTCAAAACAAGTTCCAACTTTGAATAGCAGCAGCTCATCTCCCTGCATTCACTTCCAAATCTTAAGAATCTTCTCTAACTCTCTTCCTCTCAGATACTACATACATAAGCTATTAATCGACGCCCAAGATAATTCTTACCACCAAAAGCTGCAGTTGGTAATCAACATGACTGTTGACTCTAGTTAGACAGTTCCTATTAATTTACATACACATTCTTTCTTGGAAATTCTTGACCTTCAATTAAATGCATAATGGTCACGATGTGCACTATTTTCAAAAGATTATGCCAATCAATAAGCAAGATGCACTAGGCATGTTTACATAGCTTTTGAAAAGATTGATTGATAGTCTATAATGCATGCTTTTGCTAAACTTAAAACAGTCTCTATAATTTCTACCAAACATGTAGACCAATACATCAGCAGACAAAAAGAATATGTTTGGCCCTGTTTGCGGAAACAATTTGACCACTGTTTTAGTAAGCAGAAAACATCTCCAATTTCTACACCATCAAAATTATAGTTTTCAAAAGACAGATCCATAACAGAGAAAAACAAACTTATGATGATCAAACTTCTCTTAGAACTTCTTTCGCTACACCCAAGAGAGGATTGACATATAAGAAGAACAATAGTCAGCATCTAAGTAGCCCAGCCAAATCATGATCATTAGAAGAACGTAGTTGCCACTGTTCTTTCAATAAAACTCAACATAATATTCTGTAAGCATTTTCAGACTTCCATAATTCTTCTTACTTTTATAGGCAACCATGGTAATGCACAGAAAAAATCTTAACTTCTCACAGATAAGGAAAGAATTAGATAAAAGAATACACTACAGTGTTCCATGCAAGGAATATCAATGACATTAAGAAGATTAGCAGAACTAAATAGCAAGTAAGAATAATCTAAATAGAAATTTTTGTTCAATTGGCACTAAGAAGAATCCTAAAATTCGCAAAATTCTAACAGAATAGGTTCCATATTCCTAAACGACAATATCCTCTACCTTAATTTTATCTACAGAAACCACGGAATCTTTACTTCCTCTTTCCCGAGAAGATAGTTCTTGAAATGACATAAGCTTCATGCCTTTCTTCCTATCAATTGCAACTACCTGAAAATGCAAGGTCATACCACATTTAAACAACCTATCCAAGTAAATTTCAGATAAACAAACAGAAGATCATAATTCAATTGGTTATAATCATTTCAAACCTTACTGCATAATAGTAATTAGTGTGAATTGAATTACCAACCAATCTAGTCGACTTCTATCATCCAAGAGAATTTATACCTCTGCGTCCAATATAAAAGTTGATGCAGCAGAACCACATGCTTCTTTGATTATGTCTAGTAAATCAGGAAATCTTCTTGTTGTTTCATCCCCATTTCTTGAAAAAACATGAATAGAACCATCATCTAATCTGTGAATTTGGGCTCTCTGACCATCATATCTGAAAATACAAGTATGCGGTTCACAAAACTTTGGCAGAAAAAGAAAGTTTGTAAGTGCAGTTTCTTTAACAGATTCCTTTACCTAAGTAACTCATGATTTGCTTTCTTTCACAGGGACGTAAGATATCCAATGAAAAGAAATGAAGAAAACATGTCAAATCCTGTAGGAGGTAAACAAGATTGTGCACTCTTGAAAGTCATAACATCTTTTCACGCAACTATCCAGATGGAAGGATCCACAATTGTTTTACATGTTGAGCAAAATATTAATAACCCATAATGGCTTATATAATTTTTAAATTCAAGAAACCTGTGGCCTTCCCTTACTCTTTGTTAAGAAAAATATTTGTTGCACCAACTATGAATGTCATAATATGCACTTCAGGTCCCAATCCACAAAAAAGGGATCAAAACTTTTCCATGCGATGAGACCAGTAACCCAAACTCAGAAGCAACCTATAATCTTAATATTGCCTCATAAACTTTGAAAATGAGATATCTGGGAACACAAACTAATAACAACAAGAGGAAAATATGTTCAGCTGTCAAATGCAAACCCAGTATGAGTCCCAACACTAAGTGAAAATGCGGACTTATATAATGGCTTGTTTCCTCGAAAACAAGAATTCAACCATCTAGCATCTAATCGACTCTGACTTCTAAGAATGGCAAGGGAAGCATATATCAGGATCCAGATACGAGATAAATCAACCCAACCAATTGGCATAGCAAGCACCATTACTCCATTGAGAGTAATACACATTGAAGTGGCTTGATAGAAAAAACTACTAGTGCTAAGATCCGTGACTTGTCTAAGGAAGACAAGTGTGTCGCAGGGTGAATCTACAAAAAATAAGAAACAGAGGGTGCTTCCAGGAAAATACCAACCACAACAAGACCAAAAAATTTGGAGATATCTCACCCTTCACTGGAAAAAAGAGACTCAACTTCAATCAACCAATCCAAGTGCCAAGGCATTCTTTCAACCACTCGGGCACATAAATTCAGTGACAGACCCCCAACCGCAAAACAGAATAAATATCCAGATAAGTTTCCCCAAAAAACGATCCACAGAACCATTGTGAAAAGAAGGGAATATCTGAAAGATTAAAGAAAAAAATTCGACCATTTTTTTCCTCACCCCACAGGCCCACACACTCTCCTCCCTCCCCCCTTCCTCCCCCCCCCAAAAAAAAAAAAAAACCTCCACCCATCCCCAACAGGTAGACTTCTAGAACAGCACAGCTAAAATGAGATTGCTACAATTATTAGTATGTTCCATCAATCTATTTCCTATTATGTATGCAAGCACTTTATGCAGCATAAAAAATACCTTCATCTTGTGGGTGATCGTGATCAAAGACAAAAAGACTAGCAATAATTTCCAAAAAGGAAAACTAATAGTAAGTTTAAGACTCACTTAAATTCACATGTAAAAGCTTTGTTTTGAAAGAGCTTCAGAACCCGAGGAGATCCATTAGTAATTCTACAAGAAAAAGCATATGAAAACAGAGAGAAAGAACTCCAATTAGATAAAACAAAAGAAGGAACTATAAAAGCAAAGTCATATACATACTTTGCAAGCATTGGCTTGATGGGTATGCCAGGAATCATAGATAATGATGTTGAAGAAAAATGAACTCCTTTCTCCATTATTTTGGGAATTAGTAAATCCTAATTACAATAAAACGAAGCCATTCAGGACATTAATGGAAACACTTTCACTAAAATCAATAACAAGGAAACCCCTAGCTACTAATCCAAATGGAACCCATAGCTATTAATCCAAATAAATTACACAAGGATATCATGATAGTCTGATGTATTACTATGTGGTTTCACATATCAAATTTGTCTTTAATCTTTAAACTAAAAGCCAATAACCATTTGTAACACATACTCCATGCAATCATTATAGATGATAGAACAAATGCTTACCAAATGAGGAAGCATGTTATAGGCTTCAACAACTGCTGCAGAAAGGCACTGACAAAAAGGAACCAGAAATCTCTTTAATGCAATGCTCTAAAGGCAACAGCTGTTAGATGATTATAGAAGTACATAGGCCAATAGGTATTGCATTAGGAATCACTTCTGAAAAAAATATTGTTTGTGAAAACTTAGTGAAATCTAGGAATGGTATCCATGTTTTGCCCCAACAACAAGAAAGCTAACAATATATCATTTGAGAAAAAGGGACGCAAAACAGTAAGAACTTCAGAAAATTATTGATATCAAATACAAATTTATGATTACTGAGCCCAAAGAAGGGAACAGACCCGAAGGTGATCCTTCAAATTTTGAACAGATCCTTCAGAGGAGCTCATTACAACAGCTTGTGCTAATGCAGGCAAAACAGTGCAATCTCATCATTGCTCCAATGCGTAAATTTCTAACCTACATATATTAGAAAGAAAAAAAGCATTAATAAAATTGTGGACGGTAACATTATAAAATAAGCAGCCAAAAACAAACTAGAGATAATCGCACGTTAATCAAATATTGAACAAATTTTCAGCAGAAGAGCATTCTATAATCTCACAATCTTTTGGATGCATACAGAAACTGGAATTATGACAGACAAGATAATCTTTCGCATAAACATGAACTCTTCAAATGACTAACTCTGTCTCCGAGTGTAACCATTGCTCTTCCTAATATGTTGGACAGGTTATTCCAACTCACATACCCAAGTATTCGGAAAGGAATATAACATGTCCAAGCTCTATTTCTCTCTAACCTACCCTTTCTTTATCTCTATGACCTCTCGGTATATTTTGTATACCACAATTCTCATCAAGCTCTAATAGCTAAACTGAACCTAAGCTCTTCTTATATATATATATATATTATCTTTGTTTGGGGGTTCCCAGATAGGGTGCTCTTATAAAAACATAAACTTGAGTGCTCTTACGCACTTGTGGCACAAAAGCAGAATACCTTTTCAATGTCTCATTGGGAAACACAGTACATTCAATTTAACTAATAAATGTGAAACTGAAGGTGACTATATGCATTTCTTGATTTGAGGCCTTCTCATATGAAGAAAACCCAGCAAACTTTTAAACAACTTCTTTGCAATGCAGAACCCAAAAACTGCTCAAAACATGAATTATTCAAGATCAACAAACTGTCTGTTAGAAACATGTAAATTAACAGTACAAAAGCGAAATTCAAATAAAACATGACATACCAAGGTTCTGACAATAAACTTCATCTCCTTTTCTCGACAAGAACGCATAAGATCCACAATAAGGTTTTTCTTCCGAACCATGCTCCCATTACCTGTTTGTAAACTGATAAATTGTATATAAAAATGATAAAACTGCCTATTGTACTAACATAACAGAGGATAAAAGATTGTCTGATCTAAATATAAAAGATGAAAAAATTAAGCTCAAAACAGAACAATCGTATGCATCATAAAAGACGAGAAACACATTCTTCTTTAAGGAACACGCAACTACGCAAGAAAGACACTGATTTTGGTAGAATATCCATCAAGGAAGTACAACTAACATTCTCCCATCATGGAAGAATATGCCATAACAACCTGCAGAACACTATGATATTCTGAATATCCTCATGAAAAATTGAAAACTCCAACATTAGGATTTGCCCTGTAAAATCTTTACATTAGGATTTTCCATGTAAAATCTTTCTCAAAATTCAAGGTATCCCCACAAACAATTCTATATTTTCTCACCAACCTTCCATCATGGAAGAATGCCATACCAACCTGCAGAACACTACGATATTCTACCATAAACTAGTAAAAAAATGAGAACTCCAAATCAGGATTTTCCATAACTCGTGTGCCTTTACACTCTCGCATATTTCTTGCTTAACTAGATGCATGAAGTTGCGCTGAGCCTGTGCAGCGCAAGCCATTAAAACTATGGGCGTGTACCAATTTTTGGGGAAAAAATATTGAAACTGAAAAGCAAGCAGGAGACTGCCTACTATTCTGCATTAAATTTGCAGATCACATGAAATAATTGCATAGTGAGGATGGAATTTTCAGACTGAAAGCTTTAAACAATTTATACCTTATCTTTCGAAGAACAGAATATACACCTCGAATTGTAAGCACAGCATGAGGAGCAAGTAGTGGTTGTGTTCTTCGACAAAGTTGAGCAACATCACCTATTCCAGCATATCGTAATTAATATCACATTGACACAACTTTGTAAAAGACGTAGCACATAGCCATCATCTAATTATATATAAACCACATATCCCATCTGATGACATGTCATGTCAAAAAATATTCTTTCTAAAATGCCCCTATTAGGTGATCCATGTTTTCTCCCTAAACTACTGTTATTAGGTATCTAACTTCCTTCCTCAACCACTCAACATTATCCAACTAATTTATTTTTATTTTTTAAATTAAATTAAGCAAAAAATATTATTATCAGGATATGCAAAATAATTTGGCAACAGTATTATCTTTTTAAGATGCACATATTTAGAGCGTGCCAAAATTACTAGTACAAATAACGAGCAAAATTATTTCTCATACCAAGATCACCTAAGCTGTTATACAACTCCCGCACTTTAGATTTGTTTGTCCCACATGCATCTTCTAATGCTGCCACAACAATGCTACCACCAATATTGAGTTCCTATGAAGACACAATCAGTCAATGTCTTCAAGTCAACAAATAAATAAAAGAAGAGAAAAATACCACTAGGAACATCTTGATAGCTTGTAGCCATTATCAACACCCAGTAAACAGGTGTCAACTAAATAACAAAAAGCTAAATTTTAGTTTTACTAAGGCACAGACTCCTGCTTTCTGCAGGGTCTGGAAAGGCTACGTGCATGCAGTCTTACACCTCCCAGCTGAGTGACTAACTATTAAGATTTTTCCTTGTATCAAAACCACGACCACCTAGATCAGTTTAAGTAACCTAACTATTGCATTAAGACTCTCCCTTAAAGCTAAAACATCCTTCAGGTAAATATGCTTACAAGCATACTACGGGCATTATTTTTCTTTCTCCCAGGCAGATCATACAACAGTTAATTTTGTGCCTTTTCATACCATAACACAAAACCCTGCATTAAGTTATAATTCAAACACATCCTTTGTACACGAGTCAAAATTTAATTTTAAAAACCACGCACACACACAGAGAGCATACATAGGTCGTTTCATTATGCATCAATAATGCTGGTATTTAATTCCTCTATCAACCGCCACTCCTACATTAACAAAATCTAGTACATATGCGAAGCCTATGTAAAACCTGAAACATTATGTGAGATGTCTTTCATAAACTACCAATCAATTACTGAAAGATACCATTTACCTTTTTTATTACTTACACTGCATGAAATTATGCAAAAGATTAATATGGAAATTATACTATAAAACTCAAGCATGGGATCTATATAACTTCAAAATCTATAATCTAGATATGGCACATACTACACTAGAATTTTAAGGTTTAGGACTCTAAAAGGAATAATATCGTGTTCAACAAAAGGCTGAGGAGAAATAACCAAGAGCGAATGAACTTAACCCATGAAAGAGACGATAAGTATCAGGAAAAAAATTAACTGGGAAAATAGAACATAGTGCTCCAGGAAAGAAGACAAAAGGAAAACAAAATTGAAACTCAGTACTAGAGGAAAGAAGAGTTGACAATCCGTGAATATGAGGCCTAGAACATGAATGTTTCAACCAAGAGAGCACAAAATTTAGAAAAGCAGAAATATGAAGCAGACAATTGCAAAAAGCAGAAATATGAAGCAGAGAACAGCTCATAATTAATCAAAACCAATAGCCACAGGGAAGGGGGGGGGGAGAATCTAACCATGTTCTCTTGGTCAGGTGCAATTTTGTTTGTGCACAAGTACACAGCAGGTAGCATACATCTTCTGGAGACAGGGCCAGCAAGCTGCATAATAAAACGATTAACCTTCCATGAGGCAAAAATGGGCTATGAATGTTGCTGTCAGATTTTGCATCAAATTGTAAACCATTGTTAGACGTAAGAAAAAAGAAATGTTGATTAAGTGTGGAGGTTATAGGTTGTTTAACATATATAAGATAATAACTGGGTGTGCACATTTCCAGACAACGAACCTCCTAAACATATTGCAAAGCATGGATGTAGCTTTTATCTTGCCGCTTTCTTCCTCAACTAGATCAAAAGTTCGCACAAGATGAAGGTATGGGGCAGGCTCCCCATTCTTCCAGCAAGCTGGAGAAAAGGCCACCGTACAAAAATTACATACAATAGCTCCAAATACGCAGATATAAAACAAAGTCAAATAACTAGACACCAACCATGTTCAATAGGAGAATATTTTTCGGGTGGTAGTGATACATAATCCATGGGTATACTGTCTGTTGGTTGTACAGTTAAAGTTGTAATGTATACCAGTCTCACATTTCGATCGCTCTAACACCTGAGCACATTTGTCAGAAGAGCTATTCCCTCCTGAGAATTGCGTCTGGACCACATCAATATTGTCTGACAAGCTTACATTTTTCTCTATGATGCTACTAGCAGAATTGCTAAAATAAATATCTAGAGCCACATTAATGTCTCCTTTTGCCTTCTCCAGAATCATAGAAGCATGCCTTCTTAAAGCTTCATCGCCATTTACAATCTGAATAAACTTATCCACCTCAGCTTTGTACTTCTCAATAGTGTCATTTAGCATCATAGTGTCATTATCGTGTGAGTGCCCAGATACAGCTCCAACACGGTCATCTTGCAAGACAGTAGGCACTAATTTTTGGAAGAACTTAGTTATACTATACTGCTTAGAGTCATTTAATTTTAGACTCATATTGGTTTTAGCTTTTTTACTTGATTTATTTTCAGGAGTCCTCTTCCTCTTCCCTGGAGAATTCCCACTTTTACTTGAGTTCAAGAATTTGGTGGTAGCTTAAGTCTTTCACTTAAAGAAACAACCTGAGTTTTAGGAAGCACATTATCAGGACACAGTTTAGAAGGAAATCCACATTCAGTTCCTCTTTGTTTAGAGGACAATGCAGAACCATCTTCTGTTAAGCTAGAAGGCAATGCATTTTCAGATTCTGAGTTCGCAGGAGATTTACTGGAAGAAGAGATGCCAGAAGTGGCCAGCTTATAAAATTCAGTTTCATGCTCATAAAACTTAGAAACGGCTTCGACCACATTTCCTCCTGAACTACAGAGCAAATCCAGCATCTGACTTCGAGTGACCCAGCTGGGTAAACAGTAACTAAGTTCTTGTACAGATTCTTCTGTGTAATCTTGATTTACAATCTCTATATCATCTGATGCAAGCCCCAACTGAGGAAGCGAAGAGTTCACGACATCAACCTCAACTGTATATTTGCTGCATTCATTTTCAGATAACGTATCCTCACTCCCCTTCTTCAACAAAACACTTAACTGGAGCCGAAGCACAAGCATTTTCATCCTTTTCATCCATTTCCTTGGTCTTTTGGTGGAAACCCATCAAGAATTCTTGCTTAGCAGCCATGACATCAACCAATGCAGCAAAATGCTTTCGAAGTTCATTTGCTTGTTTGCTATCGAGTTTCTCAACATCAACACCCACCGTAGGTATAACACGTTTGGGTTTCAAAAACTTTACATATTCCCTAAGTTCATCATAATTCGAATGTTCACTATAAGGGACTAGGTGTATTTCAAAAGAATCCTTTGTCCTCAATGCAAACTTATTCTTCTTCACTTCATAAGTCCAACCTGTCGGAACAAATCCCACAACCTTTGAATACCCCCTGTCCTCCATAATTTCCTTCATGCTCACAAAATTGGGTCGAAAATACGGCCACGTCTCACCCAACACATTCCACCCAACAACATGAACATCACTCTCAGACTCATCCTCAGTAAACACTCCACATTCCCCCAATCCCAAAACACTCAAAACCGCCATTTTTCTACCATCAACATGAATCTTCCTCTTACACCTCCGTGAAATTTCCACCAAAATCTTCTCTTTTCCAATAACATAAGTAGCAACAAGAAACAACACATTCTTCACTCCACCCTCATTTTCAGCTCCAATTCTGTCTATAACCCCCACTATATAATCAATCGACTCTTGCTGACCCGGAAACACGAATTTAGGGTTACAATAAGTAGTATCCAAGAATACAGCATCAGAACCAATAAATTCACTTAACAGAGGTACCAATTTCATCGAATCAGAATACCGAAAATCACCAGTGTGAACATATTTCTCAAACTTACCTCCATTAACTGGTACCCTAAACAAAAACTGGACTGCTCCGGGGCAGTGGTTCGCGTCAACTAGGAAAACTTCACAGCCGTCTATCAGAATCCTTTCCGAGAGCGGCAATGACACGACAAACGCGGAGGGGACTTTGAGGACTTGGATGAGAAGGCGGTAAGTAACAGGGGAGCAAAATAGGTGTGATAACACCTTTGGACCAAAACGGGGTGAGTCCGGTGTAGTGATCGGAGTGGAAGTGAGATAGGAAGTAGGAGATTGAAAAGTCACCGGCGTGTTTGAAACCGTCGATGATAAAGCGGGTTTTAGGAATGAGTTTCGGGTGGGGAAGAGAGGAGGGGACTGGGGGAAGAGGGAGGGAAATTGGCGGGGGTTGGGAGGAAACAGTGGTGTACGCGCGGAGGTAGAGAGAGGTGGAATCGAGAATTAGGGTTTGGCTTTCGAGTGCGGTGGAAGACATGGTGGTTTCTCGGTGGTCATAAGGGGACGGCCACCGGAGTACGAGTGAAATCAGGTTGCCCAGATGGTTTTATAGGGGGTGGGGAAACGGCTGGACTGGCGCCAAAAGGGTTCGGTGCCGCTCCAGTTTTTTGGGGAATCTACACGACGTCGTGTTACTACTGTCGTAATCTAATACTGTAATTTACCATTTCTTTTCTTTTTTTTTTTCTTTTTTAACCCTTCTTGTGTCTATTTACAGTTTGTTCTATTTTACCTAATACATGTAAAAATAACATTTGAAATATAATAATTTACTTGATATGCGTCTAAACACTCACTTGTATAAATGAATTTCCAAATGGAAGCTGTATGAAATATTACAATTTATTTATTCATATTTTTAACTTTTTTGAAAGGTGGGAAGGAAGAAGCAGAAAGGTATGATTCTGGGACAATGGGAGCCTAGTTTGGATACGAGGAGTAGAGATTCTTCACCATTGGATTATGAACTTTTCATGGACATTTAACTTTTGATTTTAGTAGGGAATCGACTTTGACATAAGGGACTTATCTATCATTAACAAAAATAGTGTTGCATAGAGTTGGTCAATATTATAGTATCACATTAAATAGTCAAGTATTTTCACATTAAGGAAATGAGATTTAAGATTTTGTGCTCAGCTAGATATTTGGTTCTTGAAATTTCAATTTGGAAATCTTTATCTTGAGCATGAATATTAGTAAATTACATTTTAAAATTAAAAGGTTGTTTCACGGTTTATGTAATGGGTAACTTTGAATTTTGGTTCTGTTTCTTCTCCATCTTGTTGGCTTATTGAGGTGCTTATTTGCAACAGAAATGCTCACATTTCTTCCTTTAACTCTTCAGTCTTCATTGGCAGGTTCCTGTGGGCAGGGCTACTCTTGGTCGTATTATAAATGTCATTGGGGAACCTATTGATGATAGAGGTGGAATAAGTAAGTGTTCATGCATTTATAATATTTCTCCTACAGTAAGGTTCTATTTGTGCTTTTCTTGGCTGTATTTTCTTACATTTTATGTTTGTTGACTGTCGTTACTGTCACTAACTGAATCCTTTTTTTGATACTTAACGAATTAATATCCATAAAATAAAAAAACCGAACATTTTCTCCCTATCCATAGAGATGCTCCAGCCTTTGTTGAACAAGTTACTGAACAGCAGATCCTTATTACTGGAATTAAGTTGATATTTCCTGACTTAATGTGAGTACTGATTTTAAGATGGTTTTCTAGTTAAATGGCAATGCCCAATGCAGGAAGCCAGTGGGAAAGCTTGTATTTGTTTGATGCCTTTTAATTTCATTGAGACTTTTTTTCTACAGCACTTACTTTTCAGAAGAGCTGCTTCATATTCCGAAATTTATGACTGCTTGGTTCTTTGACAAGATTCTATGCTGCGTCCTTTTTACAGGTTGTGGATCTACTTGCTCCTTATCAAAGAGGTGGAAAGATTGGATTGTTTGGCTGTGCTGGTGTTGGAAAAACAGTTCTTATTATGGAGCTAATAAACAATGTTGCCAAGGCCCGTGGTTTGTACTTATTTTGGAGATTATATTTTTTAATGCATTTTGTGCAATGCCATTAGAGGCTATATTGACTGCTAATTTATTTATGCTTCTATTTTTGGTTATCAGGTGGTTTCTCTGTGTTTGCTGGTGTTGGTGAGCGCACTCCAGAGGGCAATGATTTGTATAGAGAAATGATTGCGAGTGGTGTTATTAAGCTTGGGGACAAGCAGGTTTATCATAGTCATTGCCATTTTGCATTTGAAATGAATATATTCCTTTGTGGTTACTATTTAATTTCAATAGTCTGCCTCACTTTGAAACCTTCTTTGCATTTAAGAGTGAAAGCAAGGGTGCTCTTGTGTATGGTCAAATGAACGAACCTCCTGGTGCTCGTGCTTGTGTTGGGCTTACTGGGTTGACAGTTGCTGAACACTTCTGAGATGATGAAGGGCAAGACGTGCTTGCTTCTCTTCGTCGATAACATATTCCGGTTCACGCAAGGATGTCAATCAACTTCTTTCATGTTCTATGCTTCTTCATGTTGGATTTTTGTTACCAGTATGTCATTGGTTATTCCTTGGTGGCTTCCAGGCTAATTCTGAGGTGTCTGCTCAGCTCGGTCGCATCCAATCCTCCAAGAACGTATTACCACCACCACAAAGAAGGGGTCCTTCCAATCTGTCCAGGCCATCTATGTGCCTGCTGATGACTTGAACAGATCCTCCCCTGCTACCACCTTTGCCCATCTTGATGCCACAACTGTGTTGTCCAGACAGGTGTTTCAAGCCACAGTTTATCTTTCCAGTGATAATTTTATACTAGGTCCACTTTACTGACTTTGCTGTTGTTGCTAACTGTAGATTTCGGAGCTTGGCATCTATCCAGCTGTTAATCCTCTAGATTCGACTTCTCGTATGCTTTCTCCACACATTCTAGGTGAGGAACATTATAATACTGCCGTGGTGTGCAAAAGGTTCTGCAGAATTACAAGAATCTTCAGGATATAATTGCCAATCTGGGAATGGACGAACTTAGTGAAGACGATAAACTTACTGTTGCCCGTGCACGTAAAATTCAACAATTCTTGAGTCAACCTTTCCATGTCGCTGAAGTGTTTACTGGTGCGCCTGGAAAATATGTGGAGTTGAAAGAGACCATTACAAGTTTTCAGGTAACATGATCTGCTTCTTAGTCATGTCGAATGAGAAAGGCTATTATTAATGTTGCTTATTCAAATCAGTGTATATAACACGCATCGTTTTGGATATTTCACATAGGATCTCTTGTTATTGTCTTTAACACTTCCCTTTTGCTTTTCGGTTGAAATCCTTAATTTGCAGGGTGTTTTGGACGGGAAGTATGATGACCTTCCTGAACAATGGTTCTACATGGATGGTGGTATCGACGAAGTTCTTGTCAAGGCAGAGAAGTTGATCTTTTCTATTCCTTTTCCTCGTTCTAGCTTTTACACTCGTACTACTGTTAATGGCATTGGCACTTCACTATAGAACATCAATTAGGAGATTTTGTCATCTTTTCCTGCCAACCTTAGATTGTATAGAATGAAATCGAGGCTACCTCACAATGGTGGATCGTATATTCTATCCAGTTAATTTCTGCTTTTGCAAAGTGTTTATTTCAGTTACTACTATCAAAGATAGATTAAAATCAGAAAATACCATATTTTCTTCGAATGCTAACTGGTGCTGCTTGCAGCGTAGAAAGATTTATGAGAGAAGCTGGAAGATGGTCTCTAGTCTCCTTGTATCGGTGATGCTCAACCGACATAGTAATTCACTGGAAATAACCATTTTCACACCCACAAACACACTAAATTTATGTTGCACGATGTATGCATACATGGAGAACTATTCTCTAAAATTGTTTATTTGGATGTACAGGATATTTTATTTGGTTTATGACACCCTACACCGCCATTCTTTTCTTTCTTTGTACTAGCACAAGCACTTCATTTTTTTGTAGGTGACACAAATTCAACACGTACAAAATATATTAGGTACAAGAACCTGAACAGAAAAAAGAAATTTTAGTACAAATAAAAAATTAGCTAATTACTTGCTGGAATTCTGGTATTAAGTAATGGGTTAATAACACTTTACCCCCTGAACTACGTAGGTAATAACACTTTGTCCCCCTAAACTGTCTCTTATTATATTTTGCCTCCCAATCACATGATTCATCCTTTAAAAAATTTATAATATCAATGTTAAATGACTTAAATACCCTTAGTACTATATTTTAATTTTTGTATTTAGATTTTGATAATGATGTGATAATTATTTAAAAATAATAAAAAATAAATTATATAATATTTTAATATAATATATATCAATATATAGCTTGATCAAAATTTTAAATTTTGTTATTTCATTTTATATTATTTCGAATTTAAATGTTTAATTATAATGGTAGAACAATTCCTAAATGGGCTAATTTTCTGTTGAAAATTCTTCTTTAAAGATATTGTATGACAATATTTTTTTTTATAAAATTTGTGATTTTGTTGATGTCTCTTAACATTTTATAATTTTTATATTTGACATTAACATGTACAAATTGTAATGTCAAATATAATATAATCAACATTTTGATCAAGTAGATTTTGACTCTATAATTATTTTGAAAATTATAATAATAATTTTTATATAATATTAGTTTGTTATTATATTTTATTTTTTCCTAATTCTTTTATACGTATTGAACATTAAAATTAAATGCAAAATGAAAAATCAAAATATAATACTAAAGATATTTTAGTCATTTAACTTGATATTATAAATTTTCTAAAAGATGAATCATGTAATTGGGGTAAAGTGTAATTTTTTTAGTTTACGGAGAAAGTATAATTACCTACCTAGTTCAGGGGCAAAGTGTTATTAACCCTTAAGTAATAAAGAAAATATTGAAACGAATCCAAGGAAACATTATTATAATCCCTTGAGATGGAGAGGGAGAAACAGCTGTAATTACAATGCCAAAGCTATAAATTTCAGCAGCAGCTGTACATCTAGTACTTGACTTGACTCCTTAATCATGGGTCGGTGGTAGCTCATAATTGCAAATTAGTTGTGCTAGTCTCATCTGATCTTACTAATCATTCTCTTAAAAAAAAAAAAAATGCTAACTCATAGCATAACATAATTAATATTCCAAGGGGAAGAAAGTGATTTGAGTAGATATGATAGGACTTATTTTAAAAAACTTTCAAATTTGATTTCGATCAGATAGAATTAATCTGGCAAAGCTAACTGATTAATCAAGTCTTAGCATGATTAATATGATCTAAGAATCAAGGGAATGAGCAAATTCTCCAGCGGTGGAAGAAGTCCAAGAAAAAAAAGAAAAAGAAATCCACACCAATCAATCATTCGTACATATTTTTTTTGGGGAAAAAAAATATTAAACTGTAGCCAATGCAAACACCGGGATTGCTGAGTGTACTCTACTGCTCTCTAATGCAAACACCGATATAGAAAAAACATAACTGAATTAATTAAAAGAAAATTATTTATAATGACACAAATTCATAATTATTTATCAAAATCATTTCACGCGACAATATTTTATTAAATTATAATTCTTGATTTTAGATTTTTGACTGAATTTTTTTTTTCTTTTCTAAATTTTGTGAAACATCAATAATTTTTATTTATAACTTTGTATGAATGTATCCCTAATTAAAACCCATTCTAGGATTAGTGGGTACACAGGTGAATATTTTTATTTATTTGTAGCTAATTGAGTGCATTCAAAGCTATAATGAGGTGTAACCAAAATTAAAGAAGAGGGCCATGTAGTTGACACCGAAAAATACATAATTTTTTTTTTTTTTTGGGCTGAGAACATATATCTATATAATTATCATGAGTTTCGAAGCTTAGTGGATGCCATATATTCCATTGCGAGTGAACTTACTACGTTATTAAACACTAATGTTTATCTAGATCTGATAGATTTGACGACTTGAGTTATTTAATTAATTATTGGATTATTAAAGATGATTAAACAATGAAATAAAGAATGTGAATGCTACCTGGGAGGTAGTAATTAATGTTGTTGTTGTGATATATGGTTTCGTGACGCGTTAATCCGATGAGTATGATTCATCAGCTTTGGGCTAATTACTAGTTTTACACATGAAGGTGACAAATAATGACAATTATACATATATATATAATCCCTGTACACGAAATTGTGGTTGAAAGTTTCATGTAGAATGTCTGACTGGAACAAATCCAAACCAAGTTTGGAAGTAAAAGAAAAGGCAACAAACCAAAAGCTTCCGACAAGTTGAGACCTAAGTTGCTCAGTGCTTTAGTAACTACGTCAACATAATTAAACTCTCCTAACTCCATATTTGTTAACTTTTCACCACCAAATGGAACAATGTGTTAAGCAAAGGAGAAAGTTTGGTGCATTTGCTTTTCTTGTAAAAACATAATTTATTTTTGGGTGCTGTGTCGAATTAAAGTTTGGCACGGAGTTAACAGATGTATTTATTCAAATTACTAATATTAGTTAAACTAATTATTGAGTAGTGCGAATCTTAATTTTATCCAAATATTTTGTCTTCTAGAGTACCACGTGATGTATACAATATCGTTCATTATTCTCAAGATAAGTAATTTTACATACATATTTATCCAAAAAGTTCTATCATTTAAATTCTTCTCTCTATTCTATAAGCATCCTCCCCATAAAACTAGTATGAAAAAATTACAGTTTCAGTTAAATCTTGTTTTAACTTTTAAAATCATAATCTGTTAGGATACTATTTTTACAAGGATTTTTCAACTGAGACAATTTAATTTATTATGACGAAGAATTTTTCAAGTGAAAGTAATCTGGTGGAATTTTGCCTACCAAATCAGGAGTGAATTTGTTGGAGATTCAGTCACAGGTCGAGAGATTGTGATGTAGATTCTAGAGAGAAATTGCCTTCTCAGACCTCAGTTAATATAGCAAAGAACATGGGCTCCACGCACACTAAACAAAGGAAAATCTCATTAGATCAAAATATGATTATATAATAATAAACAAACAAAACAAATAAGTAAGGTCAGTTATATATATAACTATTATTGTGCTCTTTACACTTTATAGTTAGTATTAAAAATTTATAAAATTTTATTTACATAATCTGATATTATAAATTCTATTACATTTAATTCACATCACAAAATCTAAGAATATAATTAAAAATCAGATTTACCTAACTGTTTTTCAAAAAATGATAATATTACTATACAAATTTAAACCAAATTAATTAATTACCAACTGGAAATTATGAGAGCTTTCCATGGAATTTTCCTCATCTTAAATACAATTTTATATTCCACATTACCAGACGCGCAGTCATGACTCAACCAATTGTCAATCCTACTTAGTACAACTGACTTAGAATATTTCTCACTAGGCCTTTTCCATGTCCTATTTATTCACGTAATCCTTCCAAGAACTCAAACTAACAAGTCTCCTCTCGAGGGCAAGAACTCACCAATATTGTTGTTGTGTTCATCATCAATTTCTCCCATAAAGTTAACATGGGCAACTACATATCTTGCGCGCTTTCTGGGCCCGTCAGCAAGCAATCTCGTGGCATAAAGATTATTTTCCCGGGCGGAGATATTCGGCACTTCTATGAACCGATGAAGGCAGCAGAACCCATGATGGAAAGGCCCGGATATTTTCTCGTGAACACGAAATCTCTCCAGATTGGAAGGAGATTTTCGGTTAGTCTCTGAATGCCGACGAAGACTTGGAGATCGCCAGCGTTTACGTCATGTTTGCGATGAAAAGAGTGAATTCCGTTGTCACGGCGGCTGATTTGGGTGCTTTGTTCGTTAAAGCTAATTCGGCAGCCAAAAGGGTGAAGATCTTGCCGGAATGTAATGCTGAAGCGGAGGCGCTGCGAGTGGTGCAGCCGCAGGGGCAAATTGAAGAAGGGTCGTCTGTTCCTAAGTTGAATTTGGAGGATATTGAAGAGTTGTGTGCGCCTGAATTTAAGCATAGGCTGTCCATGTGTAGGTCAAAGAAGCCTTTGTTAGAGACCATAGTTGAAGAACCAGTTTTTTCAAGATATCAATAGATTTAGTTTTAATTTCTCTTTCAATTTTAGCAAAGAGATAATTATTCTTATTCTTTGAAATTTCAGATTATTTAGCAGATAAGTAGAAGAATAGAGGTATATGTGTAATTTGAGAAAAATATTTAGGTAGATTCAATTTTAAATTTATCTATATAAATTCATGTTAAATTTTATGGATTCAACTGGATTATATATTCTATAAAATTTAATTTATATCACAAAATTTAAAAATATGATTAAAAATCAAATCTACTTAAATATTTTTCTCAATTAGGTGAGATTAAAAACAAGAGTATTTCCCCAAATTTGAAGTCAATTTCGTTATAGCTTAGGGGTATTGATCGAGGATTAACAGTTTAGCCGTATGTGATATTAATCTAGATCATTGATTTAATTATACACTATTATTTTTCTTTCTTTCTTTTTAGTATGGCTCAATGTATAGATTATCTTGTTTGGACGCTTTATTATCCAATTTTGCCATTATGATGGATTATTTTTTCTATTTTTCTTCCCTTACATTCATGCTTTTGGAAATTTTGTTTTCCCGTGCACATTCAACTGTGTGAAAAAAAATGATATAATGATATATATAGATACATGGATATATGGTTTTCATTTCCATTATAATATAGTGTGAAAAAATGAAATAATGTCAGATGTATACAGATTTAAATGGTAGACATGAGGTTGTATCAATTGATAAGAAGTATGAAGTTATTTAATTTTATAGTTAAATTTTTACACGGATTAAATATTATGTAATAATTATGAAAGTGTTGTTGATGGCAAGGTTGATGATTTTTATGAACCTTAAATGTTCTTATTTAGATTAAACAAGCCTCAAGGATTCAACTGGAATCAACTCTACGACGTTTTCCAAGCCACGGAACTGTTTAGCATATCTTTTCTTGGACAAAATCTACTTTGCTAAACAACAATGATAGGATTTCGTTATTTTCTTTAACTGAAAATCTATAATATTATCAGAACTTTAACAAAATTTCATTTTTATCCACATTCTTCTAACTATCCATGGGTTTCATCAATATTAAATCTAAGGGATAATTTTAGAAACCTCTCTTGAGGTTTAAGTTAATTTCGCTTAATACCCCTAAACTTTAAAAAATATCACTTATATTATTTATTTCAAACTTTTATGTAACATTTTCAGCGCATTCTTTTTAAAAAATTAATTTAAGTGGAGAGAAACTATTTTCCTTCCAATTTTACCTCTATTTCAAAGCTTTCATTAATTAAAATGGTTGGATGAAAAGGAAAAAATGTATGGAATATTTTAACAAATAACAATAGGTTTTAACCTTTCATATCCTTCACCAATTAATGTCAAAAATTATATATCCTTCACCAATTAATGTCAAAATATATATATATCCTTCACCAAAAATTATTAGTAAATAAGTTGGCTAAAAACTTAACCAAAAATTCATTTAATTTTTTAAGAATTTGTGATTTCTCGAACAAATTTCAATCATAGGTAATTGTTTTACGCGTTCAAATTTTTGTTCAATTCAACGCACACTAGCACATTACATAACCATATTTTTTGTAAATAAATTTATTAATATTTTTTTGAAAAATACACATTTCAATTTCGAGTTTTGATTTATAAAGAAAATAGTACTAGTTATATTTATTAATTACACTACATGGTATCATATGATGTGTTTTATGTATTCAAAACTTTTATTCAAATTGATATCCAAAAATATATTAATATATGCAATATTTTCATAAATTTATTGGTCAAAAAATTTATCGAGATAATATTTTTTTATTTAAGAATTTATGATTTTTCAAACAAAAGACTAGTTATGTGTTTTACATGGTGAAGATTTTTATTAGAACATATAGAAGTAATCAAATTAATGCATGCACATATTTTTTTAAATAAGTTAATAAAAAATTAGAAATTAAAAGGATGTCAAGTAAAAATTATCAAAAACCTCATACATGGTTTTTGAAACTAATATTTCGTAACATAGCTAAGTATATAGGGTTTAAATGACATTTTATGCATTTTTGTCCCATAAACGGAGCCATTAGTAAAAGACGAGAGATAAGTGATATTTTTAAAAATTCAAAAAGACTAAATGATATTAACATAAATCTCAGGTGAGATTTATGAAATTATCCCTAAATCCAAAAAAATGTAGTATAACTTATTTAAATGGTTATTTTACCATTCAGTGTTCAGGCCAGAATTTCAATTAGATATAAGCAGAATAACCTTTAAAAATTCTCTAATAATGTTGTCTCAATATTCAGAACTTATTTCATAAAAATATGAAGAGGGATAGGAAACAAAGCTAAATTTTCATACTTATTTTTTTTAACATTAAACAAGCCAAATACAGTAAAACACATTTCGAATGAATCATGTTACCAAAATACACAAATGGTACGATAAACACTAATATATAATTAGACTAAGGGTCTGCTTCATAACTCAATTTAATGGTGAAAATTAATTAATTAAAAGATTTTTGAATTCAGTATGTTTGACAACAGAATTCTCTTATCACTTAATACATTAAGCACTACTTAATTTGTATTCAAAATTTTAAGTGAAAACATTTTCACTTAATATGCTGAATTTTAAATAAATATACAAACACATAGTCTAACACACACATACTCTCTCTCACACATATTCACACACACTTTCTCTCACGACCTTGCACACATACTCTCACACAAACATATACTCTCTCACACACAAAAACACACACTTCCTCACATATATACATTGTCTCTATCTCACACACTTAATCTCTCACACACATTCTCTCTTGTACTTTTTCATACTTTTATTCACACACTCACACACATGCATATTCTCTCTCACTCACATACACACTCTATCACACACAAATTCTCTCTCACACACATACATACCTTATCACACACATTCTCTCATATATATTTATACTATCATTAATTATTCATTTTTTTTCTACGCATATATGACAATTATTTATAATAAATTAATATATGTATGAAGTGACATATTTAATTCAGAGATTGAATTCAGTTGATTATCAAATAGAAATAAATTTATTAATTCAACAATTAATACTTTCAGAACTTATAATTCAGACTTTAAAATTCAGAATTCAGCATTCAGCATTAACAAACACCCCCTAAGCAAACATAATTTAGGAGCTAGTTGCCAAATTTTCATATCCTGTCTGCCATGGATAAGCAAACTTTAACTTTGTATAGCAAATTAGCAATCGGGGAGATTTTAGGGAAAAAAAAAATATTAGGTTCAAGGTTGTATTCCACTCCTTCGTTCAACAAACCAATTAAGAGAAATGAATGAATGTTTAATCATATTCTTAAACACAATTTCACGCGAAGTTAAAACTTTCTCTCATGTTCCACAATTTGATGTGGTGTAGATGTTGCATTTTAAATATTTTTAAATGGAGAAATGATTTAATCTCTCATATTTTATATTTATATTTTTTTAATCTTTTATATTTAAAATAATACATTTTAATCTATTACAAATTTAAAATGTACCATTTTAGTCCCTCAACACAATTATAGACATATTTTAGATTGAAATACTCACATACATATCAAATGTAACAAATTTAAAGGCAAAACTGAAAATACATAATTTAAAACACTAAATAGTCTCAAAAAAGAGGATTGAGACTCTTGGAGTAGGGGTGGCAAAGCAAAAGCGCAGAGGAGGTGATGATATGTGAGAATTTGGGAATAGTGATGGAAAAGCTTTTAGAAAGTGTGGTTTAATATTTAAAATTTTTGTATTATCAATTTTGCTCATAAAAAATGTAACATTCAATATATATGTGAAAATTTCAAGTTAAAATATACTCGTAATTATGTCGAGAGACTAAAATGGTACGTTTTGAATTTAAGAAGGATTAAAATGTATCATTTTAAATGTGAGAGACTAAAAATATACAAATATAATATGTGAGTGACTATTACAATTTTTTTCTCTTCTTAAATTTTACCCCAAAAACATATATTTTTTAAAGAGGCCAAGTCATTTTTTCATTTTCTTCTTTTTTTTTTGGGAAATTTCAAGAGGCCAAAGTATTTTTTTCCTAGCGGAAAAAAAAAAAGAAGTGTTTTTTTCTTTTAAATTTTAGTAGTTTTTACTCTTTTTTTTATCCATTTTTGGAAACATTGTGAAACATCCTGCGAAAGGTCAACTTTCACAATCTAATAGTCATTATATCGACATTATCATCAGAATTAACCGTAATTTGAATTAATATCTGCAATTCAACCATTTTCCTCTTCTCAATTTTAGGGCTTTTCCTTCACTCATCCTCATTTCCACGTCGACTAATACATATGGCCGGAATCAGACTCCCGCCGGAAGACTCCGACGCCTCACAAGCTCGACCTACTGCAGCCGCCGATCTGATCTCCGACGACGACCGGTCTGTTGCGGCGGACTCTTGGTCCATTCAGAGCGACTATGGAAGTACTCTCGATGATGAGCAACGTCACTTCGACGCCTCCGAAGCTCTATCCGCTGCCAATTTCCGCGCTGCCTCCGACTACAAGTAATTATCTTATCTCGCTTGTATCACTTCACTCAATTTACATAATGAAAAACTTCCGTTTGATTAATTTATTTAGTAAAAGTTATGGAATGCGGATTTTAGACTAATTGGAAGCCTTGTAATCAACGAGATTGATACAAATTATAGGATTAGTCTTGTGAATCTATTATGTTTATTGAAGATAATAAGTATATTAGGGCATTTGTTGGTGATGATGATGATTAAAGGAGTGTCTTTTTTTTCTGTTTCTTTTTTGAGGTTTTGATAGGAGATAAGTATTTTAGTATAAAGTTCAAATTTTTGAAGTTGGAAATTTTGGAATGTTTTGTGTATGAGAGTAGTTCAGACAAGGAGGAACCGGATGCAGAAGCAGTTCAGTCAATGTTGGGTTTCCAGAGTTATTGGGATTCTCAATATGCTGATGAATTAGCGAATTTTCGTGAACATGGCCATGCTGGTGAAGTTTGGTAAGTGTTTTCATGACTTCATTACTTATTAGGTTTGAACCTTGTCCTTTTTGGACTTATTTCATCGAAAATATTATTTTTTTCTTAAAGCATAACGTATCAATCTTCAATGAAATTTCCTCTATTTGGATTACTAGAATTTATTAAGTGAGGTATATGTGAATGTGAACCTGGATATACACGTAAAACACGTTTTTACTGTCCCTTTTCAGGCTTTTACCACAAAAGGACTAAGCAAAAGAAATGTTGGAAAATGATAGTCATAATTAGGACTAGTATTCTGCACATATTTTTTGTTTTTTAACACTGTTAGGAGAAGTTAGGTATTTCAGATACATTATTTCTTGGGCAGGTTTGGTGCTGATGTTATGGAAATTGTTGCTTCCTGGACTAGAAGCTTATGTAGTGAATTTTCTCAAGGTCATTTCTCCAACCATGTGGATGATTCCAATTGTGAGTCTGTTGGTCAGCATGAAAAGGAATTTGCTAATTGGAGTGTGCTCGACATTGGGACTGGCAATGGTCTGCTTTTGCAAGAGCTTGCTAAACAGGGGTAATGTTTGTTGTCTTCCAGAAGTTGTTTGTATTCTGTATCAAGTGTAAACCAGTGCCTAACATTTTAGGAAAATGAAGCTCCATTGTTTCCCAAAATTGTGGTTTGACTTGTTGAAATCATTGCTTGAATTGCAAATTCACTTTCTTCCTACTAAAAATTTGACATCTCGATTTTATTCCTTCTTAAAGTGATGCTCTTAAGTGATCCTCAAAATCAGAAAGTACTTCCCTCATAAGTTTTGTTGTACGTGTTGTCCCAAGCATCTAATAGCTGTGCTCTTTGTTTAGCAACATCCTAACATTGTTAAAAGGATTAGTACTCAAAACCAAACTAACTTGGGAGACAAAGGAAAAAATGTGGACATGTTGATTTAACTGATGCTAATAAAGGGACAGAGTAATGATGAATCTGTTTTTACATGCAAAATACTATTCTGAGAACATCCAGGAAGTTAATAGTCACTTGTCTGATCGGTCCATCCTGAGTTTAGTAAGGATGAGTTGGTCCAAGGGTGGCCTTCCCTAGGTTCCCAGATATGAAAAGGAAAAAAAAAAAAAAAATGCATTTCCTGAAAATGTTGGTATTCACCATGTCTAACCCAGAAGTAGTGCCTCATAACAAGTTTCATTGCTTTTCTGTGGGACCTTGAATGTAACTTAAAAGTTGTAACTATCAGTGTAATTTTCATTAACATGAAAAATTTAGAAATCTTGATGTAAGCTTTAGAGTTTGGGAAATTGTCATGTTGTTTGCAGAGATTGTCTTGAAACTTCTTTATTTGTTTTATTATTTTGTAAATTATTTTCCTTAAACTCTCTCTCTCTCTCTCTCTCTATTCAACCTCTTCATGGGTCTGGGCATATTAGTCTATATAATCTATATATGGCATCATGATGATACCTATAGAAAATTTGCCGAAAGATGCCTTGGTACTAGAAATAGAGAATTACTTAAAATTATTACGCAAAAATGTTTAGTTTTGATGAGTCTGAATGACAAGATTTGAGATGATATTTCTAATCTATTTCTGAGAAAACAGAAGTGTAGACATCTATTGAGATGTATATTCTCCATAATTATTTTTTGGTATCAAACTCTAAATGAGTCAACTAGGATAGTATGCATATCTGACTTTTATTATTTTATACTGAATAGTTACTCTAGTTTAAAATGCTTTGTTCCCAATTCCTCAGAGCTAATCTGCTCCTTTTCAGTTTCTTCTGGAATGGACTGAAATGTATTGTTTTTGGATTTAGGTTCTCTGATCTCACTGGGACTGATTATAGTGAAGGAGCCATAGACCTTGCTCGAAGCCTTGCGGATCGTGATGGTTTCAGCAACATCAAATTTTTGGTATGAGAAGGCTCTGCAGTTTAGCATGAAAGATGCATTGTCCTCTCCTTTATATGCTATCCGTGTCTTTATTTTTATTTATTTTTTGTGTCTGTTTGTGCCATGAAATAGCTAGTGAACTGGATACAAATATTATTTGTCTGTAGGTGTTCCACTTAACTTTTCTTTACATAAATGCTAACTTGTGTTCAAGTAGAGGAATTAAGACGATGCACCTAAAACAGTTTGGCAAAGGAGTGGGACATCATCTGTAGTTGCTGGAAGAGGATGAGATTGCATAATTGGTTATTGTATAGGGATTATTGTGGACAGGTGATAATCTTGTAGTGATTGTTGGAGAAAATGAGATTTGATTTTGAAGTGAAGTGGTACTTACAATGTAGTGCTTCGTACTGCTTTGCATGGCAGGCCTAGTTAATGTGAAACTTGGGGCCTTGGTACGGGTCACGCCAGAAATGACAAAACTATATAAGTGTTTGGAGAAATTTCTGGAATGTACAATAGGCTTGCTTTATCCGTTTAAATTCTCTGGTTACTGATGGTGAATAAGCACCAGTTGCTCCTGAGCATTGAATTTGATTGTTGCTGTAAAACTGGGGTTTTGTGGGGATATAGATTTTATTTTTGCCATTTGCTTCTACCTTTCTTTATTCATTGCAATTGGTTAACTTATTGAATGATTTACCCTCCTTAAAAATTGAAAATTGGTATTATTGCCTCTGGCTATCTGATAGTAATGGTGCACCTTGATTCACACCTTAAAAATGAAATATTTTTGTCTATTGTATGACACAGATTATATCTTTGAAGACATTGCCATATAGTACATTATTTTTCACTAGCCACGGTTTCTTTAGGTCTGAAGTTGACCACCTTTATTTTCATTGGTACAGGTTGACGACATCCTTGAGACTAAGTTGGACAGGAAGTTTAGGGTGGTTGTTGACAAAGGCACATTAGATGCCATTGGACTACATCCTGATGGTCCTGTCAAAAGGTATTGAAGACATTTTGTATTCCTGATTTATTTTATTTTGTCAATTAGTATATGGTATCTAGAGTGCCGCAGACTTTCTAGTATCTCATGGCCAAACAGCAACTTACTGAATTGAGGGCAAGTGCTACTGGGAAGAGTTGAGTTGTAAGAAGCAAATTTGATTCTATGGATATTAATATTACTAGGCTGTGTAAATACGACTACATATCTTAGATTTCATACTTCTATGGTGTATGCTGTTTAATACTTTAATTACATGTATATAGAAAAATAGATAACAACAAACAATCCTTTTCGTGTGGGTGGTTGGCTATAGAAATGTGCAGGTTCTTTTCCTTCTTCAGATACTTGAGTATATAGTTTTGTCATGGAATTCCTGTATGTCTCAGTTAATTGGTTTTTATCTAGCTAATTCCTTCTTTATTTTGATTTTCTTTTTTCAGGGTCATGTACTGGACTTCCGTATCAAGGCTTGTAGCTCCTGGTGGGTTATTGGTGAGCTGCTCTCCATTGCTCCTACATATGATATCATCCTTGAGAAAATTCAGTTTGCTCAAAACCCATGCAAACTGAACCTGCTCTATATTTTAGCTCACAGATAAGAGTACATGCTTCTAGTTTGGTAGATTTCTGCTTCTTGTGTAAGTGATTGTCTCCTCAGCTTTCATCTTCACCTCCTTGCTTATTTCCCATGCATTTCAGGTGATTACATCCTGTAACAGTACAAAAGATGAACTGGTGCAAGAAGTTGATGCTTTTAATCAGAGGAGAAATTCTCCCTCCCAAGAGCTGGAATGTAGTGGGGACCAAGAGATAAACAGAGATCCAGCCTCCCTTCCGCTACATCGATCATGTTCGTTCATACCCAACGTTTATGTTTGGAGGATCAGTAGGATCACGTGTTGCTACCGTGGCATTTCAAAGGAACTAATTAAGTCGTTTCTCTGTATTTGAAGAAATTTCATGTTTCTGGTTGGCAGAATTTTAAATTGATTAATATTGACATTTTGCTGCTTCGTTAATGATAATGTTTACCGTTCAGGGGAAAAATTAAGCTAATCTACAGTACATTAATTTCGACTTCTTTGTAAAATATAAATGAAAAAATAATTTATATAGCCAGGTTAAATGCTTGTCTATTTCTTTTATTTTACTATCTTTTTCTTTTAATTAATTCTCTATGATAGAACAAATAAGATATTTTTAAAAAAAATATATTATATATATTTTACTTTCAATTTGTAATATATTGTTGAATGTTTAGATGTAAATTTTTTTGGTTGATTTTGCTAACGATAAAGAGCAGGATATGATGGTTCATGTCAGTCCTTTACATTATCAAAAGAATTCTTTGTTGTGCTTGGAGGGAATTGTCTTCGTTGTTGGGTTGTTCGGGGCTCGGGAGTGAAAATATGGTTAACATTCGGGGCAACATTTATATTTCTGTTCGCATTATGATTCGGGGCTATTTTGATGGGCTAAGAAGCCTATATATTCTTGACCTTTTCAATCCAATACTAATGTCTACATTATCATCTGCTCGATTAAAATTTTGCAAGTATTTCACAATATATTGGCTTAGATGTTAAAGTGCGTGTTTTTAAACTAGGATGTAATTTTTATTTTTATTTTTTTTCTCTATCTTCTATACACGTTATGAAATGAATTTTTTTCTCCAATGTTTTAACCCTTTATAATATCTTCGGAACTTTTATGGATTATGTTTAATACAGAATTGAATTGATGGTTCTAGCTGATACAATGGATTGAAAAAACAGATGGCCTCTTATTTACAATTTGTTATGTTCTCTTGTCCTTGTTCTCCTAATACCAATGGGTGATCTATTTGTTGATATGGATGAAATAGAGAATACATGGCATGGCATTTCAAATTCCCAATCTAAGTTTCGCGTAGTCGAACAACAGACAAGTTTAGAATTGCAAAATATCAGAAAAAGTGGGTAAACTCTTAGATGGATTGGGATTATGCACCTTGTGGTTCTCATTCATCCTTATGTTACATGTACTTTTTTGAATTTAAAAAAAAATAAATAAAGTTATGTAGATAAACGTGGATCATATAGAGTACATGCACATTAATTGATACAAGAATTTACCAAAAAAGGTGTGCCTGTTTTATTTCATTTTTCAACTCTTTTTGCAATCATATTGTATTTATTTAGTGCATTAGTTATTGTGACAATTATCTTAAAAATTTCTTGAAGTGCATGATTATTTTGTTATTGACAAGCATTCTTACCTTCACAGTTGTAATACACTATATAATGATTTATTATAAGTGGTGTTATGATCATAATAAGTTGAATGCCTACTATGCTCGCTCTTCAAAGATTGGACTTCTGGTCTCCTTTTTCTGATAGCAGAGCTGGTTGGCTGGTTTCCTTGGTTTATAATCCTTGCTCCTTGGTTTAAGACCACTACAAGACTCCAGTATAGAGGCAAATAATATGTTGAGGCATTGAATTCAGTGGAACTTGTAAAATAAGTGTCTGATCTAATTTGTCTACATTGTACATCAGCAAATAGAGAAAACATATTTAAATATGCATAATTGTTAAAGATTAAATTATTGCTCTAATAACAAATAAAAACAAATACTCCATATTCAGTCCAGTTAATTGTCATATTACCATATCTTTTAATTGGGTCCGAGGTTTTTTTTTTTTTTTTAAATACAAATAAATTATATCAACTGATTGAATTTTTTTTTTTATACAATTTAGTCATGACCACAAGATTTACAGATATAAGTCAAGACAAATTCTACCTAACTATTACTTGCTGCACAGAATTGCCCAGAAAATAATAACCCACAATCATTTATGAAGACATATGTAGGAATCACTATTCCCTTAATTTTCGTGTTTTGGATTTAGTCTGTCAAAAAAGACTTAGCATATTAACTCATTTTAGTGCTTCTAGAATTATTAGGTTTCAGAACATTAGGTTTGTGTTAAATACTTCTTGTAGGTAGGGTTTTGGAATGTGATTGACTTCTTTTCTTTTCTTAGTTCTACATTGTCTCGGTGCATGGTTGAAAGAAGAAACTATGCACCTCATAGTGGAGCAGTAACTGGTATTATTACCCTTTTTTTTTTTTTCATGGTACATGATTTTCTACCATATAAAATTTTAAAGTACAATTAGATGATTCGAGTACATGATCATAGAATTTTCTTAAACTTTAATTAGGTTTTAAGTATTATCGTAAAGTGTTTAGAATTTGTGTGATGCCAAATTTTATCCCTAAAAAATGAAATATGCAATACGACTATTTCAGATCAAATATGTCCATAATTGTGTCGATATAATAATAATAGTAATAATAATATGTTCTTGAATTTATAAGAAACAAAAATACATAATTTTGAATATAAAGAAATTAAAAAATATAAATATAAAATGTGATGAACTATTAACCTAACAAAGGAGCCAATTTGAATTAAAAATATTATACTATATAAGTATACGTATGATGCCTTAGGTGTATCAAACTAATTAAATATTCAAGTAATATTATACAAAACGTATAAACGCCTTGAGTTGTATAATTGTAGACAAATACAGACCCAAATAATTTTAGGCATTCTTTTTGAAATTATATTAATAACAATTGTGATGAGTATTGCTAACACATATATGTTCAGATTAACAAAATATACATCCATCTAATCAAAATCAATATGGAGAAAATCTAGCATTGAATTGTCATTAATTTTCTGTGAGATTTACATCCAAACTGCAATTATGGTGGAAGATTAAGAAAATCTATTATTATTCTGTCAAGGGTTGGTTGATATTTTCTCTTGATGAAAATATAAAAGCAGGAAAAAAGTAGCCTAAACATATCTAAATCATTTGCCTTAAATTAGTATGAATTTTCCTTTTTGCTTTTTTCGTTGTGTGAATTTACCCGTTTGCCATTTTTAGGCTTTTTCCTTTATGGTTTTTAAACGCTGGTCTGAATTCCTCAATTACAGGTGCCGCAGCTATCTGCCGTGCCTGAGCCCTCAAAATACAAATATTCTTGGGTTAACAATTTTGTCTCTCTCTCTCCCTCTTTGCTTGCAGAGGTGCATCAACAACGTACCCGTAATGCTAATGGTACAAGTTTGTGCAAGGTTGTGTTTTGGTATAAAATTAATTTCATCTACTTCTGCCTATTTCCCTTTTCTTTGTTTTTCTTATTCCATATTTATATATTTTTTAATTTTTCATATTCAAAATGTGCATTTTCTTTATTTACAAATTCAAAACATATTATCTTGATTTATCGATATAATTATTACGAGCATATTTAGTTTGAAAGACTCACATAAGTATACATATTTTATTTTTTAGAGACAAACATATTAACACCACACAAATTTTAAATCCCATACGATAACACTTAGAACCTAATTAAAATGTGTTGTCATTTTATGCTCCTAACTTTGTGTTCGAGTTCAAATTATTGTTGAATCTTTTGACAAGTAGACTGTGAGTTTAAAAATTATATTCAATAAAATATCAATTATAACTCAAATGAGAGAGTTTTTAATTTATCGAATGAGTGTCTTAAATATAGAAGTTGGTTTTGAAGTCTTACGTTAATTAATTAGAATATAATTAAATTATTGAGGATAATTATATCGCACAATAGATCAAGCATTGCATTACCTTTATGATCGCTGAAAGGTAATTTATTCTCTGTTCGTTTGCAATGTATTAGGGGAGGACTGAACGACCCGTACTGCATTCCTTACAAAACCTTTCAGAATTAGGTTTACGATATTATAAACAAACATGTAAATACAATTTTCGTATTTCAAATATTATCAGATTTATTTTTTAAAAAAAATTATTGTCCTTTCACTAATCTGTGCATCACGCATTTCAAATATTATCAGATTTATTTTTTTTAAAAAAAATATTATCATTTCACAGCTGCGCAGCGCGATCCACTCGTAGAATTGAACAATTTTATCATTATAAATATCCAGCTGATCTCTTTCATTTGTGAAAAAGAAAAATCATAACAGCTATAATTCAAATAATTTTAGCTGTTGCTCTCATTCTTCACTGGATGCTCCTCTTCTGCTGATTTCCCTGATGACGCCATTTTTAGATTTGTGGTCAACCCTTAAATCATTCATTCTACTTCTTCACCAAAAAAAATCTACAACCCTTTGTTCTTCAACAAAATAAATAAAAAGAGATGGCAATTTTTTAGTTGAATTATCTTCAACAAAACTGTTTTTCATGCCTTTAGCCAGTAGCATCTCTCGTATTAGAATCTAACAATTCTAACATCTCTTAGATTAGAATCCAACGCTTCTCTACGAATGAGTGAACGACTTGCATTTGGGATAGCCTATAAAATATAATGCTATCATGTTTGTTTGGGTATTATGTTTCTGGACTTGGATAGGATCAAGGAAAAGAGACACATGCCCTATCAAGATCAATCGCTAGCTGAGATGGAACCTTCGGGTTTTATTACAAAAACCATCCACAAAAGTCTTTGTTAGACTTGATGGAGGAGAATGTGCATCGAGATATCGTTGTGGCGCCATTTTATCTACTGTTTCTGCATTGGGAAAAGTAACATTCAGAGATATATAGGAAAACATGAACTCTTGTATGAATCTGTATTTAATCTGCACTTAGGAGCGACGGTGATTGATGTCATTTGCAGTAAGAATTCAAGTAAGTGGATCATGGTTTCTGTCGCTCTTCCTTGGTGCATGACGGTGACTGATTGAATCACCATCTAAGCCTTAAAATTTCTTTTTACGATTGGCTTAACTAATTAATAATAATATATTCAATTGAAATAGTTTTCCATTTGATATCCACTAACTTTTCTCCTCTAATATTGTGTATTCTCAATTTGATGGCTAAGTTTTTTTTTGTTTTTGTTATTGTTATTTTATATTTTTTTGGGTTTATGCCCAAAACTCAAGGAGCAGGAGCATGTTGATAACGAAGATGATCATCCTGGGATTAAAAAAATTCCAGTTTATTTGTTTGTTTTGCTAATTTTTATTTTTTTTCCAATGCTTATATCCTGGACTATGATGTACGTGTCATGGAAACACTCTTTCTAGTGTTATCAACCCGCGTAGCACTTAAGTTTTCCTTTTTTCACATTCACAATAAGGGAAGAGAGAATAAGAACTCTATGTATTGAAATCTCAAACTTGTGAGGTATGTTACAAATGAAGGGTTGGCCCCTTTATATAGTTACAAGAGAGTACCTATTACATTAATTACAAATCTATTACACATTTACAATATTTTAGAGAATTCCATCTAGGGAATATTCTAGACCTCTTAGAATACTCTAAGAAATCAGGGCTATTCTAAGAAATTCTATAAAACTCTAGAATGTATATCTTATCTTCTAGAGAAGAGTCTGGACCCTCCTTTTGGGCCGAACCTCTATGTCTGAACGGGTGGACCATGTCATTCTCCCCCACCTATTCTGACAACATCGTTGTTGGCTTTGACGGAATGGAATGCGTCAATCTGTTTCTTGAACTGCCAAAGTGTCTCGACCAGCTCCCAACTGTCCTTACTCTTTGGCAAATCTTTTCATCGTACTTTGTACTTGATCCTGGGCCTGCAATACCTCTTTTGTATCTCTTGTACCTTTAGTATGCAATCCACCTCATGATCATAAGAGGTCTTTGCTCCCATAGGCGCTCTCTGTGACAGTCCACGACAAGGATCTTCCTCATCTTCATGGTGGGGCTTCAACAACCTCACATAAAACACTGGATGAAGTTTTAACTTCGGAGAGAGTTCCACCTTGTTTACCACCTTGCCTACCCGTCTTAGTATCTTGAAGGGTCCCTCGTACTTTTGAAATAGTCTCTTGTGTATCTTTCAGTATCTAAGTCTGTAATAGACATCATAGAGTGTATCTTGACTAGCACAAGATTGCCTTCCTCAAACTCAAGAAACTGTCTCTTTTCATCGGCTCACTTCCTCATCTTTTTAGCAGTCTTGTATATAAACGCCCTTGCCAAATCTGCCTCCTCTTGTCATGTCTTAACAAATTCATATACCGCAGGGCTACCGCTTCTATGTCCTGCCACGACGGTGTTAGGAGTGAGTGGTTGTTGTCCTATCGGGATTCTTTCCTGTTGACTCGTTTACTTGCAAGTTAAAAAAGAATTGAGCAACATCCACCAACTTTGCCCAATTTTATTGGGTTGAGCTCACTCTAATACGGATATACAGAGGTTCCCTTTTAAATATATATTTTTTTTGGGTCAAAATTATATTTTTACGGCAAAGAATTACGTTTACTTGACAAATGACAATATATATGTAGAGATACATAGGGATATGACTTGGTGTTTCTTTCCTCAGTTTATTACTATTTCATCTTTCACTATGTTCATGGTATATTGGGATTTAAATGCTACAATTTAAATCCATGTACTACTATTTTTTACATTTTCTCCATAACGTGAGTGTACCATTACCATATCAATTTTTATTCTGATAACATTGTATATTTTGCTTTTGACAATATTGGATGTCAGATGGTAGTATACAAGGATGAGATATTTGTTCAACTCTTTTTTTTTTTTCTTTTTTCCTTTCCCCTTACAAATAACAATAATTTACTCCCAGAAACGACGTCTGTGATCCTTCCTTCTCCATCAATTGACTATTTATTTGTTTCATCATTAATTAATTTTCTAATCTGGCTTTGCATTAAATAATCCACCATAGTATGGGTTTTGCGTGGCTACCGTATAAGTATATTACTACTTTTGGGTACATTAACAGATTTTCATGATTAAATTCTTAAATACGTGGTAGTATTACTTTCCAATAATAGTAATTAAAAGCAAACGTTGATGAGTTTGGTAATTAAAGCCATGGTGTCCCAAGTCTTCAACATTGGTCTAGGTAACCCTATGCCAATCACCATCACGTAAAGGATATTAATATGTTCAGTATTCTTCATTGCCTATAGTATTAATTGAAAACTAGTTAGAAATATGAATATTAACCAACTTTTGTTTCGTAAATTGAAAAATAATAGTAGCAAATACTAGTAATATGTCACTCAATTATTATTATTATTTTTTTCACATTCTTGTCTGATAAGGAAACTCCATAATTAATATCGTTTACCTCCATATATCTTTTCCATAACCAGTGATTTCCCACATTTGAGAAATTTCCTCAATTGGAATGTTTTTGGTTTCAGGCAAGATTTTGACCGCACTGCAAGTCATATAAAGCACTTGAACGCTGAAGGTGATGAACACCTTTCCGCGTAGCAAGCTCCGGATTAGAAAGTGGGTGGTATATATAGCAAGACCAAACATGTTGTCGGCCACAGCGACACTGTGCGTAGCAGACCTAATTTCTAAGGGATAAACCTCACTCAGAAACGACCATACTAAAGTACCACCAAGTAAATGTAAATGTGGCCACCAGTAGACAAATGCATATGACAACGACCACCACAAAATCCTTAGGCAAATTAGCAACTTGGTATGAGTATTCAACTTTTGTATACGCCAATGTGACCTAAATGCATATACACAAATAAACAAGCATTTATTATATTACTAAGTCACGAAAGAATTAATAAAGGACCAATTAATGAAGTACCATATATAGATTTACCTCAAGTGCGAATATGACAGCACCACCACCGAAAAATAGAGGTATTCTGCGCAATCTATCACCGTAACAAGCAGATATGAATGTAGCCAACATACAATAGCAGCTAATAAGAGAGAAGCGTTAGAGGTTTTCAGGTTGCATGGGTACCTAAGACTATGACGTCTGACCTGCCAGGTTTTGGCTCACTTCTGGAGAACTGGATGGAATAAGTTAGTAACTATACTAGAGTGAAGCAGTGCATACCACCCACAAACAGATGGTCAAACGGAAGTCGTGAACCGGGGGATAATCTAGACTTCAGTCTTTTTGGAAATTGGTTGAGGAGTATTGCAGGGTTTCCGAATCCAAGGTTTTTGAAGAGCACAGGAGCATAAAACACCGTGTCTAAATGACTCCAGAGAACTGCAGGACAAAAGGAATCCAGATGGACAACAAAAGTCGTGGCGCATGTTTAATAATTTATCCCATTGGCGCTCTCCATTATTTTTTGAGGCCCGATCACGAGCAGCAGCAGACAGCAGCATGTCACTCAACTCAAGATCAACACGTCTGAGTAGTGGTTCTTTTGCATCATCAGTTATCTTAACGCTTTCTATTAATTGGTCTCTCCGATAATTGGGAATGGTATCTGAGAGACTAAAAGACGAAACCACAATGAAAAGAGCAGGAGTTCCAGTTAATCCTAAGCTGTGAGCCGCAAACCCCACACGCCAGAAATATGATTTGTTACAAAATTGACCAAGGCGGCCACGAGTATTCCAATTGAAATTAACAACTGGAACAAAACACTGTGCATGTTACCGTGGTTTGGATGGAGTTACCTCGGATACATAAAGTGGCAGCGTCTGTAATTTGTACATCATCAAAAACCATAATTAATTAGAAAATATCTCCAATCATACATATATACGTACTAAGGATAATTTTAAAAAAAGCCATATAATGAGGAAATTAAAATGAAAAGTGACCCAAATATTATTTTTACTGGATTAATCTAGATTGAACAACTGAAGATTGGACTAGGCATTAATGGTAATAGTAATTGCATCTCTTAATAATAATTACCTGATAGGCAAAACCAACGCCAATGCCGAAAACTATGCGACTCGAGATCAGTGCGCGGTGGCAGCACCAAGGATTGCATCCGAGAGGAAAAGTAAGCCACGCTCATTTTGATGTGAAAATGCAGCAATGAAGAGGGATGATGTGAATGACAAGAATATTATCTGGTTGTCGAAGTTAGCCCGCCTGTGCAACGACATCCAGCCATAAGTGATCAACTAAATTAGTACTCTGCATTTCAAAATCCAATTATTATATTAATTAATTAATTTTATTTTAAATTAAAAATTAAGAAAATATTAAATAATATTTTTCTAACTTTTTACATCAATGAAAGGACGAGACGATTATATGATTAAAATATTAATGTAAAATAGTATCATAGTTACTTTAAATTATCTCTTTTTATAAAATTAATTTAATTTAATGATCTTTTTAATTTGTACACACCAACCAAACATGATCATTATCTTGAATATCGAATTGTGGAAAAGGAAAGAGTGATAATATATTTTAACATATCCTTACCGGGATTGTGATTGTGACTAACTAGACCAATGTTGAAGACTCGGGACAAATATTTAAACTGCAACACACTGTAAGACCAAAGTAACCGCATGCTTCTTTTTTTTCTTTTTTTTTTTTCCCTTTTGATGAAAGAAAAAATTTTCTTCTATCTCTCCTTAAATAATATTTTAATCATTTGAGTTTAAATTATTGTAAAAAAATATAAAATTAAGGAAGGTTTGTATTATTCCACATTTAAAAGTTCAAAGAACCTTTGAGTGATATTAACGTAAATCTCAAGGGAGATCCCATTAAAAATAAGGATAATCTTTGCCCATATGTCCGTCACGCCCGAAAATTTCTGTGTCTCCTTCGTACATATAATTGTACATGCATGCATTTAAGAAAACTAGCTAATTGCTTTTGGAGAGTCAAGTAAGCTAATTACTTTCAGCCGGCAGAGGGAAAGAAAACACCAACGAAGAAATAAAGAAAAGCAAAGAAAAAGAAAGATGAATAATTTTCTGTTGCCGCCAGGATTTCGGTTTAATCCCAGTGATGAACAACTGTTATGCTACCTAAAGATGAAAGCTAAAGGCTTATCATTCCGGCTATGGAACCCTGGACAAATAATTAAATACTTTTATATTTTAATAAAAAGTAGCACCCGGCTTGTTTGGTTTTTGCTATTCGGCGTAGCCCCATTAATTCTTTTTTTTTTTTTTTCTAAGTGTAAGCCTTATTAATTAGTTGAGGTGCAGCTAATATCAACAGTTGATGACAATAATTACTTAATGGTATTAATGAGGTAAATCCTATTCCTAACAAGAAACTAAATAGGCAAATATCCTATCCTAATCATACTATAGTTTCTTAATTAAGCCACCGTCTTCTAATCCTAATAGCAACATATCCCTAGAGGTGGCAAAATAGATAAATAGATCTAACTTAATGGTAAGACTATTATGTTGTGGGTTTATGCGGGTCTCAATATGAGAGTCCGATTTACATTATTTTGTAATTCCTCCTCTTCTGTCACATATTTCTATATGTGTTGAATAAATTTATCTTCCGCTGCGTGTTTTTTATGCTAACAATTTGTATCAGAGCTCTAGATTTAAGAGTTTGATCTTGGGGCGTTTGTCAAAAATTGGAGAAAGAGTTTTTTGTTGGAGTACTCGAACATCGAAAAATTAGACCACGTGAAGTTACTCTTGGGGTACTCGTTTGACAATTAAGGTGTAAAGAATTTGTTGTCATTATTTTTATTGGCTACTGTTGAGCAGTGATAGAATAAAAAATCTTGCCAAATAGATTGTGATTGATTTATAAAAGTTAAGAATTTTGATACCAGTTATCACGAAATTCATGGAGGATGATAAATTGAAAGAAAAAAAAAGTGTACGACAAAAATTTATCAGTCCAGATACGTGGATTGTTTGAAAAATTTTAAAGATAAAGATTAAATCAAATTGATGATGCCAAATTGTGGTAGAAAAAATTGCATGAAAAATTTTGATCGTCTTAATCATGTATGACGTAGATCTACCCTCATGGAGAGTTTGGTTTAAGGGAGACATTGACGGCATAATTTAACCAAACTCTTTATTAATTAGGAAATATTTTATTATTAAATTGTGATAATTTAGTTATTTAAGTAATTTAGTTTCTTAATACAATTATGTTTAGATTTATTATTTCTATAAATAGAGGGTTTGTTTAGTTTATTCAATTGAGAAGAGTTGAGTTGAGAGTCTAGAATAGAGAGATTCTAGTCTAATGGTAAGGTGTGGGTTTATGCGGGTTTCAATAGGAGAGTCTGATGTGCAACCACATTGATAGATGTTGATTTTCTAACATCAACATGTAGATATTTAGTTATAATTGCAAGTTTATATATTTTTTTTCTTTTACTTTACTACATTACTTATTGCATTGAAAACTTTTTGTGTAAATTGAAGAATTTTATATGCGTTCTTTGTAATTTGATAAATTTTATTTGCATGATTATCTTATGGGTTTTTTAGATACTAGATATTTGATGTATTGCCTGAGTGACTTAATTTTCCACTTTCAATAATTCTAGATTCTCAAATTCCGAGTCTTATGATTACAAAGTTTGTTGTTTGATAGTCACAGTTTAACAATTGCAAATAAAGCAGGAAGTCAACATGGATTATCTATTTGTAGGCTTCAATTAATCATTGTGGTCAAATTTTAGATGTAGAAGGACATTAATTTTTGGCAAAAAGGCTTAATTCTCTCTGGGAACATCCGCCTCAAGAAACGCGCATGAATCTCTCATCTCACTTTCCCAAATTCTTTTTCTTACTTTATTATTTCAATTTTTTATTAATCTAAAGCTACAAATGAAAACCCCTTCTAGATTTTATAGAAAAATTGCAAAAACATGGCTGACAAATAAATTGAATGTGAACTAATGGTAATTCAGTTCACCCATAAAGATCACTCTTTTTATTTATGGTTTCCTTGAGTTTCTTATGCATTTTTTGACACTGTATTGTTAGAATGAATGTTATTTTGTTGTAACAAAAAAAAAATATATCAAGTCCAACTAATCTTGTGTGATAATTTTTTTTGGGTCCAAGCTTATACATACAAAAGCAAATATTGATGGACACTAATTTGAACTGGAGTTTAAATTCTCCTGAATCTATTCTTATAATTGGGGTTTAAGTTAGATCTCCCGATTATTTATTTTAGTCAACCAGTGTGTATAAATACTTATTTTTATTGTTTTCTTTTGAAATAATTTGTTTTTACAATTATCCTAAGTAATACACAATTACTCATCATTATGTGATCTTTTCTAAGTTTAAATTTTAGTTTTATCATTTATGAATGCAAAAAGTTTTATAATAGTGTTTTATACTGCAATGAATTAAGTTCATATGCAACTACTAATACTGGTGGGTGGTGGTGTCAAGAGACCCCAATTTCAAAATACTAAAAATTGGGTAATGGTGTTCAAAGTCGTTGATGTTATTTGTGAAAAATAAGGCAACTCATATTTGATGTAATCAATCAACCTGCCTATTTCTTCTATCACTAGAGCTCTTATATGAGAGCACTTGCAGGGTCCCTTTACTGTTAATTTTTTTCTTCATTTTTTTTTTTTTTTTTTTTTTTTGAGTTTTGTAATTTATTAGATGTTCCTATAACTATAAAAAACAAGGATGACGTATTTTGATTCACAGGTATTGTTTTTGTTTTGAATTATGCACCATTTATTTTATCATGTAAAGATTAAAAAACGAATAACTAATTAAGTTGTCATTATATTCTTTCAATCAACAATAAATGTCGATTAGCTAAGTATTAAAGCTAATTTCTATCGAGATATTTGCTCATTCGTTAAGGTTACATAGATTCAAATAAAAAAATTGAACGTTAGAATAAAACTTAAATTCATTAGTGAGCCATAAGTGAATGTAATACTTTTAACTTTTGTCATTTATAAATTAGAACTCAAAGCATGTTTGAATGTTTAAAGTTATAATTTTATAGATATTTAATATATTTCTATTGGTACTACCAATTCATATATTTAGTAGTACTAAACTTTAAATTTGTACATTCTAATGCTTAGTCACTCAACCGTTATTTAATCTCTTTTTTTTTTTTTTCTTTTTTTTGGACTTGAAGTTCATATAGATTTCTTTTTTATTTGTACTATTTATTGCACTATACTAGCCTTTTCTTTTTTGAAAGGTACAAAGTTCATACTGGATAAATGGGAGACATTTCAAGTATTTTAATTTCAATATTAATTTTTAAAATAACCTAATATTTTCAATATGAGACATCCTTTTTTCAGGTAAAAAATATTCGTGCTAAGGTAAGGAGGCAACGACATGTTATTAGATATCTCAGAACCTAATCCTATTACTGCTCTTGTTCAACCCATGTCAATTGTTGTATAGTAGAGACAACATTTTTAAGGAAAAATACTACTATAGACTCGATTTTTGACCCTATCTACAGATCTTGCGATCAAAATTAAATCTTATAAAATCTTGCTTACATCAGCTTATGTCATAGATTTTATAATATTTAATCTACACTACAGGATTTACAAGTGGGGCCAAAAACTAGGTCTACTTAAGTATTTCCCAATTTTTAAAACAAATCACTATGAGCTTTGGCCAGCAACCGCTTCCAATGAAATTTGGATCGGGGCTAATTAATGAGTATTGGCTTTTTAGGAGCTGTTTGATTTATGGATGTGAGAGAAAAGAATGAAAATTAAAATTAATGATATTTATAAATATTATTTGGTTAATTATTATGAGAATCATTCGGAAGTATTAAAAAAATACTCACTTTCATTCTCTACTTATAACTTGGATCTCAAATTAATTAATTTAACAATATAATAAAACTCATTCTTTATTTAAAATAAACAAATAAAAGGAATATTATAAATATATAGTGATAATAGAGTTTACGATTCTCATTTCGATTTTAATTTTTAAATAAAAACCAAACCCCTCCTTAGTGGTAAAGTTGGGTTGGGATTTAGAATTTATAAACAAGCACTGAGCTTATTTGACAAGGGACATAATCTCAACAAAGTTTCCCCGGATGACTTGTTGTTAAATTTTGTCAAGTAAAAATTTGTTAATACCAAATTAGTTATTAGTGATTGAGGGTGGAGGGGAAGAGATATGCAATAAATAAAAAGAATTGTAATGGGATGTTGATCCGTAAATGATTCGAACCAAAAAGAAATTCAACCGCTTCGTGTTTACGTCAAGTTGTTTGTCATATTATAAATTTGACACTCATAATTTAAAAGGGTATTTGTGTAATTAGTCATATCAATTCTTTTTTATTTTTAAAAATATTTTAAATTCGAAAATGTCATGATAAATGCATGATCAGTCATCCAACCCGCATTTAGCAGTATCAAGATGACCGGGGTATTTTAGTGTATATAAATCGAGTATTGAGTCAATTTTTCCTAACTTTGTATAATTGAGTCAGATCGCACACTAACCAATCAAGGACCAATATGTTGATTTTAAGCACATTTAATTAGCATTAAAATTTTTAAGATGCTAAATTATTATAAAAACATTCCAAAATTAAAGCAAATGACTTAGATAATAGTTTTCCTGTTTTTAAATGGGAAGCTGGTCTTTTGCCTAAATGGAAAAAAAGACCAATTTGGTCTTAAAATAAAAATAAAATTCAGTAAAATTTGTGGGATATCTAAAGTACTTAACCTAACTTATTATTTAATGACATTTTTTGTTTTAATAAATTTTGTGCAAAATCTAGAACTTTCAAAATTAATAGTTAACTTTTTTATAAAAGAATGTTTGCAGATTCCTCATAAAACGAAATTATTCCGGTTTGTTTTACCATCTACCGGTTGACATTTCTGATTTCTTCTCTTGGTCAAAAGCCAACGCCTATGCTCCACTGTGTGGGTGAAAGGTGATTAATTTCTAGAATAAAACCTTCAATTTATCTTTTTCCACAAATTTTATAGTAAAGAATTAAGCTCATAGTTACACGATAAAGGGTTTTTGTCATACAAATCATGGATTCTAATCCTTGAATGCACGGCTAAAAATGATCACATTAATTGTTGTAAGTGAAGAAAAGTACCAACAATTCAAAGACGAGAATCACAACCGAGAATACTGCTTCCTCGCACATTTCTCGGTGTTCATGTCGCCAACTGAGAATAATTCCGATTCGTGACTTAATTTGGAATTGTTTATGTAGCCGGTTGTTCTATTATTCAAGGTTTTAACAACACATTTTAAAAGAGCACATTTAAGTATTTGCCCCGTATCGATGTCAATTAGAAAATAGATCCTTATTATTTTCGTTTCAAAATAATTATTACTTTAAAAAGTTTATTTCATTTTAGAAAAATAAAGAAGTATTAAGTGGTATTTTTTTAATTTTTATCCTAAATGTCACGAGAAAAGATTATGTAGTTAAGATATTAATGCAAAAGAATAATTTAGTCATTTTAAATTTTTTTTTTTTTTGAAAAATTAATACATTTAATAGCTTTTTTAATCTTTGTGCACCAAGCAAAAGTTACATTTATTTTGAAATGAAGGAAACAGTTTTTACTTCTCTTCTTACAATTTTAATTGTGGGAAAAATAATTTGACCCTTGAATGACGTGCTTTCCAAGTTTGGATTTTTTTTTAGGTTAATAACACTTTGCCTCCCTGAACTAGGTATGCAATTACACTTTGTCCCCTGAACTAAAAAAATAACACTTTGCCCTCTAATCACATGTTTCATCTTTTAAAATTTTATAATATCAAAGTTAAATGACTGAAATACCCTTAGTATTATATTTTTATTTTTTTAAATTGTATTTAATTTGATGTTTAATACGTATAAAAGAATTAAGAAAAAATAAAACACAATAACAAACTAATATTATAATAAAATATATAACAAAATATTTAGGGAGTGAAAATGTGATAAAATGTCGAATTATATTATATTTGACATTGTAATTTGCACAGGTTCATCCAAATATTAAAATTGTAAAATGTTAAGGGACATCAAAAAATCACAAATTTTATAAAAAATATATATATATATTGTCACAAAATATCTTTAAAGAAGAATTTTTAATAGAAAATTAGCCCCGGTAGGAATCGTTCTACCATTATAATTAAACATCCAAATTCAAAATAATATAAAATGAAATAACAAAATTTAAAAAATTTGACCAAGACATATATTGATATAGATTATATTAAAATATTATATAATTTATTTTTTATTATTTTTAAATAATTATCACATCATTATCAAAATTTAAATACAAAAATCAAAATATAGTGCTAAGAGTATTTAAATAATTTAACATTCACATCTTATATTATAAAATTTTTAGAAGATAAATTATGTGATTGGAGGGTAAAGTGTTATTTTTTTTAGTTCACGGAGACAAACTGTTATTACCTACCTAATTCCAAGGAATAAAGTGTTATTAACCCAATTTTTTTTTTTTAGTTTGAACATTACTTCTACATTGTTGCACAGAGTCAAATTTTTGTTTGCACCCAAAAACAAAAATACGGATCTTATATGAGTCTCACAATAAAGTCAATATATTTCCTGTCTTGTACATAAAAGAATTTATCACGTGAACTAAATTGACATAGTGAATGACAATGTAACTAATTATCTTCTCTAAATGCAGTTATCTTATGGACTGTTTTAGTGGAAGTTGGCTAATTTTGTGCAGGTGATATAGTCAGATCTCAAATCTCAATCACAGATCTACTTTTATCCAAATACCAATATTACCCTTCACACCCTGACACAAATCCCAACTCCCCATTTATCTCAATTCTCTCTCTTCCCCTCTTTGATCGACAGACCGTCACCAGTCACCAGTCACCACACTCATCAGCCTTCTTACGTGTCTTTTTTTGTCATCGACTCCTGGCCAAAGCCTCTCAACCACACACATCTTCCCCACAGAGATCTCCATTAACCACAATCCTTACACATTCTCCTTCACCAAATCTCCATCCATCGGCTTCGCATCCAAGGTGCTGTAATGGCAGGCTACTGCTAAGAATGATATCAGTTTTTACGCATCTTTTTTAAGCTTCCAATTTAGATATCTTTCTCTAGTTGCTATGGCTGCCATGTTCGTGGTGTTCGTCTTTTTCAGCGTTCATCGGACTTGCGCTAGCTGCGGCCAAGATCTTGCTTGAAACCAAGAACATTCCCGTTGATAAAATTTTGCGAAGCTGAAAAAATCAGTTTTTTTATAATAATTTGGAAAAATCACTAACGTTGGAAAATATTCACGGAGTTGGACGATATTAATAACGGAGTCTTATCGAGCAAGAACGTGGAAAAAAAATTAATGGAGTGGCATATTTAGGTTTTTAGATAAACATGTTCCATGTGGTGAGTTTTGATTTAATATATATGTGTTGTTGTTGTATTGTTGCCACAAAATTTATTTGTTCATTCATTTTGGATAACAAACAAACCAATATTCAATTTTTGTCCTGCAAGATACAGATTTGCGGGAAAAAAAAAAGAAAAAGGAACTGCACAGAAGCAAAGGTAAACGCAGTACAACAAAGGTGACTCAAATTGGATGCCCTTTTTTCTTCCCTTTTCTGGGTGGTGTTTAAAGACGATTGTCTAACTATTCCGGTTATCAACGGTTTTCATCCTTTTAAATATTAAAATACGTAACGTTCAGGATAAAATAGTTAATAAAGTTCACAATACTAAGAAGATCCAACTAAGCAAAAGTTCATGATTGCCTGATGAAGTAGAGCCGCAGATATCCATTATTAATTGTCTTTTACTGTCTACCGTATAATTTAAAATAAAAGTTGAACTCCACACTTATTACTCACATATAAGATTACTTAAATTAAAAAAATGGTGGGATCTCGTCTTTCAGGATAGGTCAGACGTTTAAGTCTATATTCAAAATTTAATGAAAACTCAAAGGTTAAGAGATTAGCAAAATAATTAATAAATATGATATGTTATTTTGATATTTATATTTGGATTTGTTAGGTCAGATTGATTCGTTAGTCGAATATTTAATACTATTATCTGTTACGGTTTAATTGGACTGTATAATTAAATTACTAAAATACCCTTCACAGATCTGGGCCAGGAGCCACCCGTAACCATTATAATTGGATATAATATTTTTGCATTATTAAAGTTCATGATAACCGAGCAGAGCCAAGTAGACTTAAGTAGTGTAAATGGACTATTGAGAAAATTAAAAAGTACAAGTAATATTATTTCTCAGTAATTTAATGTTTTAAAATATTTATTTCGTATTATAATAAAATAATAATATATATTTTTTTTTCGCGTAAATGATCTACTACCATTTCACTTTTCTTAAATTTTCTCACGGATACCTAGCAAACTGAAGAGGAAGGATCACAGATGTCTTTTTGCAAGTATTCTATTGTTGTTTGTCAAAGAAAAAGAATAAATATCCCATTCTTGAATATTTGATTTCCAATAGTGTCAAAGAGCAATATTTACATGATTTTTTGATTTGTGTACGTGGCATGCACAATGATTATAGATCGAACTTCATTAGCCCCGCTTTCTTTCTTATGTTCTAGCTATGATACACAGATGCAATAGAGAGGTTCATACTAAAGTTTCCGAGTGGTTTTACCTTTTTTTTTATTATATTTTTATTATAACTTTTAGGTCCATCATTGACATTATAGAATATGTTAAATTACATTAGAAATGACAATAGGGATATGACTTGGTGTTCTTTTCTCAATTTATTTATTTCGTTTTCCCTCCCTGCAGTTCCAGGCATCCAAGGAGCTACAAATAAATACTTCCACTTTCCTAAAAAAGTTGAAGTAGTAGTACTATTAATCAAAACCATCCATTTAGTTTAATGAGCTCTAAGCATAAAAATCTTATGATGACATATTGACAATGCACATCATAACCTAGTTCCAATGAGTGCTCTCACCATATATAATCTATACCATTCCATTACATAATGTTTTGATTCCGGATCCTCTATTATACTTGTGTTATTTCATATAATATGATAATATGCATATTCTTAATATAAAAAATTATTTCATATAATATGATAATATACATATTTTTAATATAAAAAAATATTGGATAAGGGAGAAATATAATAAGAAAATATGTGACAAAAGAACCAATGTCTAATTTTTCTCCACGTCCACATTGTTGCTTGTCCAATAAGACTCTATTATTAGATCGTCGTCTAGGTCGGTAGATCTTTCCGAAACCAGCAATTTCTCCAAATTCGCAGAATTTACTCAATGGGAATGTTGTTGGTTTCAGGAAATACAAGGGACACCAAGTAAGTCATAAGATGCTCACCAATGCCGAAGCCGACGAACCACACCAACTTGTTTGTGCGTTCCATAGGAAACCGAGAAAGATGGTGGAACTCAAAAAAACACCAAACATGTTGACGGCCACAGACACACTTTGTGCAGCAGGTTTGATTTCCAAGGGACAAATCTCGCTCAGAAGCAACCATCCTAAATCAACCCATGAAAATGCAGATGTGGCCACCAACATACACATGCATATCACAATAGCAACGACAATAAATCCCTTGGGCGAGTTAGGTACCAGTTCTAAATATCCAATTAGACATGCCATCGCTATCTGAAATCCGAATATCAATACACCACCACCAAGAAATAGTGATCTTTTGCCCCATCTATCACTATAATGAACAGAAAGGAATGTAGTTACAACATTCACCAAACATACAATAGCTGCTAATAGGAAACAAGTGTCGGTTCCATATCCAAGTGTTTTAAATAGCAAAGGAGCATAAAACACGAGGGCATTGACGCCAATAGCCTGCTGGACAAAAGAAATGCAATAGGATGACAAAAGTTGTGGCCAATAACGTCGGATTTGAGGCCTCAAGATCAACATTCTTTATTCCATGAACACTTTTGACTAGTTCTTCCGCCTCGGTTATCTTAACGCTATCTGAGACGCTATTCGATAAGAAGGAGCCGCAACAATAATTATTGGGACTCCTAGTATCACTGGAAGATGAGACCACTATAAAAAGAGCAGGAATTGCGGTTAATCCAAAGCTGAGTCGCCACCCCCAAAAACCAGGAATATGGTTTGTTGCAAAATTGACCAAGTTGGCAACAAATATTCCAATTGAAATTAACAATTGGAATAATATATTATATATGTCACGATATTTGGATGGAGCCACATGTGATGCATAAAATGGCAGAGACTGTAATTTGCATATAAAACCATATTAATTTAGAAAAATTAATAATAATAACTAGGATAAAATACAAAAAATCTTCTCTTATGGTATATTAAATGTGCACTTTATCCTTGTATGATTATTGAATATGTACTTTACCCTGTTATCATTATTGCAAGAAATGTGCATCTTAACTTCTTATGCCTCAATTTATTTTACAAAATTGACGAAAATTGTCAAATCTAACTAATTTTAAGCTACACGCGCCTATACTGCGCGTGAACTTGTTTAAAAAAATTTTAAACATTAAAATATTACTTGAGTTGACTATTTTACCCCCAAAACCCCTTCTCTCTTCATCCCCATACAACACCTCTTCCTCTGTCCACCCCAGCCCACCACCACCACCAAATCAGTAAATCCACCGCCGACTCCACACCCACCACCCAGATCCACCACCCCTTCTCTTCTGCTCCCGTTACCATCAAATTAGTAAATTCTTCCATTAGTTGAGAAATTTTACAAATTTTCCATGATAATGACCAAGGATTATTAGGGACCACATTCAGGTCTTAGTTCACAAGAGAATAAATAAATTAGAAAACAAAAAATATATAGAATGATTAAACTTAATTGATTCGCAATCCATACGATATGTGAAAACTTTTAAGAAATGGGATTACGACAGTAAGCTGATTGTCATTTCATAAACGCCAGACCAAATTGTCCTGAAATAATACGACTATATGCCAGTTAAGGAGGGCTGTGAGAAGGGGAAATTTGGAAATGTATTAATAGCTTTTTTCTTTCTTTTTTTTTTGAGAAAGGGTCCATAAGGTAGGGTTTGGTGGTTAGTATTGAGGAAACGGTGGCAGAGACGGTGGTAGCGGTAAAGAAAAGGGAGAGAGTTAGGGGTTTCGGAAAGAAGCGGAAAAGGAGAGAAAGGTTGGTAAGATGGAGATGTGGTGGTCAGGTTGGTTTCAAGAAGAGTGAGTGGAAGAGGGGAGGAGAATGGTGGACGGCTGGGGTGGAGAGAGAGTGTTTAGGACTTTTATTTATTTTCATTTTGACTCTTCTTTTTTCTTTATATGCAATTCGTCTCCTTTATATTTTTAGTTGTACCTGAAAACTTTGTGATTTTTTTTTAGTTTTCAATCTGACCCCAAAATTTTTGTCAAACATTTGAATTAGTATATAATGCTTAAAGGTATATATGACATTTTACCAGATAGTGTTAGCTTGAATGGTTTCATTAATTTTAAAAATAAAAAAATAAAGCACAAGAAAATCAAACACACATTTGAATCACACAAGGGTTAAAGTATATATCACTAGAGAGTTATTTGCATTTTAGTCTAATAAGCAGAAATAAAAATGAATTATATTGCCTCTATTAATCACCTGATAGGCAAAACCAACGCCAAAGCCTAATAGTGTGCGACCCAAGATTAGCACGCTTTTGTGCACTGTGGCAGCACAAAGGATTGCACCCGCGAGGAAAAGTAAGCCACTAACCGACATGGTTGTTCTCGGACCACATCTCTTGCTCAATTTTGATGTGGAAAGGCATGATAAAAGGGCAACAATGAAGAGGGACGATAGGAATGCCGAGAAGAATATGGCTTCGTTGAGGCAGTACAGCGGGTGAAGGGAATAACGATCAAGATCCCCATTCTGGTCAACAGAAGCAGGCAAAAATGTTGGAGATGTGTATTCAACCGATAAGTCGAACAAGTCAAATAAGTCTAACATTTAATTTTCTTCTATTCTATATTTTAATTCTAAAATTTAGTACATTATGTCACAAACTCCATATCATTCACAAAAATATATTAAATTTATATGTGTATAACTTATTAATATAATACTTTTATTTTAATTATTTCAATTTTCAAATTATCATCTTTATATTAATATGTGTACAAAAATATAATTCATACTATATGTGTATATATATACACACAAACACACATACAAAAGTTACAAATCTTAATATATGAATGTGCATTAGTCTATATAAATTGATTTACAAAATCTCAAATTTAGAACCACTTACCAAATTCAATTCATATAGAAAAATTTTATTGAATCACCAACCTCTATTAAGTTATATTCTATAAGTATATAGAAATATATATGATTATTTAATTATATCTATATTAATAGTAAGTTAGTAATGCATTTAATATACTTGTGAATAGTAAAAATGTTATGTTAATAAGTTATATAGTTATATAACTATATAAGTATATAAATTAAATGTTATGTAAAACATATTTTTATTACAATTATAAGTTATACAAATCTTAGCATATAAACATAAGAATATGTATGTATAGATATATTATACGTAGATATTTCATTAAATATTTTAGTACAATAATTACTTAACTCTAGTATCTATGTATATTAAAAGAAAATTAGTAATTTAATAATTAGTTATTGAAACAAAAGTGTTATATTAATAAACTGTACACTTAAATTAATGTATAAGTATATAAATTGTACATAAAACCAACAATAATACAAAGAAAAGATATTTAAATATTAAGCAAAAATAATATTATCAGTTAATGTTAAATATTTAATTATTAAAAATTAAGAATATTATGCTAAAATATTATGTAAACAAATACATTAATATATTATTATAATTGTAGATTCTCATATATACATACCTACATATATATATATATATATATTGACTTATTTGACCGATATTTAACCAAGAACGACTTGTTCGACCGGTAAACAAGTTAAACTAGTCAATTTATAAATCAGTATTTGACCGGTTATGATAAACAAGTTAAACTAGTCAATTTATAAATCAATATTTGACTGGTTATTTGACTTGAAAGTTGAAGTCAAAGTCGAGTCTACAAATCGTTTAGTTAGTTTGACTTCGGAGTCAAAGTGGAACAAATTAAGTCAATTTTTTTTTACCGACTTTTAAACATCCCTACTATTAAGTCCAAAATAAATCAATTAATAATATCTACAAACAATCATATTTGTAAGATTATACATTATTGATTTGTAAGATTATTTTTCAATGCATGTCTAACTGTGTTGGTCAGAAGATCATGTAATTTGGTCAACTAGTCTAAGAAATTAATGCTGGAAATTGATAAATGGGTATATTAATTCTCTGTGCATATAAAACTAAAGCAAATCTACAATTTGATTTTTTTTTTTTTAAATTAAAAAAGGTTTTGATAGACGGGTATTAAAAAAGGAAAACTTATTTTTAAAAAATTACAAATTTATAACTACTTTTGAAATCCATTCCACCTATCAAATGACCCCTCATTCTAAATTCTCGGCTGAATTTTTTTTCTTCTTTTCCTCATCATCAATGACTTTTATTTATCACTATATATTTATCATTTTATATAAATAGACTCAAAAAAATATGCAAATCGCACTGGATCATTGTATGTTTATATTGTTTGATATTTAGGATTGCAACTTGGAAGTCTATGAACCACGATATAAAAACATGGGAAATATTTAGGTGAGCCGGTCTACGGGCTCACCTATAGACCCTACAGTAGAGAATGTGCCACATCATCATGTTAATTAAATAATCATAAGTTATCAGTTAGCGAACATATAAAATAGGTGAGATAGTATTTAAGATTAAACAATTTAATATAGTGATGTGCAACATTCTTTACTGTAGGGTCTATAGGTGGGCCGTAGACATGCGTGCGAATAAATAAAAAATTTCTTACCATAACAAGTAACATGACAATGAGCATGAAAATGAAGGTGAGTGTGACCGCCGACGAACACATGTCAAATTTACGGATGTAAATTGACTCAATCATTGTAGGACCTAGATATTGACAAAGATTAGAAGTAATATTTCCCCAAACATCATTAAGAGCAACTCTGCCTAACCCACAAATAACAATAAATAGAAGGCTTGTTAATCCATGTTAGGAGTCTAAACGAGTCGAATCCAGCATGGATAGTGCCTTACTCGAACTTGAATTCGAAATTTTTTACAATACTCGAATTGGAGCTCGAGCTCGAGTTCGAAAAATTTGAGGTAGTTTGAGTTCGATTCGAGTTCAAACTCTTTTTCTTAGGTAAAATATGTAATTTTTCTGAAAAGTGAGATATTTTAGTAATTTTATATATAATAAAAAATTAAAAAATATATATATGGTGCTCGAAAAGCTCAACGAGCATTCGAACATAACATTACTGTGCTCGACATCGATTCGTGAAGAGTTTCGAATTTGAACTCACTCGACTCGAGTTCGGTCAACTCAAACTCGAGTCGAGTTTTTGACCGAGTTGCTTGCGAGCAACTCGATTCGTTACATTTTCTATAATCCAACTAAAATCTCTACTTTCAAATAATTAGTTAAAACGAGTCTAACAAAAACTTTAATAATAATCTTCCCAACGTGGTCCACGATTTTGCGCCTCAGCATTTGATTTATCCACTGGCCAATCGTCTTGTTGTATTCGAGCTGATATGTTGTAACCCCTACCGCCAACGAGAAATTTATGAGAGAAATAATTAACCAAATGATTGTTTCAGATGAGCCAAGGAAATGAATGAATAGCAGGCCGGCATGAGACAATCCCACGAGCATCCAGAACGCGACTCTTGACGGGTGAATAAGCCATTTGAGTACCGAGTGAAGATTAGAGTTGAATGCTTAGTATGAAGATGATGTATGGTTTTTTTTTTTTTTTTTTTTTTGGCTTTAAAGAAATGTGCTTTAATGTTTTTTTTTTTTTCTTCTTCTTGAAAGAAATGTGCTTTAAATTAATTTTTTCTTTTTTCTTTTATAGATGACAATGGCCGGGTCAGCTCGTGGCCCACACGTCCCAACCCGACATGAGAATTACTACAATAGAATGGCTAGCTCCGCTATAGTAAACGGGCCGAGCCAATTGGCCTTTCTATAGCCTCTGGTAGGTCCGTACAACAGTTAAACCAGTCAAATCATTGCTCTTATTTTTAATTTTTTTATTAGTATTTTAAATGGATTTTTCTAATAATAGAAATAATATTATAATTTTTAATAATAAATTGTAATAAGTAATAACTTGAATTAAAAAGTAATATTATAATTTATAATAATAACTAATAAATTCTACTAATTTCTTGTAATAAATTAATAACATTTATACAATTTTCATGAACAATCTCGATGTCTCTTAAGACACCTCGATTCGTTAACAAAGAAAACCCATGTATAAGAGGCCCGGCCCGGCCCGTCTCTACCCGAGTTGTTCCCACTTTCCTCGTATGTGTACGTGGCGTAGAGGTACAACTGGCACAAAAACAAATTCAGCTAAAGGTTGCAATCAGTGGAATATTATGGAGACGTACGGACGTACAATACCATATCACAATAAATCCAAAAAATCACCACAATATTTGAAAATATTCAAGGCACGTTGCCAACATTTGCGTTACAATCCAACCCTCAATACTAGTACTGGTACAGCTACTCTAGTCCTTTGCCTATCTTCACTTTTAGAAATTAGGAAATATTTAAATAGGGTTAGTTTTTAATTTTAAGAGAAAATAATTTTAATAGTCTTTTATATGTTACATTTTGTATTTTTTTATTTTATTATATTTAAAATGATATATTTTAATTTTTAACAAATTTAAAACACCAGTTAGACCATCATTTTGTTCCATCGATACAATTAAAAATATATTTTAGTTTAAAATACTTACCTGTGTATATCGAATGTTATATTTTTCATGGACAAAATTGGTATAATATAAATTTTAAATACCCTACCGCGTCGTTTAAAGATCATTAATTTCCAAAATAAAGCCTTCAATTTACCTTTTTTCCAACAAATTTTATAGTAAAGAATTAAGCACATAGTTACATGATACAAGGTATTTGTCATTCAAATCATGGATCCTAATCCTTTAACTCACGCCTAGAAATGTTCACATTAATTGTTCAAGCGAAGAAAAATAGCAACAAGGCAAAGACAGAGATCTTCTCGACCTTCTTTTTTTAATTTCTTCATTATTTTTATTATTATTATTATTATTATTTTGAAGTGTGCTCAATTTGGAATTGTTTATGTTGCCACTTGTTTTATCATTCAAAGTTTTAAGGAATACATTTTAAAAGAGAACGTTTAAGTATTTGCCCCATATCGACATCATTTTATTATTAGAAAATAAGTACTAGTTTTACTTAGCTTCTTACAGCATTAAATTCTGGGAAAAATAATTTGAGCTTCAAATGATGGCTCTCCAATTTTGGACTTTTTATTTGTTTTATTTTTATTTTTTGAGTTTGAACATTAATTCTACGTTGGTGTTGCACATATATTCTAATGAAGGATCATTAGAATGAACTGAGGTGACATAAGAAAATACTAACCTAGATTTGGTTTTGAATTCCACCCGTATATCTTATGATTAAAATTAAATTTTATAAAATTTTGCTTATATTAGTTGATGTCGTAAATTCTATAATATTTATTTAATCCACAGTTTATAGGGTCTACCAATAGAGTCAAAGAACATATCTGCCTAAATATTTTCCATGACATAGTTATCTCCTCTTAATGCAATTATTTCATTATTTTGCGTATTATCGGCAAGTAAACTGATTTATTGAGACTAATTTTATCAAAAAGCTAAAATTACACAACTGAATCCGAATTGATTTTTTATTTGAAATTGGGCCTCTAAACGTAAAATCACAAAGTCATAAACTGGGTAAGGATCAAGCTCATTACTTTCCTACTGAGCCTTGCATTCATGGTTTAGACAGTTTACCTTGAAATAGGGTTGTGACTGATGGACCAATTTCAAGTAGCCCAATTAAGGTACAAAAACGAGCCCATTCTGATTGAGGGGTATTTCCGAAGGCAAATATTTAGGTAGATCCGATTTTAATCTCACTTGTAAACTCTGTAGTGTAAATTAAATTTTAAAAAATTTATTATATTTGATGTAAATAAAAATTTTTAAAATTTAATTTTAACTATAAAGTTTACAAGTGAAATAAAAAATTAGACCTACCTAAATATTTTCCATTCCGAAAAGTTGTTAAACGGAGTAGCCTAAGCACCGCGCGCGGCGTCAGTGACTATTAATTTGGAGAAAATTTTTCTATGAATTAAGGTGACGATAGCATTCATAATTCTCCGTATCCTTTAATTTGTAGGTAAAATATTAAACATAATTTTTAATTTTTTTAAAAAAATTAAAAAATATAGAGAATCATAACAAAATATACGCTGAAATTATTTATCTTAATTCATAAAAGAATTTTCCTTAATTTGGACGTCAGCCGCAGAAATAGTCAGCAAAATACACGAAAAAATTAAAAAATATAGAGAATTATAAATCACAAAATATACACTAAAATTATTTATCTTAATCCATAAAAAAATTTTCCTTAATTTGGACGTCAGCCGCAGAAATAGTCAGCAAAATACACGACCTTGATTTTGATACCACTAATAAGAGAAACTTCTCGAAATCTTTCGATATACTTCCATAAATTAACCAAAAAAACAAGAATTATAATATATTTTGAACAAAGTCCCCCACACCCCATGCACCAAGTTGTAAGTAGATGACAAACCAAAAAAGACGTTTTTAGTCTTTAAAGTTTAATCCGTTACATATTTAATTTTTAAATTTTTATAAAAAATAAATTACATTCTTTACCTTTTGAATTTTTACGAAAATCTTCAAAATAAGAAAATTTTATAGAAAAATAAAGATTTAGCCTTTTATACCTATAAAAGATTAACAACTCTCTTATTTTCTCTTGACTAGATTAGTAAACCATTTTAATTTTTATAAATTTTAACAAAAAATTATACTATTTTTTGGTTAATTGTCCTAATTTAACAAATATTTAGAAGATGATGAATGTAATAACAAAGTGTGTTTTAATTGATAATTCATTGATCATGAGTTTAAATCACTAAAAAAAAAGTATAAAAATAGATATTTTATGAAAAGAAAAAAGAAAAGATAAGAGAAATAATTTATTTTTTATAAAATTTTATCGGTCAAATTTTGAAAACTAACAAGTGCTTTTTACCGAAAACAAAAAGTGGAACACAAATTTGGGTGGTATTCAAAGTTTTACGACTTGTAATACCCTGTCAAGATATACACATTTTTGTCTCTGAACACATCAGAGTGGGTGTATGTGAGAATTTTTCAAACAGGGTGTGTTATTGCAAATTAGAAGGCGTGAGAATATAAACAACACTTTGAAGAAGGACCAGGCCATGAGAGGATAATGCAATTAACCACAAATAAAACAATTTTATTTATTCCAACCCTAAAACTACAAGCAATCTCTTTTAGGGGCCGCCTTATCTCATCTCTCCTTTCCAATTGATCATCATATATACTAATATAAAAACCCTAACACCCTCCTCTTCCTATCCTCAATTCTCAGATTTTCGTTCTCTCTCTACTTTGTAGCCGCATCCGGAAGCTAAAGGAGTTTTCGAATCGGTAAATTGAAACTCGCATTATATTATCTGCTTATTTTTTTTCCGATGATTAATTTCTGTATTTATTTCATATAGATCTTAGCTTAATCGATTGATTTATGAGGAGGATTTCTTTAATTATGACGATCGATGAGTTTTTTTTTTCTGTAGATTTCTCGTGGATCTAACTGGAGTTTGTTGAGCTATAATTATTTTTGTTGATGATTTATTTTTTCATTTATTGGTGATTAAATTTGATTCAATTATCTGGATTTATTTAGCTTCTTGTTTTTTAATGATAGTTATTGAGTATTGTCGGTGGCAGTTATCAAAATCATTGAAGTTCTTGCTTTATATTATAAATAGTTATTTAAGTCATCGTGGCTGTTAAATTTTTACTTTAAAATTAGTGTAACATCAATATCAAATGAGATATGTATATGTTATGTGTCTTTTCGGATATCTATTGTATTCCGAGTAACATAAGATATTGGTGTTTTGGTTTTTTTGAGGGAGGTGGGAATTTGTTAAGTTTGTGCATGGCAATTTTTCTGCCGTGATGATATTTTGCAAGTTCTGCTAATATTCTTTAATGTAACAAATAATTTTCATAGTTGGATAGCGTGCTTGTGTTAGCAATCTAAGAGAGCCCAAGTGTGAATTTGTATATTTGAATCTATGCTTTTATTCTATTAGTAAAACCTGGTTGATGCAAGTAGTAATGTAATTGCATATTAGTATCCGGACCCAGTACGGGTTGGAGCCGGATCAAGGATCCTGGTCCAGACCCGGTCCGTTGACAGGCCTACTAAGATGCCACTGGGAAAAAGTTACTGATCCCCTTTGGTGTTAGTTGGATGTTTATGATTCTTGTTATGGAGTGATTTTGTGGTTGTATTGTTCTCATTGGATTTGTTGATGCAATATTTATGCTTTGAAACTTGATGGCTAACTGTTTGCTTTTGCAACATTTTACATTTTGTTGTTGATTAATTTTTTTTTTCTTTTTTGGGGTGTGTGTGTGGCTGTACTGTTTATTTTTTAGCATGAACTTGAATATCTTTGTGGTTGCTCGATTCATTGTAGAATATGCTACTGACAGCTTCTCCTATATAAGAAGATTCTTTTTTTCATTTTCTAAAGTTGTACATTGTGGATGTTTTGTGTTTACTATTCCACTGTGGTCGCTTATACTACATTAGGAATATAATTGTGTACCTTTACTATATTAAGTAACTTGTCTTATGTTGCTACAACAAATAGAATACATCTGATGTGTATTTATTTCAAATGAAACTTTTTGGCAGACCTTGCTATTAGTTTTTTTTTTTTTTTTTTGTTATTTATTGTATACAGTGCTGATGAATGGTGGTCATATGTCTATTCTAACGTTCTAGGTTGTTTGTTTGTGAAGCTTTCAGGTTCATCCGTCCTCTGCTGATATTCCACTTTGAGGTTTGTCAAATTAAAGATTTTTTTTATGTCCATAGAAGCCGTTCAGTATTTGGGATCAATTGGGTTGCTTGGCGAATATTGTCCTACGTCAAGGAAAAAGAACCTACATTTTCTCGAAAGGGTTTACTGTATGCATCTCGGGTCATTTCATGAGCACAGAGAGTTTTATGATTGCAATAGAGTGCAACATTCCCTTGTTCTAGAGGATCAGTCTTGGTATGCTAAAAATCCTTGGAAGACACATACATTTTGAGATCCTGTAGTTCTTTCCTGTGACAGAAACAGATATTGAGCTGAAGAAAAATGGCGCTACAGAACATAGGTGCCAGCAACAGTGATGATGCCTTCTACCGATATAAGATGCCCAAAATGATCACGAAGGTAGAGGGCCGTGGAAATGGTATCAAGACAAATATTGTGAACATGGTTGAGATTGCAAAAGCTTTGGCCAGGCCAGCTTCCTACACAACAAAATATTTTGGTACGGAGCTTGGGGCCCAGTCCAAGTTCGATGAGAAAACTGGAACTTCACTTGTCAATGGAGCTCATGAAACTGCCAAGCTTGCTGGTCTTCTTGAAAACTTCATCAATGAGATATGTTCAGTGCTATGTCTCAGTAACCCGGCACTGAGATTTTGATCATAAAAATCAGATGATCAACTGAAATCAGCTGCTTGGAAGTTTATCATCTCTGATGTGGACATCAGATAGACAAGCTTACTACCTTTATTCTAAAGAACCCGCCTGAGATGAAAAAGGGATCCAAGGACAAGAAGGCCCTTCGGAGGGCTGAGAAGGAGCGATTGAAAGAAGGTGAGGCAGCTGACGAGGAGACTGAAAAAGCTGAAGAAAGACGTGAAGAAGAAGACTTCTTCTAAGGATGGACAGGTGAAAACCACTTCTTCCAAAAAGAAAGCTGGTGGCTCTGACGAGGACCATGCTTCGCCTCCTAGAACCCATACTGTTGACAAAGAAGATGAGGACAGTGATGATGATGATGTCCAGTGGCAAACAGACACATCACTGGAAGCAGCTCGCCAGCGCATCCAAGAACAATTGAATACTGTAACTGCAGATATGGTTATGTTATCTACAGATGAACAAGAGAAGAAACCCAAGGCAGCTGAGAAGGAACGTGAGAGTCCTAAACCACCACCTGAGAATCATACAACTGCTGAGAATGGCTTCAAAACCGATGTGAGGCTTGTTCAGGAAGTGAAAGCAATTTTAAATAAGGGAGTTGCGGGAAACCAACTCCAGTCCTCTTTAGCATTCCTTTCTGGTTCTGCTCAGGATGTGATGACTGCTTTCTATGAGGCTCTCCTTGACGGTGTTGGAAAAAGGGTTTGCGAAGGAAGTTGTCAAAAGGAAAAGCTATTTTGCTGCAGCTGTTTCTCAAAATGAGGGCTCGCAGCTTCTTCTGCTTCGGTCAATTGAGCAATTTTGTCTGAAGCCGAATTCAGCGGCAGTAAAGGAAGTGGCTCTGGTTTTGAAAGCTTTGTATGATGCTGATGTGGTGGAGGAAGAGTATATTGTGAAGTGGTATCAGGAGGGTCTGGCAGGGAGCAATAAAGATTCCTCAATTTGGAAGAATTCTAAACCCTTCATTGATTGGCTTCAGAGTGCTGAGTCAGAAAGTGATGGAGAATGAGATGTTATCCAATTGTAGTTGCAGTGTGTCGCTGGTGTTCTATTACTATGTCCCAATAAAATGTGTCCAGGTTTAGTTTTGATGCTACTTTGAAATAAACTCGTAGTCTTGTTGCCCTGTTGTTTTCATTTTGGGTCATGTGCTGTTCTTTGGTTTGGAGAGATCATCCTATTGTGGTCTGGGAGACTGACAGTAGATCTTGTTATATTTACCATTTCAAAATGCCAGCTGATTTTGTTGTTTTCGCTTTACAAGTCTGCTATCTGCTAAACTCTTTTGTATCACTCCCAATTTATGTAATGGTTCGACTATTCTGAGTCCCATTGGTACAGAACCTTATACATATTGGAATTCATATTCGTCCTTAATTTGGGTGATTGGCATGGCATTAATGTTTGTGATTGAAGCATCCGAGTGTAAGTATTTGTTGCTCATTCACTTTGATTTCTATGTCAGGAGAGTATATGAGTTTGCTAAATAAACAGACTTAGCGTTTGATTTATAGCCTTTATCAGTTGAAATACCTATTCACGAGAGATTTTAGTTGGGGATAATGTCAATAGCACTTTTTTGGCCAAGAAGTTCCTTGCTATAAGAACTCAACATTGCTGGATGGCGTTCTGTAGCTGGTGGCTCGGGTCGTGCACGATGCACCTAAATGAATGGTTAGCCAATAAGATGAAAAATTGTAGATGATAACAGATCAGGTAGTTAAGTCATAACGAGGAAAAGTTCTCTTTTTGCACTGCTCAAGCGAAAATATTAAAACTGGGAATAGAGAGTTGAAAGATGATCTAACATTGGAAAGTGGAATTTACAGATCAGATTCGTGTTACAATATATACAAGTGTCTACTTCGAGCTACTAACTTTCAGCGCTTGTGGTGAGGCATTTTTTGTCCTTGGCACTCTCCAAGAGGGTGATGATGCATCCTGTAGAAGTTTGGTAATCATATAGTTCTACATAAAAATGCCTGTCTGGCTTTATGGTGTTTGGTCTGGTGGTCCAACTGTTGCTTGATAAGAGATCATACCACAGTCCAATTAATCAAGTGGCAGCAATTACCAAAGGTGAGTGAGATGTTGGGAAGGCCGGCGCAATGGTAATCCATTTCCCTCATTTGATGCGGGAAGAGGGGAGTTGCGAGAAACCTAGCAATGAATCAACATTCAACATCAAAGTAGTCCTGGTGCCTGGTGGCAAAGTTGAACTGCATTTTCACACGATGACTCTGCTTGTTTGAAAGCATAAGAAACAAGAAGAAACTAATTCTGAATGACCATTTAATTGGGTCAGCCTGATCATAAAGATTCTTTTCATAAACATTGAAGTCAGTGTTGTCAATTTACTAATCTAATCATATGGGCTCACTTTCTTTGCGTCTCTTGGTCCGATCAACCTTATATAAGTCTCAGTCTCCTATGGAATATTGAATGAAACAGGGCGATATCTAAAAAGAACTGAGATTTGGAAACAAAAACAATTTCAACTTAACTGAAGAAAATATACCGCGAAAGTCACCTACCTGTTGGATTCGACATCGCTGGACAGCAGTAAATGCTTTTACCATTATACAAATCGGCAAAAGAATCCCAACAACTCTCAAGGTTAATAACTGCAATTGCAAGTCTCCAAGCATCAATCTGCTGAAAAAGCATGATATTTCTCATTGAAGAAAAAGAAGTGCCATACAACTCACCATGAACAAGTGTAAGTGAATACTCTCCACTGCTTCTAATAATGACCGGTAAAGTATGTCGTAGCACCAGAAGAACTATAAACTGCAGATATTTGTATAAACCACTAACTGGTCAAATATTGGTAGATTATATTTTTTAAAAGCCCCCAATTTAGTGTGTGAAACACGCAATAGCATAGCATGGAAGAAGGATTTGCTAGCTCGAGAGCCTGACTTCACATCGTGCTCTTTTCAAATGGCACCAAGTAAATCATATGTGTATAAGAACTAACACAGACACAAAATTCCTAAATCTGGTAGAAATTGCTAAAATGGGATTGATTTCATTTGGCAAGATGAGAAGCTATCATGATGCGCATGGTGGCAAATATAGCTGTCAATAACTGATCCTTGTGATAATGCATATTGTTCAATCTACATAAGAAAGGAAGAAAATTTTCTTGCATGGATGACATGTTGATAGAATAACAACATAGCATCCTTACATTCGATGGACCAACTTCCATGACTTCATTCTGAAAACCAACACAGGTGAAAGAGTATACTAGGGTGTCTGAGAGAACCGTGATCCGATTGGTTCCTTTCTAGAATAGTTAAACAATGACCACTGATAACAACCTCAGAGTTCCATATGACAGATGTCACTGGATGTATGTGCATGGTAAATGAAGCCAGAATTAAACATTCGATGCCTCAAGCAAAAGTTTAGAGGAAGTTACATCCGTTTTTAACAAATACAACAACCAATGCTGTCAGCGACTCTTTTGAAAGGATAGGATCTTTTGTTGGAAAAATGACGAAAGTTTGTAACTGGTAACTAGATGCATTTCTAGACTGATCTAGCCAGGGTAAGGCCCAACATGATGGATAATTCATAATTTTATAATAAAACTGATAAATCCAATAAGGAATGATCCATTGGAACGTTATAACTAAAACAAAGACCCATTCCTTGTGCCTAGTCTCATTTGCAATTATTGCAATGTCTGCTTTTTAGGAGGTATTTAGTTTAGTTCTGGGTACGAGGAGAAAGAATAGGAATCAAGGTTAATGATATTTATGGGTATTGTTTAGTTAATCACTATGTGAATCATTTTGTGAGAATGAAAGTGTTAGAAAATGCCCACTTTCATCTCCTACTTGTGACTTGGAATTCAAATTTATAAACTTATCAACATAATGAAATATATTCCTTATTCAAACCAAACAAATAAAGGGGAATGACATAAACTCGTACCGATAGTAAAATTTATGATTCGCATTCTGATTCCAGTTTTCGAATGCAAATCAAACACCTCCTTAATTTTTTAAGGAAAATGTAGACAGAAACATGGAAGACAGACAGGCACGCACACACAGATACACAGAGAGACAGAGAGAGAAGGAGAGAGATTACAATTATGGCAACCATGCGGCAGCATATCAAACTTCTTGAACTGGGTGAGGGATACTCATCAAAGTCCGGATCCAGAAAACTGCCATCCATGGAAGCCATCGATATAAATTCAGTATTAGCTAGGGTCCCTCCTGAAAATAATCCAACCACCTCTGAGATAATTCCTTATTTATTAGTTAAATACAGGAGAAAACCTAAACATTCATCATCATAGTAAATTAGAAGAGAACATTTGGTTTATAACACTTTGATAAACAAAAAGAAATACCTGAAATTACTTGGAATTCCGCCATAATGAGATACTGGAGATGGTGCGGTATACCCGGATTTGAAACTCTGCAACCTCATTCAAATAAACCAGAAGCTGAAACCAACTGATTTTTAAGTTTTAATAGCTAAAACTGCAAGCTCTTTTTGACATAATACAGATGGTTGCAAACAGAGAAAGGAAACCAAGAAACTGAAAACCTGGCGGCAAATCTCACAGATAGTGTCCCCCTTCTCATTGCACCACCTTTGCACACATCTGCGGTGAGCATACTGCGTGTACAACAAAATATTGAGAGATGGGAGAAAAAAGGTCTTGTGCTATTACAGTGTGCTTATTTAACTGCCTACTTTTATAAGCTATAGATAAGTAGGCAGAATGAGGATACTTGAAAATCACATAAAGTGAATGTATTCTAATAGATAGACCATTTTTACTGTGAAGAAACTTCATCTTTATTCTAGTATACTGTTGCTACTTGAGTTGGAAAATATAGTGCAATATTCTTAACTTTGGCCATTGGGTATCGACTGTATAGCACACCAAGATCAATTCCAAAATTTGAAACAAAATATACTGCTATTATGAAGCCAAGTTACCATAAAGGAAAATCTCAGAGCTACATCCATGTCAAACACAAAAAGATGCATCAGCTTCAAAAAAGCTGAAAGGTTTATTCAAGCTATCCAAGAAATGCACGTGTCATCCATGCAGGAATGTTTTAAGTGTCTACTTGGTTCGGTGGCATGCAGTTAAGATTATAACAACAATCTGGTAGGACCTTTATAACAAATTTGATTGAGCTATTTCTGTTATCCAACTCGAGCATTGAGACCAACATACATTCACTCTGTTTCAAGCTTGACCGAGAACTAAAAATTTCTCGCCTGATCATTAGTCGAGAATGGTTAGCAGAAAAATCCACCTCAAGATCCTACATTCTGAGACTGTCAATTTCAAATGTGTTCCTCGCTGCGTTTGTTTCCTCACATCACTAAGTATAAAGAAGGGCAGATCACAATTACCTTCAACACGCAGCCAAATAAATGACAGACATATGTGACAAGTTACACATCTTTGATAACTAATCAACAGCAAATTCGAAGTACACGCAAAATTTGTGGTGTGCGTTAGAATTAATCTACAAACTACATCATCAAGTACCTACATTCATTTAAATGTTTCGAAATATCCACACCAAATCCTTCAAAGTTGGGACTCCATCAAAATTCAAAAAAGAAAAATATTCATGAACCTCTCTCCAGCCTTCGAAAAGATTGTAACAACTGACCTTCAAGCTGCCAGAGCATGAACAAGGAATCTCCATGTTCGAGTCTTCATCCTCATCATGGCAAATCCTGCATTCCACCAATTTCCTTGGTGACAATGCAACATCAGTATCCATCCTAATGGGAGAAAATTTACCAACATTATCTTCATTAACAGCGGATGGGACATGCTGCAACCGGCTATTACTGTGGATAACAGCTTCAACGGTGGATTCAGTTAGCAACCGGTCAACCATCAATACAAAATGGTCCCCCATCCTTCAGACTATACAATCATTTGGTCTAAAAAGAAAGGTTCTTTGGAAACTCTTGGAAAGAAAATAACATACACTGCAATGCAAGGCAGTCCCTTTGTGCAAGGATCTCTTATCAGCTAACAAATCTTTGTAAAATCAACTCAGAAAAGCAACTCTGCATAATGAAATGGATACAGAAACAGAGTGATTAAATGGATACAGCAACACCATGGACTGCATTAAATCAATGTGGTCCAGAAAACCACAAAATCAAATGCAACACCAACAAAACTGAGAGAGAGAGAGAGACCCATGTCCCAAACATACAACCAAGAAAAAAATCTTGAAGAAATTGAGAAAATGAGAAATGAAAAAAAAAAAAAAATGGAGGAAAGCAGGTGAGCTAAGAAAATCTATACCCCATTTGGAAGATCACAACGACAAATCCAAAAGGAGGGAACTTTAATTGAGAAAATGAGAAATGAAAAAAAAAAAAAGATGGGAGGAAAGCTGGTGAGCTAAGATAATCTATACCCCATTTGGAAGATCACAACGACAAATCCAAAAGGAGGGAACTTTGTAACAGAGAGAAGAAGATTACGGTTCTAAATACAGATTGAATAAATGAGAATTTATGATGTAAATGTTTGATTATAATGCATTGTTAAAAGAATGAAACAAAATGTGAGATTAGAGACAAAAGGAAACTTACGAGAATGGTATTGGATATCTGCAAGAGAAGAAAACTACTCTTCCTTTTGAAATTAGTCATTCTTTCCTTTGTATATGTTTCTGCGTCTTGCTTTTTAATGGGATATTCGGTTCTGGAATGAAGCAAATGATGAGGAAGGAAAAGTTAGAGAAAAAAATTGAGAAAAGGTAAATGTAGGTGTGATTATGGGATTGGCATTACTTTGTGTATTTACACTTTTTGTGCGTGCATTTCTTGAATAGTTGAATTCGTGGGAAAGTGGGAGGCCCAAAGATTACAAGAAAGGAAAGGGACACAAAAGATTCTATTTCTAACCCCACCCGTGACATTCCCGCGATTGCCTTCTCGCTTACATTCCCGGCTTCTCCGCAGAGTGATTCGCCTTTTTGTTTCTTAATAAGAGGCTTTTTTTTTTTTTCTTGGAGTGATTCTTCACTGGTTTGCAGTCTCGACGCACAGTTCTTGATAACTGAATTTATGTGGAAAATTTTTAGAAAAATTCTACAACTTTTTTAAGAAATCATTTTTTTTGTACTTTTAAGAACTTGTACAGTATAATATTATATATTTTAAAAATTTATACTGTATCAAATCTTTAAAACCAAAGAAAAGATTTACCTAAGGAAACTGTAAAATTCTCCAAATTTTTTTTTAACCCTCCGCTAAAAAAAAAAAAAAAGAAAAAAACTGGGAGGCTGTCTAGGTATAGCAGTTGTATCGTAACTAGCAATAGCAATAAATAGACAAAACGAAGAAACAATGCATTCAGATAGTCCTCCTGATAGGACATCTCTGCATCTAGAAGTACTGCACCCTTTTTTTTTTGCAATAAATAGACAAAACGAAGAAACAATGCATTCAGATAGTCCACCTGATAGGACATCTCTGCATCTAGAAGAACTGCACCCTTTTTTTTTTTTGATCAAAAGCTGAACGGCATTTTGTTGATGGCACAAAAAAGTATTGCATCTTATATCTCAACAATACCGAGAGATATTTCACATTTGCAACTCGAACAATCTCAGGCAACCTCTCAAGTTTAGGCCATCTAAACTCAAAAGATTTTAGGACATGTACAACCATGCAGCCACAACTTGGCAAAACAATTAGAATGGAAGTGTCCGTAGTGAACTGGAACTAACATAGAAAATAAACTAGTCTTATTACAGACTGAAGATCTCAGTAGGAAAGCAAGTTCCTCTTGCATCATCTTCCATGCGCACATCCATGACCAAATATGAAGATGACAAAATTTCAACCACCTACTGATCCACAGTTCCAGTATCCAACCTAGGGGAGCTGATCACAAGCTCATTCCGACATGTCCAATGCCAAGCAAATCTCAATCAGAACATGCTGCTTCCCTGAGGAAATAGAGATAGGATATTTAAACCTAAACAGGATAAAATAAATTTTAAAAAGATACGATTGAAGGGACCAGATGCAGGAATCATGATTTCGCTTCAACTCAATTACAAATAGCAACCTTTCAATAAGCTTAACCAACAAAATCATAATAGCGAGTGGCCCATATTTAATTATCCTAAACAAAAGAAGCTACTATTACTATTTCATAAAAACTAAGTTTCAGGACAATACCATAATCCCGCATTCTATAAATAAAGTAGGATATCTCATCAATTAAAAAACAATCCACATACCCCTTATAGCCATTGATATGCTTGTTTCAGTATAACATCCAACTAATCTTTGTCATTCTCAGCTGAATTTTCTTCCTTGCCTAACGAAACTACCACCTTCTTCAGAATAGCTTCAGTTGGCTGGTGAGAATTTTCCACTGCCTTCGCTACAACTTGCCATTTCTCACCATGCTTCGGTTCTGCTGCAACACACCTCTTAATTACATCCTTCTGAGTCTCTTCAGTACCATGCTGGAGTTCAAATTTGTAGTATAATGCCCAAAAGTCACCAATATCAGGAGCAAGAGTAACTGCCCTGTTGAAATAAGTTCTAGCCTTTTCAACCTTCCTATCATGCCAAAATAACTTGGCCACAGCGGCAATGACATGAGGATTCTGATCGCACTTTTTGTATGCATCTGAACTCCTGGACTTCTTTTGTGGCCGAGGAGCCATCTCAATGGCTGCAGCCCAAAGGATGCCACTAGTGGGGCACTCTTGCAATGCCTTGGCCATCAATATTTCAGACTTCCTTCTTGTTGCCGTGCCTGTACTCAGCCCTAACTGCAGCAAGCCAGAGTTCGGGATTCTGAGGATTCTTCTTCCTGGCCATTGTTAGAACTGCTCTAGCTTTACTGAGCCCATTCACCTTTTCCTCAAGGTTAGCAAGTGAGAGCCAAAGGGGAATGCAACCAGGGCAATGCTTAAGACCTGACTCGTATGTTTCCTTTGCTTGCTCCAATTTCCCGAGTCGTTCCTCCAACTGGCCCAGCATTAACCAGAGTTTGAAAAATGAAGGGAATAGCTTGAGCCCTTCACCCAGTAACCTCCTTTCCTCCTCAATGTTTCCTAACTCTCTCTCAACGATTGCAGATTTCATCCAAACTCGTTCTGTGCCTCCCCTTTCTCTGGCCTTGGCAAGAAGCATCCTTGCTCTCTCAGGCTCATGATTCTCAAACTCAAGCTTGAAAGCAGCAAGCCATATCTCCTCAGAATTAGGAATTGCAGCATATGCTTCCTGAAGAATGGCCTCTCTCGAGCTGCAGGAACATCACCAGCAAGCCACTTCTCTTTGGCACCCATTAACCAGAGAACTTCAGCATGTGGTATGTACGTAACCGCCTTGCGCAGCAGAGCATCAAGAGATTCCCTGGTTCCGTGGCTCTTTTCAAGCTGTGCTGCTTTCAGCCATATACTCTTCTTGGTGAGGAACACTGTAAGGGCATGAGCATAGATTGCCCTAGCTGTCTCAATGGAACCTCTCTTCTTGCACTCTTCCGCATCAGCAACCCAAGTCCTCTTTCTATCTTCTTCCTCCACTCCAATCCCAATAGTATTGTGAATAATAGCTTGGCATGTGACAACAGAACCAGCCCGTTCAGCAGCCTCAGCCTCTCTCATCCAAACTTCTCTGTCAATCTCCAAGCCTTCCCTCTGTAAAGCCCTGATGCCCCTTTCTAGAATCTTCCCAACCATGGAAGTATTTCCATTGGCTTCCTCCAACTTGGCCGCCGTAATCCATATAGCAGGTTCCAAGGTTTGGAGAGCTTCTCCCTCGCCTTATTAAGAACCTTCTTAGCATTGTCATAAGTTTCCAGCCTAGCAAGAGCAAGCCACAATTCCACGTGCAATGGGCAACACTCCACAGCCCGCTGGAGCAAAAGCCTCGCATCCTCTTCATTAGCAAGCTCCACAACTGCCTTCCAGAGCCTCACAGAATCTGGAATATGCTCAAGACCCTTCCTTAAGACCCTACTCTTATTTGCAGTATCATGTTCCAACCTTGCAGCCTCCAACCACAATTTAACCGAATTTGGATTCATCTTAACTCCCCTGCCTATCACCGCCTTAGCCTCATCCGGGTTAGACAACCTACAAGCCTCCACCCACACATCTTCGCTCTTCGGGCACTCCTCACAGCCTTTCTTAATAAGCTGCCTAGCAGCCTGAATCTTTCCGGCCACCTCCTCCAACCTCGCAGCCGCAATCCAACCAGGTGGATGCTTGGGGTTAGAATGTATGACAGAACTAAGCAACAACTGAACTGATTTTACTAGCCTTCTTAATATCAGCAATATCGGCATCGCTGGTGATCTTCATACTCTTCAAATCAGTCAAATACCCCTTTGGATCAACAACAGTCTGCCCAGTAACCGAATCAGAAAGCCTATCCAACTTAAGGGACAAAACAGTACCTCTTCCTTCACCCACAGCAGTTAAATCCGTAACAGGGGTCTGACCCCATGGAGTCTCTGTACCACCAGCAGCCCTACTCCTGGGATCCAAGGCCGTTACATGCTCTTGCTCCTGCCTCGCCTTCTCCAGAAGAGTATCCGGAACAGGAATGAAGCTCTCGAACTTCCTCCTCTTATTCCTCAACGAATAATCCCCGATTTCCGGTATGCTCTCCCAATCTTGATTCGACAACGTATGCAATTTCCTCTTCAAATCAGCAAATTGTTCAGTACACTTCGGATTAGAAGCCCTATATTTCTCAATTTCTTCCTTTAATCTCGCCTCCCTCCTATCCTTCCTCCTCGAATCCATCCTCTTATTCAACAGCTTCCCATATTGCATCAGCCTCCTTATCCTCATCGTCATATTCAGCCGAAGCAAACAGCCCTACATCATTCCCTTCGAATTCATCAAACTTCTGATTCTCATCATAACCCTTCTCTTCATTCTCCTCCTCGTCCTCTTCCTCGCTGGGCCCTCCTTTTCCGCGTCCCCGTCCAGCTCCAGCCGCAGCGCCGGCGGCAGCTCCAATAGACCGATCGGGTAAATCAGGAGCGGCACGGGCAGGACCGATATCAGAACGGGTGGTGAAACCCGTAGCACCACGGCCCAACCCGGCAACATAATTAGGAGGGGGCTTCGTGTTGAGGAATTCCAGACGATTCTTCGGGTTGGAAGCAGGAGGTTGCATGCCGCCGATTAGAGGGACGTGTAGGGTTAGGGTTGAATTGGGTGAAACGCCGAGAGAGGAAATGAAAACGCCGTCATTTTGCGGTATTGATAGGAGGCGAGGGGAGAGATAGAGGCGTTGGAGGGAGGTGGGGAGGTGGAGATGGCGTTCGATTTGATGGGTTAGGGCGGCGACGGTGGTGAACGTTGGGTTGAGATCGAGGATTAGGGTATTGCCATCTGGGGTTCTGACGAACACCATGACTCTGTGTAAATTGCGTAGAAAGAAAGATAACTGATTTCTAGTCAATTCGATAGGGGATCAATTAAATTTAAAGAATCAATACTAAACCACGGTAAAAAAATACTTAAGTAGACGCGATCTTTAACTTTAATTATAAATTTTATAATCATGATTAAATTTTTAAAAAATTTATTATATCAACTGACATCATAAATTTTTTAAAATTTAATTCACACTACAAATTTACAAGTAGAATAAAAAATCGATCCAACAGCTATATGGTAAACCTACTCCTTTCCTATTTCGGTTTATTTACAATTTGCGTAAATTTACCATTCCTGCTAATTATACTTTCTGTTCTTGTAAAATAAACTTTGTTTCACCTTACTTTCAAGTTTTGTCGTTTAGAAGTTATTCTCTAAAATCTGATAGTAAGTAGAATTATAAAATCATAAGATTCTAATAAAAATGTAAAGATATAATTTTTATTTATTTTTAGACATAGTATTGAATATAACTTAAGAAAATTATATAATAAGCTATTCTCTTATATTTTAAATGATTATGTTACGTGTTTAAAAGTTTTGCATCATTGAAAACTTAATACTATTATTTGGTCAAAAACTAAAAAAAAATTACTAATATAAATAATCTAAACTTATAAAATATAACATTTAAATAAAAAATTATCAAAATATTATTTTTTTTAATCAAAAACACTAACTTAACTTTGTAAATATTAACATAAATTACAAGATTTTAAAGGGCCAACTGACATTTACTTATAATAACCATCCTACCTCCGGGGATCAGTATACTATAATTAGTAAATCTACAATTAATTTTTGAGTAAAAGAATTAGAAATAAATTTCGTAAATAACCCCATAAGCCCAGAGGTTTTAGTATTCTGCATTTCATTCAACGATTGTAGAATAACGAGTTTGTCCTCTCTGCTCTGCAAAGCAAGCAGCCAATAGCCATATACAAAAGAAAAAAAGAGACTAGCAAATTTCTGCACACACTTTCACGAGCCTGCAGGTGACATACTTTTGCAAATCAATAAAATGAACAGACTGGACCAATTTTTCATGTTCAAGAACAAAGTTTTCATATGTGATACCCAAAATATCCTTGTCATACTTTAGTCAGGTTAATATTAAAAATTATAAATTTTTGGGGTCAATTTATAACTAGAGCAAAGGTTGGGGGTCAAATCTAAATAATTAAAGTAATTTATATACTACTAAACAATTATCTTATTCTATTTTCCCAATTCTTCCATTTAGAACAAGGGTTTTACTTCCAAGAGCTTGAGGAATGAGGAGAAATAGCAAATTCAACCACAAATTTCCATAATAGAGGTAAGAAATTCATTTTTTCTTGAGTTCAATTAGTTAATTTGAAAGATTAAGAGATGGGATTTAGGAATTTTTCTGTGAAGAATATTGTGGGTTTCAAAATCTTAGCTTGTGGTGATGATTTAATGGTTAGAATTGGTGTAATTGGATTTATTTTCTTACTCTTTGTTGTTAAAGTTAAACCTATGGATGTATGTGTTGAATTTAAAGGATTTGGATGGTTTAATAACCAAGAAAAAGGCAAGAAATATGCTAAATTCGTAACTGGAAATTCGCAGACAGCACTGCGTAACTTTAGAAAATTGGTCATATCTCAGCGTAGGAATATCGAAATTGCACACCGTTTGTTGCGTTGGAAACTAGACTCGCAGCCCTTCGAAACGATATAAAGATGTTGCTCTGTTTTTCAGTATATTAACAGCAGTTCGTCCATAAAGTGGATTGAAAATCTAGTTCTGCAACAGAGTATTTTCTAAATTGCGAGCCATTTTTGAGCAAGTTGTATTTTGAACTGGGAAATGCTGTCTTCTTGAAACATTTAGTAAATTGAGTCCAGTTTCTATCGGAATCAGTTTTGTGGCTTATTGGACGAATATAACTTGAGTTATGGTCATTGTTGTTCAGCACTGTCAATGATAAAAATATCCTAACTAGCCTTGTTATGTTATAGTTCATAACTTATTAGAATTTAATGAGCCTAATATTATTGTAAATTACCTTTTAGGTTATGAGAAGATGGTTTATGTTCTGATTTTATTATAAGGAAGGATTAACAGGAGTTCAAGTAGCTTGGATTTCGAATTGGAAACATTTTGATTAGTTGGTAAGTGGCTTGTTCATATTTCTATTATTTTTAAAACCGATTTCTTAAGTACTTTTGTACTAAATGATTGTTAATGATTTAAAAATCTATTTGTGTATGAAATTGGATTGAACATATGGATAATTTGTTTGGTGATTATATGTATGTGAATGATTGTTTATTATGCTATCTTTGGTACCATTGGATTCATTAAACTAGTAAAAGAATGGGAAAGACTATTAAATTGCTATGTTAAAATGTCGGTATGGCCCTTCCACGGGATAGCACAATAGTGGACAAACGGCCCTATCACGGGTTATAATAGTGACCGTAGTATGATATCCGGAACTACGTTTAACCGACATATGGCCCTACCACGGGTAAGAATAGTGGGTTACGGCCATGTCACGGGTTATAATAGTGACCATAACATATTCTTTAGCTGAAGGCAAATGAAAAAGAAATAGATTGTAAGAATTAAATAGAACAAAATATAAAAAAATGTGTCTATTATAATTGTGTATGCCATGCATATATGATGCGTGATTGTGGTTAAATGATTGTTGTGAAATGATTTTCGTGAAATGTATTATACACTTTTAACGTGTTCAATCCAGTAGAGATATGAGTGAGTTACTTACTGAGCAAATGAAAACTCATCCCACTTACCTTATGCCCTTACAGGTGATCACGTTTAGATCGCTTTCTGGCGGACTTTTGATATACTGCCGAATAGAATTAATTTTGTTATGTTTCACCTTGTTTAGAAAGTCTTGTGTAGTTGTATATATATAGAATCAAAAGGCTATGGTGATTCTAGTGGGATGTTATGATTATACTTTTCTTCTAGGTTGAAGATTTGTGGTGTTCATGATTTGAATTTATGTAAATATTTGAGTTTGTATTTATATAGGTTGTGTATGTATGTTTTGGCTATTGTTACTTATAAACGTGATAGACGGCTTTGTATCCTCTTGAGAGGGTATGCCGGTGCCACGCTCTAAATTATAGGTTGATTTAATTATGTCGAATTTTGGGTGTGACACCATACTCTTAACTAGAGTTACTTGGAGCAGAATATAGTTATACTAAGTATTTCCATTTGCTAAAATACTCAACTAGCCGGTCAAGCCGTATATTTATTCAGTCTTTTTTAAAATGGGAAGAAATCTGGGTGCTTAGTTGCACAGTAAAATCACAATAATTTCCATCCCAAACCACAAAAATGTCACAAGACCCCCACACTTCCAGAAACACGAAATACAATCTTCACAGTCTGGTGATGAGCTGTATCCCTAGAAATGGTAGCTTTCATCGTATTCTCTTTAACCAAATTTCAACAACATGCTACTAAATTTTAAGGTGATTAGGAAATTTCTACATCAACAAAGCAATAATTTCTAACAAGAAGATTGCACCCTTTAAGCCACCATAAATCTTAGCAGACAGCTTTCAGGAACATTAAGACTGCTTCTTCGAGGTCTAACCAGATCCAAAAAGTTCGTAGAGCAATCATAAGATCATGCAAAGCAACCTAGGGGGAAGTTCATGTGAATACATCAAAATCTTTAGATAGTGACCTCAGAACACAGAAGAGATTAAACTTAAGACTTTAGAGATAAGGAAAAGAGCATTGAATTAGACAATGACAAGCAATGAGAAGAAATAGCAGAAAGCAATTTATTAAAAAATAAGTATATGTTTTCGCCATTGGAATACACGGGGAGATATTTCTTTGGAGCTCCTTGATAGGAAGCTAATCAAATGGGAAGTCCAAACAAGAACTGTAATACATGCAACAGATTTAGTCACCATAGAACACCTGAAATCATCAAAAAGATTGTTCACACAAAGGTTCACAAGATATAAGATTCAAATTATACTTCGACGTAGTAAAGTAGCAGTTTGAAGTACAATATGATAAATAATGAAATGGAGAACACAGCAAACATGTGTTGCCAGAAAAGGATTGCTGAAGCTTCACTAACTGCATAATTCCTCAAGCTAGCAACTGCTCCAAACAAGATGGCACTTGGTGTTGTGTACTGCAACAGAAGCACAAATTTGTACATCTGTTCCCCATCTATCAGAAAATTCACTTTATCAGCCAGATAAATTACCCCGATCCCAATCAAAGGCAGTACTAAAAGTCTTGCAACAATGATGCCAATAGTCGTTCGTATCCCGAGCCTAGATTCATTGTTACCCCGACCCTCTGCAAGCATCCCTCCAAGAACCAACATGACTGCAGGCACCAGTGGTGCAGCCATCATGGCTACACTATCCGTGACAAAGTCTAGTGGTGCATTATCCCCATACCCTTATTACAAATGATTTTACTGGTGGAACCATCCCAATAATAAAAGCCAACAATGTAGCAATCATTGGAGGTTGAAAGATTTGGCGTACTGGAGTTTTTTCAACCACAACCCTTATTCTCCTGACCATCCGTGGCTCTGCCAAACATCTAATAGATTTTGGACTCCTAGGCTCTCCCTCCTCCAGAATTTCAGGGTCAGGAAGATTACTTTGTGAAATGCTCGACACACTTGTAAAAACCGTAGCAATGAGTGGTGTTTTGCAGTGTTCAGTTTCATTTTCTTCCATTCCAGGCCACTCAGCTTCCACGAGAAGTGGCCTGCTGAGGTCATTCGTGGGTAAATGTTCCTGAATCTCACCACCCTCATCCTCAACTACATCATAATAATCTACCGGAGGCTCCATCATGTGGTAAACAAGGGTATAAACAAGAAAGGCCGAAACCCATTGGGCCATAGAAACATAAGCCACACCAGTCCTCTCACAGTCTTTACCAAACGGATTTCATCTAGTTTGTTACTATGGCACACCGATCCAACAATAGCAAGAGGCAGATTGCCCGTGTTCCCAAATGCTGTAACAATTACAGTAAACCTAAAGAACTCGGGAGGTGGCCGACATACTATTGCCACCAAGAACCCCAAAACACAACCAATGGCAGTACTGACAAGCACATTAACAGGTATAAACCACCACAAAATGAAATTCTTGAAAGTAATCGATTCGCCGAGGTGAGTAAAGATTGTACAAGGCAAGAACAAAGCAAAAACCAGCTTACTTAGAAGCTTAAATGTAGCCTTCGGAACAAGTTTGGTTTTGGGATGGGCAAGAATTATGCCAAAAGCTATAACAGAAAGGAGTTTCAACAGGGGCAAAACAGCACTAATAATAATATACTCTTCTTTGGACCTCATGTTTATTTCACTTTGTCCATCTACAAATACCATTCTTAATTTCCAAATAACTATCCAATTCTTCCCAAAGAATAACTGATTAAATCCTCTCAAGGTGGAAACTTTACAATAAGGGTTCTAACAATTCTTGTAAATCAGTCAAAGAACAGGGACCATCAAACAAAAATGCAAAATATATGGCTGAAGAAAACCAGAATTGCTTCATATCTTAAGATACAGAACTTGCTAAAGCAAAATTCTAAAAGGGACAGCGAAAAATTCTAAGATAACAATAAATAATTGTAAGTTAAAAGATTCACCTTTCAGGGACTAGAGTTTCTGATGAAAATTCTTGAACACAGCTGGTAATGAGAGAGGGAGAGGTGCAGATACAAATAATTGCAAGAAAGTCCCCAGTTTGATAAGCAGGTCAACAATTGCAAGCCAGGGAAAAAAGAAAGGAAGATAAACGAGTTTAATTAATAAGCTTGATCAAATTAATGAATATTCATGAAACACGCCAGCCTTGTCATTGTACCAGTAGTTGTTTATTTGAAAAATAAAATTAAAAAAAAAATTATGAAAACGAATCTAATTAGGGTAAATTACATGATTTCCTCCTACTATAAATTTATCATAATTACCTCAAGGATGAGAAAGTCTTGTAATCTTGTCATCTTGAAATAGTGATATAGTCTAACTATCCTATAAATTCTAGTATGTTTTTTTACGGAATCTATTATAAAGACGGTACAAAACAAATTCGATGATATAATTGTGCATTCTTAATAATGAGTAGTTAAAAATTTTATTATTATTTAAGTGCGATTGATTATTTAATGATTTTAGAACACGATTTGATTGTTATTCAAGACTAACTTAAATGAGTTTATATGAAATTAAACTCAAAATCAAGTCTCGATTTATTTGCATAGAAATTTCAATATGTTATATCACCTAGAGTTTGATATGAAATAAGAAGCAAATAAGTATTCAATTCGATTTGAAATTGATTTGATTATTCAAATAGTTATTTGTAATTTCCTCTCAATTTATCTAATGACAAATAACTTTTAGTAACGTATCTTTTATTTGCTATTTAAATGCTTAAAAAATGGACAAAATAGATGTGAGTGACTGCCATTTCCAATTAGTACAAATAACAACTCAGTCACATAGGTGGGATGGAAGAATAATTTTTCAAACTACATGGTAAGCCAACTTAATTAAGATAAAATTTAGGGGGAAAGTGTAATCTACTCAATAAAGTCCTCCTAATTTGTACCCTGATTATATATGGAAAGTTTAATTGGCTGATGGCCACATATATGACCTATATTGATGTGTCCTTTGGGTAATTGAGGGGCCGTCTATAATTTGGGCTCAGCATTGGGTCCCATGCATGGGGCTTTCATCTTCATTCGTAAAGGGTAAAATTTCCATAATTGGGTGATTTCCTGCAGTTAATGACTATTACTTAGGATTAATAAATTAGGAATAATTATACTTTATCTTCCTAAACTAAAAAAATATACATTTTACCATCTATTTGCATTATTCATCTTTTAAAAATATTAAAATCAACGAGATAATCTAGTTAAATAACTTAAATTCTTGGTACATATGACCGATCACGCGCATAAGGCAAGAAACATTTGTGCAAACTTTAATCTTGAAAGCAAATTAATTATGATTATGCATGTATCAACCTTTTAGATAAGGGAAAAGACTTAGGTATATTTGGTCTTTAGTCTCATTTATAAATTTTGTAGTGTGGATTAAATGTTATAAAATTTATGACATAAGTTGATGTAAGCAGAAATTTAATTTTGACCGCAAAGTCTATCGGTGGAACCAAAAACCGGGTCTATATAAGTATTTTCATTAGACAAGAATATGTTAAATGTGTCTAGGTATTTTGTCGGTAATTTCTTAAATAAATTAATATGTATGAATTTTGTGTTCTTATTTATCCACATAATTTAACAATTTTTAGTGTAATAATTTTCTAGTTATGGTACACTATTAGAAATTTTTTTTCCTTATTAGTTTAAAATTTGGAAGTTTTTTTACCATGTTTTCTCATCTAGTTCTAGATGGCCTCTAATCTATTATTATCTCTATTCCATGAAAACAAAGCAGACTTTTTTAGGTTTTGTATTTATTTATTTATTTCTACATATATGAGTGGTTATAAGTATTACCAACGCTTTCAAATTATAAAAAGAAAAATTATTTACAAACTTATAAATTCAGATCACTTATTAAAACTAATTTAAATGTTAAAAATCATATTGAATCGCCCACCTAACTAATTTTATATATTTAATTGAATTTCATTCCTTTATTATGGATCTAATAATACATACATAATTTTGTCAGTTTATAAAAGTGTACTATTATAAAAAAACACATCTGATAGAAGGTCGATGTAACTAGTGATAAGTGGAGTAAAAAAAGAGATCGACATGAATAACAAGCTACATAGGACAAATAGTTATAATACGTAATTTAGTAACACAGACAAGAACTTGGAAGCTATTATGAAAAAGCCTTTAGAGCATGGATCTAAATTACGAGCTGGATGAGTACAGACTAGGGTACGCAAATCAGCTAGGCTAAGATGCATGGATCAAAGAAACCAATACTAATCCCTACGTGACTAGCTCTGCAAAATTGAGCAATACAAGGCATGTTGAAATTGGCACGCTCAAAGCAAGAATAGCCAACATCCCCAAAGCCAAACTAGGTCTCGTTTTCATCAAATACGTTTGCAACAATCCTATTGCTTCAAAAACATCTTCATTGTAATGTGCAACGTAGTATTTCTTTTCCCATTCCATCCAGTTTGAAGGTAGTTGATCATCATGGCCCGACTCTAACATCTTCATTTCCTTGATTCGCATTCGGAGAACAATCATATTCTCATCCACAAGCTTGCCTCCGTGATGAACATTATCATGATCTTTTCTTGCTTTGATGATGAAAACTTTTCTTGCTAAAAGCCCATGTTTTCTGCATGTGGAAGGGTTATTGATCATTAAGGATGGCATAGCAGGAAGTTTAAGAAAACTAGAGGAGGATGTTGCAAACTCCATTCCTTAATTCAGGTAAATGATCGGAAATCTTTACGAAATAATTCTAAGGACTTGGGAGGATACGTATGATATTTTTATGAGGAGATGGAAGGAATCAACCTCTTTTATATGAAAATCCTTGAATACATAGAAATATTTTACCGTTCCTTTAAAATTTGTATTATCTCCGTTTCATTTTATTTGGTACGGTCAATTTGGCACACAGTTTAAGAGTAGTTGATTTTTGACCAACTAATAACACATTTTTTTCATTATTGTCCCTATATTCAAATTCAAAATTTATTAGTTGGTGTTGGAGTTTCAAAATTTGAAATGACTTGTGAAAATAATTAATACTCCAATATGAATTTAATATCATTTTTAGAGATTTGTATAAAAGATAAAATAAATAAATTAGTATTTGTTTAATTTATTTTTAAAAAGTAATAAATAATTTGAGATAAATAAAAATAAATAAAATAATTAATAAAATAGATCGGAAAGTTTACTCAATAACCGTCCAAACACAATGAAAGCGTATTGTAGAAATTTCACTATATAGTATACTCGGCTTTTCTTATCTTACACATGAAGGGTTGCGTCAAATCATGATCGTATTTGACGTAATTTGCGTGTGTGGCCGCCAGGAAGTGGCATGAGAATCGAGAAAAAAACTTGAATAAATTTAATTTTTAACTTATATATTTTACGATCAAAATTAAATTTTATAAAATTTTTATTATATCATCTTATGTCATAAGAGACATAATATTAAATTTACATTACAAGATTTATAAATAAAATAAAAAATTAAATCTATTTAAATATTTCTCCAAAGTCGATCGATGCCGTGACACGAACAAATTGCTTCCACAAAAAGTATCTAATTTTGTCCATGTATGCTTCTTGTACTATGAGCATTTGAGGAATAATTTGAAAGAAACTATTACATTTCATGCGTGGAAACCAATCTTTGAAGTCACTCTGGAAAGAGTAGCATGAACACGAAGAAAGAGAGATGACGACATTAGAACGCGAATCAAGGAAATGTGTCTATTTTACAAGAAAACTATGGCATTAAAATTACAGGTAAAATTTATTGTGATTATTGGATAATTATTTAATATTTTAATAATTATTTAAAATTTAATGAAAGACTCTTATTTAAATAAAATATAATCCCTCAATTTATAATAAATTAATATATCCTGTATAAATGGTTCTCTCTCATTAATTATTGAATAACAATTAATATATCATTAGTTGATCAATAACTACTATAAACATTCGCTAGAATTACACGTGGTTCTCATATTGTTGTGAAAATGATATGAGTATGTAATTTTGAGTTTACAAATAATAGACATCATATAATTTTTAAAAAAAAAAAAAAAAAATAGGCATCATTTAATTTTCCTTAGCTTCGAAGTTTAGTTTACGTGTATTATAAGACGGGGATAGTGATATTATAAAAATTCAAAGTAGTGTTAAGCCCTAATAATTAACTAACAAATCAACTTATTCTTAATGACAGTTTAATAATATTTTTAAAATTGAGATTTTTGTGTACGTTCATTTGTAATAATGAGAGAAAATATTTGAAGGTGACATTTTCTTGCCATCGAGTGTGAACGCCGCAAGTATAGACAAGGAATAAGCTGCTGTCATGATCGAAATTGTCTCCATTCCTTGCACTTCGTTTAAGAAGTGACATATAATGAACAAATGTCCCGTGTTTACTTAGTTTGCTAACGACAGCTTAGTAATAACTACGCTAACGCAACCTTTTGTTTAAAATAGGAGTCCTAAGCGAAATGGTTGAAATAACATTGATGAAAATGATTAGAAAATATTTAGATAAATTTAATTTTTGAATCGTAAGATTTACGAATGATATTTAAAATTTGGTTTATGTTAGTATTTTTTTAAATTGATAATTGCAAGTATTCCTTATTGCTGAATCTGTTTGCTAAAATCCCCTGATTTCTGTTTTTGTAGGGTAATATGGCATGGGTGTTTGCCGCTTTAGCAATAAGCTACTAAGTTGAATATTTCAATTTCTTTCTTTAAACAAGTATCTCACATTTGGTAAGTGAAAATGACTTTAACACATCTAGATTATTTATAAGAGAATGGTTTCAATTCATTGCTTCTGAATCTTAAACACATCTACATGTTTAAGAGACACTCATAGAAAATGAGATTAGATATTCTTTTTTTTAATATTTGGTACAAGTATGTTTAAATATCAGAATGAAAAGGATTTTGTATTAATTTGGTTTATATACCCTTGGTTTTTTTTTTTTTTAAGAAGTATAATAAATTTTTTAATATATTTATTCATATAATTTAATATTTCTAGGGGTGTAAGAAACTATAAATATTTTGTCTCAAGGATAAAAATTTAGAAAAAATTACATACTAATTTTTGTTTGCATTTAAATACATATTAAATAGGACCATTAACTAACTTCATATGTATTTATTTAAAACTGCATTTATTTAAAAAGGTCTAAATTGTGTTTTGTTTATTTATTTATTTTTACATATAATAATATTTGTTTATAGAAATTCTATACTTTGATTTAAACATTTCAATTTTCAAAATGAATGCATAAAGTTGACATCATATAATTTTCTCTTTCCAAATTAGAGTTGAAATGAGCGTTTTTCAAATATTTTTTTTTTGAGAAATGAACTCTCCAAGATTTAGTGAGAATGGCCTGTCCTTGTGCAATAAACTTTCTAACTTGAAAGCGTCGTACGGAATGAAAAAATAAGTGAGGATGACATTTCCATTCTAAGTCATTCCCACATACCAAACACCAAAGTAGGGTAAATCTTATACATTTTTTCCCCAAGCTAAGAACTCAGAAAAAAATGTGCACAAAGACACTAACAATGGCTAATGAACAATCTCTTCATTGTAGTGACAGAAAAAAAAAGACATTGATATTATCTTCGTCCTGCTGTACACTTTTCAGGAGCACATAACTGATTTAAGAGTGAAAAATATTTTCAAGCACCATTAGAAAGCTCAAGAGATCATGACTTTTCAGTAACTGAAACATTTATAAGGTCCAGAACCAGAAACCATACAAGCAATCAATCATCATAGGAAGCATGTGGTGCAGCAGTACAACCAGGGTCAAAGGGGTCTTCAGACCCACAGCAATGCCAGTATTGAAAGACTTTCCCGGAATCTGGGGTGTCCATAGTTCCTCCCGTGTACACACTCTCAAATTTCCTCTTTGTTTCTCCTGCATCAAGGGTCCATAAGATACATGGATATGTGTTGTCATTAAAGGATATACAGATACTGAGATGCCATGCCTCCATTCAAATACTGCGACTTCAAGCCCTCATCCAGTTTGATGCAAGGAAATTCTATCACTGGTTCAGTTTGGAAAGCTATTTGGAAATTCCTGGTTATAGCCTAAAGTTCAATTCCATTGGGAGATTTTTGCATAATGTTTGTCCTACAGCTCATTGGTTTCAAAAAAGAGGTTGTCTAATAAGTTCTATTTGTATCCGTTGTTTTCAGAGCTCAGAAACTTCCCCCCATTTGTTTCTGGAGTGTGGAGTATCCAAAAGAGTATGGATTATTTCTCGTCTCTTGGTCTAAAATTTGGTTTCCGTTCCCTGGTATGTACCCAGGATTGGATTGCTCAGGTTCCAGATAAACAGATCCTCCGTAATTATTTTGTGATTTTATGGCAAATTTGGTGCATAGATGTAAGGTGAATTAAGAAGATCTAGATTTCCAAACTAATCGAGTCATGGCAGATTTCAATGCAATGTAGAGACAATTTGAATTATAATCATGTGAACCTTTAAAATTTTTATTCTTCTGACTTCTAAGAAACATCATCAAACGCAACACAGAGAATACAGGATATCTGGTTCCGGGAAAGTCAAGAAAATTTCACTGAGTTGCCTACTCATTTACTAACTTCTTACAGGTGGAGATGGATGGATCCTACCATCCTACAACAGGAATTGCTGCAGTAGCATGGGTGTTAGAAATAGTCAATCCTATTTCATTAGCACCAATTCCTAGAAGGCCCAAGAAATACACCCCATCACAGGTAAAATTTTAGCATGTAATGGTTCCTGATTGAAACTTAGAAGCCTTCAGATGGACTATTTCGAACAGATTCAGAGGTGTTGTTTACCATTCCAATTCGACATTGATGATTTCTCATCTTCAAAATAGTCATGCTTCAAATATTGATCATGATATGTACATCTTTGTCAATCTTTATCAGTTTGTCATTCGTTAAAGTTCCTAGAGATGTAATCCAGGTCACTCATAGACAAGCAAATCTGGAAACAGTTGTCAATCTTGTTTTCTCATATCTAATACTCCAAATATTCTAAGGGTTCTCTTAAAAAAAAAACTGAGACTTGTTTAACAATAAGGTAATATTCATTCATCAAGAAACATTCTTCAGAATTCAATAACAACAGGGACAAAAAAGAAACCATTTTTGAGGAAGATAGACTCGGCCAGTCCAGCAAATTAAACTTATTTTGTAGCTACCAGTAAACAAAGATTTAAGCATTCTTATTGCCCCAATTAATGTTAATGCCCCCAACAGGCTATTGAATATGTAACAGCATGATAAGTACCATTTAGTCACAACCTTTTAGCATAGAAATATGAACAAATTGAAAAAACTTCTGCCTTCATTTTTCCTATCCAAGCATATTCAATAGCATTGATCAAGCTGATCTTATCAAACAATAATCACCAATCCCATCAGCAGAAAGCAGAAAGCAGAACATAAATACTCAGACTAACACTCTCCCAAAATTATTATGCATACAAATTAACAAAGAAAAAACTTGTGACTTTGAAATCCATTTTGATGGATGAAAAGGGTACCTCCAAAATGAGCAGTATGGTACCGGCAAGCACGAGGGTGATTGAGCAAAGGCTCGAATTGGTTCTTACAATTTTTGCAGGTTCGAAGTACAATTTGTGGCTGTTTTTCTGAGCATTCAATTGAGAAATTTCTGGGGTGTGGTTTCTCTAAAGAAAGACTTGGGTTTGACCTGCAGAAGAGGTGAATTTGATCAAAGTTTCTTGATTTTGTGTGGATGAGAGAAGAATATGTAGGATGAGGAAAGATGAAAATGATGAAGTGGGAAATACATACAACCACCCTCCTATTTGGGTTGCCATTTTGCTGCTCAAAGTCAGAGAATGGCAATACCACTGACAATTGAGCAAACTAGGGTTTGACAGAATTGGCAAAGTGAAGTGAAAAATACACCTTTGATCTGATGACGTTGTAATACCTCATCCTCAATCTCAAAAGTCAAAATTCGAAAGTCTAAACTAAACAATCTAACCAACCCTCCTATACTTGAATAGAGTTTGTTTCGATGAAAGCTCATCAACTTCAATTCGTGAAGTGATTGAAACTAGTGTTTGGTGCGCGTTCGGGAATCGGAATCGGAATGGAAATCATAAACTCCATTATTGGTATGGATTTAGATCATTCCCCCTTACTTGACAGCTTAACATGAGACCTTGGGTTTCGTTGTATTAATAAGTTTACTCAACAAACCCATCTCAAAAAAAAATCTTGAAAGTGATATTTTCTAACACTTTCATTATAATAGAATGATTCTCATAGTCTTCAACCAAACACTATCTATGGGTATCATTAACTTTGATTCACATTCCCCCTCTCATACCCATAAACCAAACACATCCTAAGAATTGTTTAATTCGTTAATTAATCAAGTCATGTGATTAAACATCAATAAAACAGACATGTTCGTTGTGATAAAGAAGAAGTTTCATTTATTTTATTTTTTTTATCTCAACTGGAATTTGACTCTATACATTTTGAAATTTATGAAAAAATTTTGCGGTTTTATAAGAATAATCTTGTTATGTTGTAAAGATTTGTATTATATAATATTATATATTTTAAAATTTTAAGAAAATTTTACAATTCTTTTTAAAGAATCATTTTCTTGATTTTAAAAATTTGTACCGTACAAAATTTTAAAATATATAATATTGTACTATACAAATATTTAAAGTGCAACCAGTTTCCAAAAATTTATACTATACAAACACTTAAAACTAACAGAATGATTCCCTGTAGAATTTCCCAAAATTTATCTGTTAAATTGAATATAAACTATTCATATTTGACTAGAGCTGCCTAAAAAAAAATCTAGGGTTCCATAATGGAACAATTCTATTGTATTTTAAATACTTGTATCGTTTAATATTATATATTTTAAAAATTTATATTGTGTCAGCTTTTAAAGCCAAAATGACGATTCTGTAAAATTTTCATAATAAATATTCATTTAAATTCATCTAAAAAATTAATATAAATCTAGTCAAAATAAACCAAAAAACAAATAAAATAAAATAACACCCAATCTTTTTGATGGACCACGTTACCCAAAAGAGTAGCAATTCTTGAAAAAAAAGTGAACGTTGGGCAAAATCCAGATCAAGCCCAATGGAACCATGTACCCAACAGAAGTTCAAACTTCCATCTCCCTTGATGTGCCTTTATTATTACCAGTGATTTTGGCACAACACACATTTAAAGAAAAATTATAAATATAACATTAATTAAATAATTTAATATTATTAAATTAAAAAGTTTTTTCAAATAAATTTAAGAATCATAATTTTTTGTAAGTTATTAAAAAAATGAGTAGTTTTAAACTTTTGTTTTTTTTTTTAACTTGATAGTGGTTATTTTTTTAAAATTTAAAATTAATAGAAACGAACAAGGGAGAGACTATCACAGAATCTATCTTTATAATAGACTCTACCTTTATATATAGCAAGATTTTTAATTCTATACAGTAAGATTTTTTTGTTCTAAAGGTATCCAAAATTTAACGGCCATTTTCATTGGGAGTAGGGTTATTCATGAGTAGAATTTTTAGATCCGCAAGTATTTTAATTCGGATTTTTGAATTTAAAAAATTAAAAATCAACTCAATCCTAATGAATCAGAAAAATACTTGCGGTTCGGCGGAGCCTCTCTAGAGCCTGAATCAGGAAAACATTTGACTTTGTACACTCTTCCTTCACCAGGGGTCCTTCATACTTGCTTAGCCAACATTGCCAAGTTAAATGTTGGACTCGCCCAATCTTACCCAATGAATTTTAGAGGAGCCTTTCCTCCGTCATCTCAACAGTATCGACTCACCATCGATCCGATGTTATTTAGTAACCCATAAACTGGCCGTTGCGTAAGTGGGATCGATTGAATGACTACCTGAAGCAAAAATTCGTCCCCTGCATTCTACAATTATTTCTCGTTCCACCCCTGGATCCTTGAGTGCTTATTTGTTGTTCCACTTCAGGAATTTCTAACAGATCATACACACCTTTACCCTAACCTTCAAACAAATCCTTTATTGAAAACAACTGCAGATTGTTCATGATTAATTTATTGACTAGATGATCTATCTAGCCTGTTTCTTGTGTGACATTTCCAAACAATACGGTATCATATGCAAATAACAAACATTTCTAGTCACTAACCAACCTTATGCAAAAGACGAGAGAAAACTTCCTACACAATAAAAAGACTCCAGGAGACGGTGGTCTCATTGACGGATAAGTTTACAGATTTTGCAAAATTATCAAATAATTTTTTAAAATTCATCTCAAGATTTTAAACCAAAATTTAGGAAATATAAATCCAGTAAAAAAAATCTTAAAATCACACCCAAATCCAATCTTTTTGATGGGCCATGTTACCAAAAAGTCCAAATCAAAACTTCGTTTTTGCAAAGTAGTAAAAGTATTGGGCAAAATCCAAACCAAGCCCAATGGTCCATGTACACCAAAAAAAGTCCAAACTCCTATCTCCCTCAACCACCTTTCTTCTCCAATCAGACATTAGCTGCAGAGCAGCATAGCCCCTTAAATTAAATTTTTGTTAGTATAAAGCTCTCAGCTTTTAATTACTTCAAACTTTTCATCATCACCTTATTGATTTGCTTGTGAAAAAAAAATGGCAAATATAAATAAAAACGAGCCAAACACGGCCCCACAGCCCGATCGCTGGTATAATTTAACCCTAGGCTCCTCTTTCAAAGACAACCATCCCTCCTCCAAGTTCTGTACTTTACGCTGTAGTATTCAAATCCCACCATTTTTATTCTTTTTTTTTTTTTTTTTGCAACTTCTATTTTTCATCAAAAAATATTTCTGGGTTTTTATTTTTTTTCCTTTTTTTTTTTGGGTGGCAGATGAATTTAAACCGGCGTCGATTGATAAGAATCAGCCGGGAACGCTGCACAAGAATAAAGATAACAGAATTACGGTTGAATTTCACAACAACCAGCCAGGGAAACCCAAGGTCTCATTTGAGGGGATCAGTGAAGATTATAAAGAAAACGAGGCCGTTTTGTTCTTCGACGGTGAGTCTTTGCGGCTTGAACGTCTCCACCGGCCGGTGAAGAGGCTCAGGCATGTACGGCTTCCTGGGGAGTCTGCTGCTTCTGCTGCTGCAGCTGTGGCAGCTGCGGCTACTTCATCTGCTTCAGCTGCACCGGCTGCTGAGTCTGGCTCGCCGCCAATTGGAAAGGGGAATAAGTTGCCTTTCAATAAAAGCACGATACCGGCTGTCCCGGTGAGCCTTGTTTCTATGTTTTCCTTGATTAGTTTTGGTATCTTGGTTGGTTTGATTTGAAAGAATGACAATGGAGCCTTCCTTGTGATCCCAGTTTACTTGGTAGATTTTTTATGATCCCTTATTTGCAGAGTATCTGTTGCACCTATCTTTTGTTTTTGAATGCTCTCATCTAGGGTTAGACATTGTTTATGGCATTAAAATCTGGATCTCCACTTGGATTAGGTTTTTGCTTATGTTTGCGTTTGCGGCTTAGGTCTGTAGATTGTGAGTTGGGGTTGTGCAATAAAATTCTTTTTTTAATGGATTTGTCAACATGTATTCTTATTTTTGCTGAAACCTCAAGCACTGCACTCTTTTCAGTTTCTCCTGGAAACTCTATTTGTTTATAATAATCCATAAGCACGGGCAGAACCCCAAATAGAAAACCGCAAAGCTTCTTGATATTTAGTGTATTAGAAATGCTTGTTAACAGTCTTTGAACAAGTCATGGTGGTCCTATATAGTCACTCATGCCTTGGAGAGAGAGAATTCCATTTTGTTTTGGTGTCTTTTCGTCTATTGTATTAAGCTACCGATATCATGTGAGACTTTGATTGGTTGCCTAGAATAAGCTGCATCCACAAATATTATGTGGTGCCTTCTTTATCAAATAAAAGGAAATTGATGATATGTTAGTTTTGCTTTGGGTACTGCTTCCTAAAGTAGAGTATATTGTGTCTTGCTTGTACAGGTTGAGGTGGAAAGGATTGAAATTGGAGAGTTCAAAAACTCAGGTATTTTTTTCATACCCTACATTTTCTGGCTTTGATTCAAGTAACCAAGATGTGGAGCGTGAATGAGAATGAGAACATGATAGAATATTAGCATGTACAGTTATAAATAAGTGATATTCAGCATGTTTAGAGTGCCTGTGGAAAACAGTATTGAATCTAGAGTATATGATTGAAGAAATATTTTATTCAACTTAGAATAAGGCTTATGTTGGAAAGGGAATGCCATTTTTTTTTCCAGAATATCCTTGTCTATAATGTTACTCTTCAGTATATATGTGGAGGATGGTGCATATTCAAATAATTAGTTTCCAGAAAGTTTAAATACCTGGATCTTTTCTTCTATTCTTTCACCTTTTAGGATCTAGCAACTCATCAAGTGTGTCTACATGAACAAAATGTCTACACATTCACTCCTAATGTTGAGAATGTTCCACGCAGAGAGAGATCTAGATCGTTATATCTTATTCGTATCTTAATCTCAGGGCCTATAACATCGTGATGTTTACAGGATTAACAACGATGTTTATCCCTTTAAATTTCACGTTCAGCCTCCATACCAACACTGAGGGAAGAAATGAAAAAAGTAATTACAAAACAAGAAAATGGAAGGGGAGGAGAGGAGAGGGTAAAAGAAAAGAATAGTGGGAATAAAACTGATTCTAGAGGGTATGAACTCATCTGTTGAACTTGATCTGAAACTAAAGATTGGTAATGAAGTTTCTAAGCAACATGCATCCTTTTCTTGTCATTAATAGTTGGCAAGTTCATCTTTATTCTTGTGGGTCGCTATGCTTGAATGGGCTGAGGCAGTGAAAAGCCATGGATTTAGATAGTTAAAGCTTTGGGTCATGAATTACTCGTAATATTGGTGAATTATGCTAGAATTTGGAATAATTTGTTAAAACTTAAATGCACTTTTAGAGTGTTTTTGCACCTTATACCAATAATCAAGTTACTTAACTTCAATTTGTCCCGCGCTCCAATCTCTGAAAGGATGCATGGTGATTTATATAGCATTCTCTAGGTATTTAGCAATAATCGTCCATGTGGTGCTTGTGAAGAACAGAGTTCAGTGAGTCATTATTTCTTTTGTTAGCAACTTTTTATGGTATTGCCAACCATGTTGGCTTGATATTGGTGATAAATGCATCCGGTAAACAGACACTTGTATTTCTATTTTAACCACTCAAGGCTTTTGGCGTGGCTGTTACAAAATGCCAGCCTGTGTTGTCTGTAGTAGGGCATGAGTTGCTTGCTCTTTTTGGGTCAATATGATGCAATTTTATGCTTCTCTTCCCCTGTAATCTGCTTATGTTTTGGCGAATGATTTGTTTCTCTGTAGGTGCAGATGCAAAACCAAGGAATGAGAAGGTTGTTGACTATCCTCCTGCACCAGAAAATGCATCAAATGCTTCACCAGACAAGATGGATGATCTGGTGGAACAGTTGGATATACTGAATGACGACGATGACTATGGACTAGCAAATGGAGGAAATAATGATGTGAAAGAGTACCATACTGGAATTGATATCAATATGCCGCATCCAAATGATACAGATGATGAGATAGCTGATGTGGATGCTAGTGATGATGAAGCAGATAAGGGACGCAATGCTGCCCAAGTTCTCCGAGCGCAGGTGAATGCAGAAGAAAGGGAGGAGCAAACTTCAAGCTCTAGTGGTAGCAGTGGGAGTGAGAGCAGTGGAAGTGGAAGTGGGAGTGCAAGCGGTAGCGGGAGTGGGAGCAGCAGCAGTGACAGTGAAAGCAGTGATGGTGACTCGGTCAACTCTATCTAGGGAAGAGTGGAAGTTTAGCTTCTCAGTGTGAACGGCAGTCACTGAAAATTATAGGAAAACTAAACTGCCACCACTGGCTCCATTAGTTGAGAATATCAGCCAAAAGGAGGTGAAGAGAATGGACAGCTTCTTGATGGGTAGTATAAAAACTGTATAACGGGTGCTATGTGCAATCCCATGTATTAGAAGATTGGTAGCTGTTAGCAATTGGGATTTTGGGTAGTACTAAAGTTTTGTTTCCTACTTTATATTTGATCCCTTCATTTGTTTCACTCCGTTGATTAGTTTTGTACTGCCAGACGGGTTCGATTAGATGTTGCTGCAAAAAAGCAGTGAAGAACCAGTATTCTATATTTAAATCTGATCTGTTTATTTTTCATTATGGTGTATAAGATGTGTTCCATAGTTAAATGATGCAAATAACTATTGAGAACGTAGCTACACAATCTTGGACAAGAAAATGTCAACGGAACAAACTTGGTTTTCACAAGACAAGTATCATTCGGAAGCTCCCATCCATTCTTATTCGAGTTGTTTGTGCATATAAGCCTAGAACTGATGAAGTTCCATAACTAAGACTTTTTCAGAGGCTAAGAAGTCTCTTTCAGATGATAACATCCTGGCTCCTGGGTATCATGAATAATGCTGATTTCCTAGCCAAAACAATGAAAGAACAATGTCTATGTGCACGAAGAAAATGCAACATCTCCAGTTCTCCATTGAACAATTTAAACATTTGTCATTAGATCAGCAAAACAGCTGCAATTGGACTAATTTGCCTCTGTTCCTCCCCAACCCCAGCACCAAGAAAATGACAGATCTACAGTTCTCCATGAATGGAATCTGAAATTCGTACAAGAAGACAAGAACCGAAACAAAATTTTAATTATTAACACCCATAATTGCAGGTGGTCTTGTACAAGTTCACCATGTATGACAACGGCCAAGACTCGTGATATTAATTGGCAATGAGCAACTTCAAATCCTTTATGGTGACTAAAACAAGGCTGACACAATATGGAAGGAAATTAGTCACGGTAGTGTTATCCCGAGTGCAAATGGTACAACTTTCTATTTCCCAAATTTCATCATACCCAAGTATCTATCAAAACAGCAAAACTCCTTAATTTGAAGTATACATGAGATATAACGGCAGCATGCCTCATTAAGGCGTTGGTGCTTCCTCTTTCTGTTCTTTCCCTTGTTCCTCGCCATTGCTTTCACCACCAACATAGCCATTTCGGAGAATTTTTTCTTCTGAGGGCAAATTCTTCTTGGCTTTCTTACTGCCTTCAATTTTCCACAAGTCCCACACTCGAGTTTTGGGTGGAGGTACGGCATCTACAATTGGTGCAACTAATCCTGCCTTGCCATCATCGATCACAGCATCAACCAAACCATACTCCTTGGCCTCCCAAGCGTTCATAAAGTTATCACGATCTGTGTCTACTTCAATCTGGATGATTGAGAAATATTTGCACATATAAATAATATTAAATCCCAAAAAATATTTTAAGGATTGATAGTAGCACAACAAGGAGGCAATGTGATGTTGGACATCCAACCTGCTCTTCAGGCTTTCCAGTGACTCTTGATAGTATTTTGTTCAATTTAATCTTGTGGTATGCCATTTCTCTTATCCTTATGCTCATCTCTGTTGCCTGAACAAAAACTCAGCAGTAAATATCCTTTGCCGAAAATCAATACAGTTGTTCCTGAACCCTTTTTTGCTGAAGCTATATAAATTAATTGATTCAACACTAACATTCTTTTGAGCAGTAAAGATTTAATAAAATTCCATAAGAACCCCTCCTGACAATTTTCCCGAAGTGCAAAATGACCAATTGCTATCCATTCCAACATTGAAATACCCCCACCCAACCAACACAACCCATAGTTTCAGTTCTCATGCATGTTAAATGAATACTACAATCTCCATGCGTTAAAGGGTGCAGAACTGGGATCTTTATTACTATTATTTTGTCCCTTTCTTTTGAGAATGAGAAGATAATACATTTAATATATGTGGCAAAAAACCTCAATTAAGTAATGCCATAGATGCTATGGTGGGAATATCAAGCCAATGAATAGAAATTGCAATAAACTATTGTGGATTTAGTCTTTAATTAATTTCTACAAGTAATTCAACAGAAACAAGATTAAAAAATACAAAGTCCTACAGAAACGAAAGAGAAGCAGTATAATATATAATGCGAAAAAGATGAAAAAACAAAAGAGTTTCTCAACCCTGTTGGGCTGTTATAAATGGTAAATTTATTTGATGTTCTATTAACTTTCATCTCCAGACTCTCAACAAATATCACTCTGTATACATAACAATGAGCTCCATTTTGCGAATATTTTAGGAATGAAGATACTGAAAAGACAATACTAACAACAGCAACAAGTTCAGAACACTTACTTTGCCTCCAGCAGTTCCAAGAGGCTGGTGGATCATCACCCTCGCATTTGGCATGCAAAATCTCTTGCCTCTACTGCCAGAAGCAAGAAGAAAAGCACCCATCGATCTGCAGCAAGCCCCATACAGATTGTAGAAACATCAGCCTTGCACAACTTCATTGCATCATATATTCCCATACCTACATACAACAGTCAGCCATGCCTATAGAAAAGCCAAAAGAAATTTTATCCTCTAAAAGATGGCCAATTCAGTCAAAATTCACATAATTACCAGCCAAATTAGAGCATATGTAATATCATGTATGTTATATTAGGTTAGATCAACCTCCACTGGAAGATGATAAATCAGCACCTTTTACAGGGAGATGGTCATAATCTGGGTACACTTTCTAGCATTCATGTGTACCAAATTTAAGAACCAGTTACACTTCCAATATGCACAAGCTTATAGCTGCTAAATAGATTCCATTATTTACCATTAGAGGTTTCATAAGACTGATGCAGGCATTTGTCTTTATTCAGGTAAATATTCCTCACTTACACTCCTGTTTTACAGAAAGTTTCTGCTCGAGAGATGCTAATTGTCCGAAACCAATTTTCTTATAGAAACGTAACGATAACCAGGTCATGCCCAATTCGAAAACTACCACTCAGCAACGTGACTAGGGTACCATTTACTAGTTGTATTTTGCAGTGAAAACAGATAATTCCACACACAGTTTCCTGAATAGGCTCGTTACTGATGACAGTCTCATCAGGTGACGAGCATTCATCAAATATCGTCTTATTGCATATGAATGTTAAACATAATTCTGCAACATAATAATAAGAATCAAGAAAAGAAATTGTAAATGAAAAAAAATCATAGGCCCACCTGCAGTAACAGAGCCCCCTGGTGAATTGATGAACAATCTAATATCCTTTTTCTGGTCTTCAGCATCAAGAAACAATAGCTGGCTTATGATAAAATCTGCAGTAGCATCATCAATCTGTCCATAGCACAAAAAGATTTAAGATTAAATTAATTAAATTCCAATTTGAATAATAGTGAATATTGATCAAAAGAACCATGTACTGGACCAAAAACAATGCAAATTCACCTTGTCTGACATGATTAATATAACAAAAAATTCCAAAAAATCAAAACTTTGGTGGTGTTCCAATTTCAAAAAGTACAGTAAGCTCACATAAAAGAAATTAGTCTAAAATCCCAAAAAAGAAAAACCAAAGAGACATAGAAAAAACAGACCAAAATTGTAAAAACCCAAAATCCCACCTCGAAAGTTCAAAGCTTTATACTAGATAAAAGTGAGAAAAAAAGAGTTAAACCTGAGAACCCAAGAAAATAATTCGCTGGCGAAGAAGCATATTGGTGGTGTCAAGTTCTTCAAATCTAGGCATCCAAGAGGGTGCAGCAGTGAAATTGGAGACATCCCAGTTGCTCGATAAAGTATTTCCAGAGCCAGAACCAGAAAAGGCCTGTTTTGATGCTTTAACACACAACCCACCACTTCTTCTTCTGTAAATACTAGTACTATTTGGACTAGTCTTTTGCTTTATTATTGTGCTAATAATTGTTGAAGAAGAAGGTGAAGAGGGAAGTGATGGGTGAAACTGTTTGGATGGAAAAGAGGTTTTTGGGTGGAGGAAATTTGTGGGTCTTGAATGTAATGGTGAGGCTGTTGTGAAGCTTAGACAATAATTCTCCATTTTTTTTCTTCTCCCTCTTTTGCTTGGCCTGCTTGCTTCTGTAGTTCTGTTTTTGTTCTCAAATGCGAAGCGGATTGGGGGAAGGGTCGAGACTGACGAGCTACAAGTACAACACGATGGGAAATTGCACAAAATAATCCCTGATATATTGGAAAAATATCGTTTTTAGTCAAAGGCATTTAAACGAACAGCCCTTTGGGCTGGGGTGTTTTTAAAAGGGTTAATTCTACTTTGCCCCTTAATATTTAAGACACTATTATTTTAATCCTTAATGTTATTTTTTAACACTAAATCCTTCTATTAAATTAATTTAACATTCGTTATCCTTTTAACAAAAATACCATTATTCACTTTTCTCCCTTTTTTTCCCCTCATTTTTACTATTCATTTTCTTCTCTCTCATTTTGTTGACATGATATCCAATAATTTTTTTATTATTTATCACTATATCTTAAATTTTATCAAATTCTATTTATGGAAAGAAAATAATATATTTTAGATTTTATAGAAATTTTTGTCTACACATTTAATCTGAGAATAAAAATGTGATTTAGACTGAGTTTTGATAGTTAGTTTAGGGACTTGAGTGCTTAAAACTTAACTTTAGGGATTAAAGTAATAGTGGTTCTAAACGTTAAGGGTAAAATAAAATTAATCCAAATTTCAAAGCAAAAGGTTTCCAAACTAATTTAGCATGTAACCAACTAATTAATTGTTTCAATTTATTATAGCAGAAATAGGAGGGTTGTTACAAATTTTTCCTTCAAAAGTGAATGAATGAATATATATGTATGTAGTGTATATAATTAATAGAATTGACACATGTATTTCTTTGATAACAGGACCAGAAATGGGAAAGAAGGAATTTAGGGTTATAATGCAACTGATGGCTATTGCTTAAAAAATAGTAGGATTTGTTAACTAATCTAGGGTTTGAGGAGGAATTTTACAACAAATACTGATCAATGATTATTATGGGATTATCGTCAAATTATTAGAGATAAACATATTTGTTCTCTTGTATAATAATTGTCAATTGGTAATTGGAGTATAAATTGTATTTAGGTTATTCCTATTCGGAAGAATATATATTAGCGTTGAAATTGGATTGTTTCAAGTTTTAATCGTGATCATGTTTCATTATTATTATTATTATTATTATTATTATTATTATAACTTTGACGGACTAAGAATGGTCGATCGATTGCAGACCTCTTTAATCAATTTTAGGATGACTACTGATTTAATAATTATATTGGCTTGTTGATGTTATAAAGCTTGAGAGTAAAATACGTCCTGATGAATTAGTTGGAGAAAGCTATGTGGTGCTATGTTTGATTATTTAATGATGATATTGTTGTCTTGGGAGTCTGGAGCAGCAGATTTGGGAATGAAATGGCCAAACTTGACGCAGTTCGGTTGCTGGTTGCTAGGTATGAACTTGTAGATAGAATCGGGGTGATTTTAATAAATAATCACGTTTGGATTTTGATCGATAAGTGATATGATTTTCTTTTATATTTTTTAAATATTTTATTATATTAAATAATATTCAAAATATATATATTTATATATAAATTTGAATCGTATATGAGATATTTGAATTATATATATTTTGTATCAAATGTATATAAATAGCACTTTAAATAATTCATATGGATTATCATTTGATATATGTTTTTGATGATTGCACCGCTTGAATGTATTTGCTCACGTGTGATATTTGTTTGGCCTCTTAGTAACTTTGGTTAAGTTGGTGGGGAACTAGTTCTATATTAGTTTTGATCTATTATTGATACCGAGATAGGCATGTGTTTTAATCCGATATGGAGATAAATATTTTTGGCCCCGAATAGGGGAAGGCATATGGCTCTATTCTTAACGAGTACAAAGTTAAGATGGAATATCCTGTATTTTTGAGCCATTTGAGAGACATATTGTCCTTGTATCAAATTACATGGATTTGTCTACTCGACATGTGTATTTGTTCAGTATGATTGTTTTGCCATTTACTTATAACTAGTAATGTGCACGTGCAAACCCATGAATATTTTTTTGTTGTATTTTGTAAAACGAATTTCTTATATGAATATTAAATTTTGTATAGTATACATGGTATAACATAGGGGAAAGTATTCAATTAGTTTCTTACATGTGACATTTGTATTTTTTTAATCCTTCGCATATAAATTGATGAATTTTCGTCTCTCAATTAGTCAGACCCAAACGCACTAAAGTCAAACCATCCAAATTCACATATTTTCAAGTAACTTTACCCGGATATATTAAAGCTTCTTTTGCCACCTCTAATTCAGTTGCCTCATGTATACTCCTATTTCTAACCATGTTTCTTATTCTAAATTTTCTAATACCCATGCCAGTTTTCTTCCAACCATCACCATTCATGATGAGCCTACCTCTTACAGGCAACCAGTGCTAGTAGATCATTAGAGAAAAGCAATGAAACAAGAATTAGACGCCCTAAAACAAAGTCATACTTGGCGTTTGGAAAAATTACCAGCTGGAAAGAAAGCTATTGGAATCAAGTGAATTTACAAGATTAAGTTCAATTCTGATGGCACAATTGAACGATATAAAGCTCGTCTAGTAGCTAAAGGATACACTCCAATTGAAGATTTGGATTATAATGAAACTTTTGCTCCTATACTAAACTTACTATAGTTCGTACTCTTTCAGCTGTCTTTGCAGTGTACAAATGGGAGTTGCATCAACTAGATGTTCATAATGCATTTATCCATGGTGATTTACATGAGAAAATATACATACAACCTCCACCGAGTTATTTGTCTGATGGTGATAATCGCGTTTGTCGTCTTCAACATTCATTATATGGTCTAAAGTAAGATTCACGACAATGGTTTGTTAAATTTTCAGCAGCTTCTACAGTTTGAATTTACACAATCTAAGGCTGATACTTCAGCTGAATTATTTGTTTATCATCATGGTTCTATTTTTGTAGCAATACTAGTATTTGTAGATGATGTCATCTTGGCTATTAATGATTCTTCTCAGTTGGTAGAGTTGACGAAATACTTGTCCACTATATTTCTTGTTAAAGATCTTGGACCATTAACGTATTTTCTTAGTCTTGAAGTTGCCCGTCATTCTAAAGGCATAGTACTCTCATAACGAAAGTATGATTTAGACATCTTACAAGAGATAGGAATGTTAGGTGCTAAACCTGTGCAATTTCTAATGGAACAGCATCAACGATTGACCTTGGATGATAGTCCTTTTCTCAATGATCCTAGTTCTCATCGATGATTAGTAGGGCGGTTGATTTATCTTATCATAACTAGACCAAATATTTGTTAGTCAATTCATATTCTTTCTCAATTTATGCACCAACCTCGAGAGAACCATTGGGCTGCTGCACTTCGAATCTTGCGATCTTGAAACTTGCTTCTAGACAAGGGTTATTTTTATCTTGCCTCAAGTTCACTTCATTTGACGGCTTATTGCGACTCCGATTGGGCTAGTTGTCCTTTGACTCGTCGGTCTACTACTGGTTATTTTATTTTTCTTGGATAGTCTCCTATCTCATAGAAGAACAAGAAACAAGTTACTATTTCTCATTCTTCGGCGGAAATAGAATACAAATTCATGGCTGCTACGTCTTGTGAACTTATTTGGTTAAAACACTTGCTCGAGAATTTGCATGTCTCGCATCACACTCTTGTCAAACTTTATTGTGATAATCAGGTTACAAGACACATTGCTAATAATCCTGTTTATCATGAATGCACCAAGCGCATCGACGTGGATTGTCATTTTATGCAAGATTGTATTCAGAAAGGTCTTATCATTTATCATCATATTCCTTCTCAACATCAACTAGCTGATGTATTTACCAAATCTTTGGAAGCTCATCAATTTTAGATTTTGATCACCAAGTTGGGCATCCAAGACGTTCATGCTCCAATTTGAGGGGGCACTTATAATAACATACAAAGTTTGAAGAGTTCAAATTTTTTTCAACAATCTCAACAATATAAGATATTTTTGGAGATTTTGTAGCTTATCCCATATTTTATGTAGCAAATGATGTGATTTGTTTTTAAGAGAAATAATATTTTTCTTTTTTCTTTAACTCCTGTAAACTACTATAAAAAGTGTTTTTGCTCTTCAAGTGAATTGACAAGATACATAAGTTAAACCAAATACTCTTCTTTCAAATTTTTTTTTTTCATCTTACAAAATTTAAGTAGATCGATGATTGAAGGAATTGGTTATGTTTGGAGAATCAGGCTTAAATTGCCTAGATGAGTTGAGAGATTATACAGAGCCGTAATAGCATCAACGTTGGCTTGCATGCTTACGTTTCTCAGGATTTTCACAAGGGGACGGATGGTTCCAGCAGCGTTAATGATTGGCTTATCTATATCTATATCTATCTCTTTCTATACTATATATAAAAGTATGAATTAGTTTAATATTTTTGATAGCATTTTCTATTGCACAACTAGTCTTGCAATAATGATTAGTTACTACGAGTTTAAGTAATTCAGGGGCTTTAAACTCTTTCTCTCTCTAAGGGGAGGACTTTCTCTCTCTAAGGAGAGTTCTCTCCCTCATTGTAGCGGGTCACCTTTTAGTGAAAAATACTACCATAAACCCGATATTGAATCTTACTTGTAGATCTCACGGTCAAAATTAAATTTTATACAATCTTGCTTACATCAATTGATGTCACAGATTCCATAACATTTAATCTACACCATAGGATCTACAGGTGGGGCCATAGACCAGATCCACCTAAATCTTTCCCCTTTTAGTATTAAATGCCTGCAAATGATTTTGAGTTCTATGCATTTGTTGTGATTAACATTTCCAGAAAAGAGATCTCTAACTCTAAACTCAAAACTCATCAAAGTTTTTCAAAAAAAAAAAAAAAAATAAAATAAAACGCTTTGGGTAGGTCCAGAATTTTGCAAATCTATTTTTGTTTGTTCGGGACCACTTCATCCTTCTAGGTCTTGACTTTTTCTTCAAAACTGGCTTGGATCTGGTGCCATTTTCCTCTACCTCCATTTTGTTTACTTTGCTCTACCCTCTTTTCATGGTTCATACTTTTGGTATCTCTTTTGCAAGTATCTATCACTTACTTTTCTTTTTGATATTTCTTTCTAATCTATAAGGTCTGGTATAATCGATTCAATTACTTAATTAATCTGGTTGGTATCCCCTCTAGAACCATGCCTGAGACTCTTGTTGAAGTAAGGAAAAGATTCTCTCTCTCTCCTCAGAGAAAATGGCAGAAGCATATCTGGACAACAGAGATCTTGAGAAAGGCATTGAGGCATGCCGTAAAAGTCTAGTCAGAAAAGTTGTTGGTGAAAAGAAAATAAACTTTATGGGGATTAGGAACTTTGCAAACCAAGTATGGAATTTCTCGAATAACCTAACTGTTAGTGAAATTAAACCTAATGTTTTCTAGTTTAATTTTGGAGTGGAAGATAGATATAACTAGGATGATAGGTAACAGACCCTAGAATATTGATAACCTTGTTCTGCACAAATGGGAAGCTAATATTGAGAGAATGGGGGAAAAATTCAAAATCTCTCCTTTCTGGGCGCAAGTTTAGGACCTCCTTTTACACTGGCATTCAAGAGAGGTGGGTTTCAAAATTGGAAGGGTTTTCCATTCAATTAAAGATGTGGTCTATCCTAGTTTGGGGGTAGGGAAAGGACACACATGAAATTATTATAGAAAGATTGGGCATTTGGAAAAATCTTGTGTAAACAGGGGCAGACAGAAATTGAAGCAGGGGATAGTCAATATGGATATTGGCTTAAGGGAAGTGTTGGGAAAAGCAAGAGTTTCACACAGAGAACAACAACTGTACAGAACCCTCAAAACCCTCAATCTCAGGACAGTTCTAACAAATATAACACACATCTAACTGACAATTCTATTACCAAGATAGTTCTCAATCGCAGACTGGGAAAGAAAATTCCTTAGAGCTCAGGTAGTGAACCTCTAACACAGAAAACCCAATCTGTGTTAAAACCAAACCACAAAACCATCAGGAAAGAAAATGGCAGTGAACCTGAAGCAGCTAATCTAATTGAGGATCTCCCCAGTCTGAGACAGGAAAAGACTATACCTCAATATGATTTAAAGATGAGTTTGAGTCAGATTAATGAGAGTAGACCAACAGCTATTCAAGGCAATAAAAATGTTCCTGGTTTAGTACATAATGAGGAAATGGAACTTATTATTGAGAAACATGAAGACCAGCAGACACAAGGCCAGTTACTCCATACAAGTAGATCTACTAAAGGTGGAAACAAAGGGAGACAGAGGATCTTAAGGACTCAACCTTCCAGACCTCCCCTCATTGATGTTACCAATAATATACAACTGGTAAGCTCACAACAGAAAAGGAAGATTGGGAATTTAGAGTATGAATCAGAGATGGAAGTGGAAGGCAATAACTATTTGAAGAAACTAAGAATGGAGGATGACCCCGCAATGTTAATACACACACATTGAACTGGGGGTGCGGACTAACCATTTTGGGCCCCCAAGTTTCCAATGAAAGCTCTGGTATGGAATAGTGAAGGGATGGGGAATTCCTTGGCTATTCCCCAGTTGAAGGAGAATGTCCTTCTCTTCTCTCTAGATATTGTTTTTGTGTCTAAAACCAAGAATAAAAAAAATTTCCTAGAAAAGGTGAAAAAAAAGAATTCATTTTGATAATCTTTTTGTGGTTGATGCTATCAAAAATTTGGTGGAATGGCACTATTTTGGAGGAACAAGATGCAAATTACTGAAGTCCTAGCCACTACTTTTAATATTGAAACAAAAATTCACTCTGACCAAGAGGGAGAATGGTGGTTCATTGGGATCTATGCAAGTTTTGATCACAAGATAAGGAAAGAGCAATGGGCAGTTATTCAAAGAAGAAAGATCTTGTGGGGTGAAAAATAGATATTAACAAGGGATTTTAATGATATCAAGTGCCTCAAAGACCAAGTAGAGAGGAAGAATTAGAGAACAATGGACTTTCAAGGACTTCAATATTTTCATCAATAGCAATGGTTTAGTTGATTTAGGGTTTAGTGGAGCTCTTTGGACATGGAGTAATAAATAGGAAGGCAATAGAGAAATTAAGCAGAGACTAGACAGATTCTTGTGCAGTAGTCAATGGTTTCAAGCCTTTGACAAGGTTTGTTGCTTGCATATTACTACTAAAGCCTCTGATTACTCTATGCTTCTTCTGAACACTAAGATTGAGGGCTCTAAGAGAAAAAATAGATTTCACTTCAACAAAAGGTGGATTAAGCAACCTGAGGTGAAGGGAGTTATCAAGGAAGCTTGGAAAACTGAGATAAATGGCTCTGGATTGTTCAAAGTGGTCAATAAAATTAAAGCTTGTACGGTAGCTCTATTGAATTGGAATAAACACAACTACAGGAATGCAAGAGTAAGGATTAAGGAGATCAAAGATGAGCTTAATTTCCTAGAGGAGGCGCTAATGTGGCTGATAAAAAAAAAAAAAGAAGCAAAAGGGTTAAACTAAAAAATCAACTCAGTAAAGCCTACCATGAGGAGGAACTTTTTTGGAGTCAAAAGTCCAGGATTTATTGGCTCAAGGATGGTGACAGAAATACTTCTTTCTTCCATGGTGCAGTGAAGGGTAGAAGAGCTAGAAATGGGATCAACACTATCCAGAAAGCTGATAGTCAGTGGTGCTATGATTCTAATGAGATTAAGCAAGAATTAGATGATTGCTACAACAAATTATTTGCTTCCTCACTACCCCAACACATTAATAAAGTCCTGGAGGGGATACCCACAAAGATTACAAGTTAGATGAACGAGAGAATTACCAGGCCTTTTGGAGAAGAGGAAATCAAACATGCCGTCTTCTCTATGGATGTCAATAAGGCCCCTAGGCCAAATCGTATGACATCTTTCTTCTTCCAACATTTTTGGCACATTATCAAATAGGATATTGTAGTAGCTATTCAAACCAATTGATTTTTCACTTTGGTTTTATGCTAAGATCCTTAAATGAGACCATTATCAGTCTAATTCCTAAAGTTCAATTCCCTATTAATGTTGCTCAATATAGATCTATTGCCCTTTGTAATGTTATGTATAAGATTATTTCCAAGGTTTTGACTAATAGGTTAAAACCTCTTCTTAAATTTTGCATTAGTGAGAATCAATCTGCCTTTATCTCTGGAAGACAGATTCTTGATAATGTCATTGTTTCTCATGAATGTTTGCATTTTTTGAAAAACAAGAGGCAAGGAAAAACTGGCCTTTTTGCTCTTAAATTGGATATAGCCAAAGCCTGTGATAGGGTGGAGTGGTCGTTTCTGTTTTCTATTTTTGAAAATTTTGGATTTTGCCAAACTTGGATTAATTGGATAAAAGCTTGTGTTTCCGCTGTGGTCTTATTCATTTAATCTGAATGGTGACAAAGTAGGCTATATTAAACCTTGTAGAGATATCAAATAGGGGGACTCTTTGTCTCCCTATCTTTTTATTATGTGTTCTAAAGCTTTTTCTCATCTCCTTAATCAAGCTTGTAGAAATAAAGAAATTACTGGATTGAGACTCTGCAGAAATGGTCCTGTGATTTCCCATTTGTTTTACACTGATGATCCTATTATTTTTTTGCAAAACTGATAGTGCTGAAATTAAAAGGCAGAAGGAGATCATCAATCTATATGAAGCTGCCACAGGGCAATTGGTTAATCTTGACAAATCCTCCATCTTCTTTAGCAACAACACACCTGAGGCAGTCCAAACAAAAGTTTGCAGGTCAATTAGGGAGGTAAAAAAAAGTATCACATTTTTATAGTTATTTGGGGCTGCCCATGGTGATCTCCAAGTCAAAATCACAGGTTTTTGCTGCAGTAAAAGAAAGAGTTTGGGATAGAACCAGGAACTGGAAGAGCAAGCTCTTGAGTACAGCTGGCGAGGAAACCCTCCTAAATTCAGTAGCATTTGCTATGCCAGTTTATGTAATGTCATGTTGTTCCCAAGAAAATATGTAAAGAAATCAGCAACAATATGGCCCAATTCTGGTGGGGAAATGGGGAAAAGAAACATACAATGCATTAGATGAAATGGAAAAAATTAACTGATGCCGAAGACGGGGTTTAGGCTTCAAAGATATCCAATTGTTCAATAAGGCTTTCTTAGCTAAGCAACTGCGGAGGATTCTCTCTCAACCAAATTTTCTAGTCTCCAAGGTCCTCAAGGCCAAATACTTTGCCAAGTCCTCACCACTCACTTCAGCTATTCCTAAGGGTGCATTGTGGTTCTGGCAAAGCCTGTGTACTGCGAGGAGAGTGATTGAGGTTGGAATTAGGAGAGGAATGGGAATGGGAATGGAAAAACAGTTGCAATTTGGGGTGATAAAGGGATTCCAAGTAATGAAGACGGCAGGGTGTCGACTGTCAAACCAGATAATTGTGCTCTGACTACTGTTGATCAGTTGATTTTGGGGATAAGATGGAATCAGAGCTTGCTAAGGGAACTGAATTTCTGCTCCAATGATGTGTCAAATATTTTGAAAATCCCAATTCCCTCTACTGTTAGAGCTGATAGATGGTTTTGGAAACTTTCCAGTACAGGGAGTTACACAGTGGCGTCTGGATACAAAGCTCTGAAACAACTGGGAAATGTATGGTCTAGAAATCATGCAGCCACTGAAGAATCAAGCAGAATTAATTCGCAGAGAAAGGTCTGGAAATTTACATGGAATCTGAACATTAAACATAAGATTAGACACTTCTTATGGAAATGTCTAAATGGCATTTTGCCTACTAATTGGATTTTCCATAAGAGAACTAGAAATGGAAATCCTATCTGTTCTAGGTGTGCTAAAGAAACTGAAACCATTGAACACATCTTCTTTTTTTGTGATCAAGCAGTTGAAGTATGGAAGATGGCTCCTGTCAAATGGGATGGAATTGCACATGCTAGGGGGGATTTTTGGGCCTGGTGGGAGCTGATTATTATAGCAACAGAAAGTAGAGAAGATATCCCCCAAGGAGCTGCTAGTCTAACAGCTAATTTACTATGGCAACTATGGAAGCACAGAAATAAGGAGGTCTTTGAACTAAACAACACATTTTTTTGTAGATGTGGTAAATAGAGCAATGGATGAATGGTCTGAATTCTAGATTGATAATGAGAGACAGCAAATCATTAGCACTGAAGAAACAAGTCTGTTGAACAGAACTACTATAGAGGAAATGATAGCACAGGACTGCATAGTGATTAATATTGCCGGGAAGGTGGATAGAAGGAAAAATAGAGCTGAGATTGGTTTAGCCTATTCCAATGCTGAAGGAAAATTACTTTACAGTTGAGCTAAAGGATTTGAATATGCAGCAGATAACCCCACCCTGGAGGCTGAGGCAGTCAGATTAGCTTTCCTCAAAGCCAAAGCTGCGGAATGGACTAGAGTTAAACTTTTGCTCACCAACCAAGCCATTGTGAACAAGGTCAATAATAATTTGGTTGAAGATGTTCAGCTGGCTACACTAATTCTTGAGGATATCCCTAACCTGAAGGACTTGTTTTCATGGTGCTCTTTGTCTTGTGTCTCAAAAAATTGTAATACTTGGGCTAATAACTTAGCCCGTTTTGTAGTAGATCTTATAGCTGGAGTTTTTTTGGAAGGATCATTATCCTAGTTGGCTTATAACAGCCAATTAGAGAATTTGAAATTGGGGCAGTTAGCCTACTGTAAATTATGTTCATATTTATAAATATACTCCTTTTTTTGCTGTTTGAAAAAAAAAAAAAAAATTAGTTACTAAATTGTGATATATACATAAATGAAACTATATATACTTCTATTTAATAAGAATAGAGATAAATTGAAAATGTAAGTACTCATATACAATTTATACCACAAGAAGTATAACATAGAACTTAATACGCATAATTTTTCTTTCTATAGTCACTCAAAAATTTATTTAACCATTGTGAAATTAATTTAGAATTTGAAAATATGAGTTTGTAACGAACACAACATTCAAGAAACTCAAATAATATCACGTAGAAGTAAAATTTTTCCCAATAAAAAGAGCTATTAAATAATAAGTAATATCATTAAGAGTTAAAAAAAAGTAGTATCATTAAGAATTCAATCAAATTATGTAAATTTCTATTTAACAAGAGTAAGGTTATAAGTGAAAATATAAGTATTTCTATTCAATTGATGACTCAAGAAATCTAACAAGAATCTTGATACACATTATTTTCCTTTATAGAATCATTAAAAATTTTATTTACTGTAATTTTATTTACTATTATAGAATTACATTTAAAATTGAGAATATGTGTTTTACCGAACACGACATTCAAGAAACTCAAAATCAAGTATCCATAAAATTCCTCCCAACAAAAGGAGTTATTAAGAATTAAATTATCATTAAGATTAATTCTAACAGAGAGTCACCATGCATAACAAGGTTTAAACGACATGTTCAATCATTTCAGAATCTTTTACCTATTAAAATGTTTGTTAGTTTACTCTAAGAAATCATAGGATTAAGTAACAAAGACGTTTTTTTTTATAATTTTGGTCAATTTTCTTAATAACTCAATTGGGATAAGTATGTAAATATTATGATTTGTAAACATAATATTAGCTTAGTTGATATAAAAATAAAGACAAATAAATTGAGTAAATAAAAATAAATTAACTAATAAAATAAAATTAAAACATATTCAAAAAGCGATGAAAATGTTTAACATGGTATGATGAATAATGGCAGCATGGAGACTGGATTTAGTAAGAGAATAATATTGAAGAGATTGGATTAAAACATTTTGTAGTGTTTGAAAAGTGCCAAGAAAATATGTATATGCATAATAAAAGTCTGAATAGCTTTATTTTTTTTAAATATATTTTTGATCTAAAATACCTTTAATTTGACATTTTACATAATCTCAAATAAGAGAAATATGAAAATTAAAGATTTGAATTAAATTTTAACTTATTTACAAAATTAAAAAGTCTTATAGAATATTGAATACCTGACCCACCTAAACAAAATACTATATATATAAAAAGCTTAATTTTTTGTTAAACTTTACTAATACTCCACCAAACGGCTAAACATTCATAAAATATAAGACTTTCAAACCAAATTATTGTTCGTTAAGTCTTGAAATGCCTTCACACATGAAAATCGTTTTAAATTTTTATCTTTGTAGCCAAAGTAGTTAATTTGAAGAAAGAGAATTGATATTTATTTTAATATTTTGGTATTTTTTAGATCAAATTATCCTTATTAATATCTTCACATTTTATCAAGATAAACACATTATAAGAATTGTTTAATATTATTTCAAAAAATTCAATTTTGTTCCAAATTCTATAATTTCATCTAACAATGGGGATGAATAGAATAATAGTTACATATTTAATATAAGTAAAACTTTTTCTAATGTAAAGTATAATAAAGATTAGAAATTCTATTCATAATCCGGTACTTTAATATTGAGCATACTTAAAAGTATTATTTTAACCATAGTTATTAAACCCGACTCAGGGAGGAACTCGGCGAGGGATCTGAGGTGGATCAACGGGTTACTTGGTTCAATCGGTGGGTCACTTATACATATTTTTTATTAATATATAATATATGTAATTTTTTAAATACAAGATATATAGTGAAAATATTGATAAAAACATATTTTATTAAAAAAGTTTTAGTATAAATGTAACTTTTCAATATTTACATAGCCTTTTCACATGAAAAGCTAAAAAGGAATTAATGCATAGAGTAGAGTTTGAAGAGTATATAAATAAAAAAGAGACATATAATAATTAGAAGGTTATATGGTTAGGTGGTAAGATTTTTTATTACTATTTAAAAGATCTTTGGTTTCTCCAAATCTGGCCGGATTCCCGAGTTTACCGATTGAACCGCCGAGTTACACAAAACCCGACAGCTTCCTTCCCTTCCCTATGTGGTCATCAGAGGAACCCAACTCAGTCTTATGGCCAGTTCACTGGTTGAACCGTCGACCGGGCCGAATTCAATAACTATAACTTTAACAATTAATGTAATAAAACGAGTTATTAGATTTTATATATTTGTTTTCTAACATTCTTCCAACATGATATGCTCATAACAATAGTAATAATATAAACTATGATGTGAAAACAAATTTGTTAGTGTTTTACTGTCTGCAACACACTTTTAATTTGAACATTTCGAGAATATGGTTTAAGGTTTTAAATCAAAATAAAAAATTTCAACCTACATCAAAACTAAATCAACTATTAAAATTTCCAATCCATATAAAACGCTCTTAGATTAGAGATTTAACTACTTTTGAAATATAAAAAAGTTAATGTTTATATATGTAAAGCACCTAATTAAATAATATAAAACATTATTAGTTAAAGTTAGTCTTCACACTTAGTCATATAAATTTCAATTTCACTTTTGGTCAAGATTTGAGTTTAAAGTTTTACTCTGCTCAAATTGATATAGTAGAGATGTTTTGTATTTTTGTACTCTTTATTTAGTTTGAATATTAATTATTTATAAAATATACTAAATACATCATCAATAAACTATAAGAGTGCAATATATTTAGTTTGAATATTAATTATTTATAAAATATACTAAATACATCATCAATAAACTATAAGAGTGCAATATATTTGATATAGATGAAAAACTATGTGTTTATAGTATTTTTAACATATTTCAAAGAATTAATCTAACTCATTTGTCTAAAAACTCTTTACACATTAATAATCAAGATGAATTCATAAATATGTTATTTGTTAATCATTTTTATGCTAAATTTTGTATAAGTTTAGATAATGTATAATAATTTTTTTTTTCTCATTAGCAAATTCATGTGCGACATTCCTAGCTTACTGTGGAAGCATATAGTGTGAAGAAGATTGCAGTTGCATGCTCTTGGATGGTCCGACTGGAGAAATCCGTTAATCGGGTCTTACAATGTTGGACAGTCTGACAAACTTACTATCAGTCCAAATTCCGGTGGTATGAAAATTTCAATTGTTTTCGAAAAGAAAAATATAGTGGTAAATTTTTTTTGCTGCATTCGGCCATCTTACCTCTCGTCTATCAACATGTCTACCCAAGAGTTGGTCCAGATGCATTACGGCCCTTCACTCGCATTGTCCTCGGTCATCCTCTTCTAAGTTATGCAAGAAGAATTGTTCCACGGTGTTTATCATTGCAATGTTATTTGGTAACGTTGAATGGAGGTTCGTTTATTATTGTAGGTCTAGTTTCGTATAAATACCTTGGCGAGATATCTGCAACAATTGGCATTGGCTTTTATGAAGGTTAATTATTGTTTTTTTCCTTTATTAGAGTGTGAAGCAAATGCTAATGATTAATATTTCTAGTGGCTCGAGTTAAAAACTCAGAATAATAGTTTACCTGCTACTCCCTCAATTGAGCTTAACCTTGTAGATGTATTATTGGACTCATCTATGGGCACGTTATCCATTAAATGTCGATGCTGATTACTGACACATACACACTAGAATGAATTTTAACTGAATTTTTATAATGAAATGCTGATTTACTTTTTTTGTGGTGAGATGGAAATACTATGATTCATTATTTTTCATATTTCCAAAATTTAGCACTTTTGGACGACAAATAAAATGAAATGAATGTTTTGAATAATTGTATTATTGTTGGTTTAAGTTCCAGCATTAACATCACCACCAAGCCACTTCTCTTTGGCACCCATTAACCATAGAACAAACACAGCATATGGTAAAGTAACCGTTGTGCAGCAGAGCATCAAGAGATTCCCTGATTCCATGGCTCTTTTCAAGCTGTGCTATATTTAGCCATATACTCTTCCTGGTCAGGAACACCCTCAAGGCATGATTTCAATATAACCTCTCTTCTTGCACTCTTCCTCATCCGCAGCCCAGGTCTTCTTTCTATCTTCTTCCTCCACTCCAATCCAAATACGCTTGGTATAGAACACGGCAAACACATGTTGCCAGAAGAGGATTGCCGAATCTTCACTAACTGCATAACATACTATGAGTTCCATATTATTATGTTGCGTAACATAACAATGAGTTCTCTATTGCGATGGATATTTTAGGAATGAAGATACTGAAAAGACAATAGTAACAACAACAAGAAATTGAGACACGTACTTTGCCTCCAGCGGTTCAAAGGGGCTGGTGGATCATCACCTTGCATTTGGCATGCAAAATCTCTTTCCTTGATTGCCAGAAGCAAGGAGAAATGCACCATGAATGTCACAAGCCCTATAAGGATTATAGAAACATTAGTCTTGCACAATTTCATTGCATCATATATTCCCATACCTACATACAACAGTAAAGATTAAATAAAATTCCATGAAAGAAACCCCTCCTGACCATTTTCCGGAAGTTCAAAATGACCAATTGCTACCCATTCCAACACTGACATACCCCCATCCTCAACTAATGCATTCATTCCTCATACGTGTTAAATGAATACTACAATCTTTTATGAGTTAAAGGGTGCAGAACTTGGATCTTTTATTACTATTATGTCGTCTCTTGTTTTGAAAATGAAAAGATAATACATTTAAGTGACAAAGAACCATCAATTAATTAATGCCAAAGATGCTATGGTGGGAATATCAAGCTAATGAATAGAAATTGCAATAAATTATTGTGGATTTACTCTTTAATTAATTTCTACAAGCAATTCAGCAGATGCAAGATTCAAAAACACAAAGTCCTACAGAAACGAAAGAGCAGCAGTATTATATAATGCGAAAAGATGGAAAAACAAGAGTTTCTCAACCCTGTTGGGCTGTTATAAATGATAAATGCATTTGATGTTCTATTAACTTTCATCTCAAGACTCTCAGCAAAAATCACTCTATATACATAACAATGAGCTCCGTGTTGGGAATATTTTAGGAACAAAGATACTGAAAAGACAATACTAATTAACAAGAAGAAGTTCTGAACACTTACTTTGCCTCCAGCAGTACCAAGAGGCTGGTGGATCATCACCCTTGTATTTGGCATGCAATATCTCTTCCCTTTACTGCCAGAAGCAAGTAGAAATGCACCCACGGATGCAGCAAGCCCCATTAAGATTGTAGAAGCATCAACCTTGCACAACTTCATTGCATCATATATTCCCATACCTACATCCAACTGTTAACCATGACATAAAAACTAGCCATATTTATAGAAAAGCCAGAAGAAATTTCATCCACTAAACAATAACCAGTTCAATCAAAATTCACATAATTAGCAGCCAAATTAGAGCGTATTAGATTAGATCAACCTCTCCAATAGAAGACGACCAATCAGCGCTTTTTCTCCAGGGAGACGGTCATAACTGGATACACTTTCTAGCATTCATGTGGACCAAATATAAGAAACAGTTACACTTTCTATATGCAAGAGATAATAGCTGCTAAATAGATTCCAATTTTTACCATTAGAGATTTCATAGACTCTAAATGCAGGCATTTGTCTTTATTCAGGTAAATGTTCCTCAGCCACCATATCCCCAAGTTCTTCTAGGCTCATTTGCCAAATAACTAAATCATTATCAAAAAAGTGTAGTCCAGTTTCCAAACGTTAATGCTGTGATAGTATCCTACAGCCAAGAATCCATGCAAAAGAAAGGGGGGCTCCCGAGAATAAAAATATCCAGCAGAAACTAGTGTTCTTCTAAGATTTTTTAAGAATCTATTGATATGCGACTAGAGTTATCACACCGCTAAACTTAGCGTTTTGCTAGTTCCGAGCAAAACAAAGATTAACAATAAATGAAATCTACTGACATTCAAACATTTAAGCACCTCCAAACTTGATGAGGACATGGCGATTATCCAGAAAACCTAAAGTACAGGAACCGGAATAGCCAATTTTCAAGGAATCTTGCCTCAAAGATTGTATGTCCTCTTACATCTTCCTTTCCGTTTTGGGGATAGAAATTCCAAGTCTGATGCAATTCTTTTCTCAAAAAAGCTTTAATGAGGTCACTAATATTATTCTGTTTTTAGTTGTTAAATTCACTTATCTTCCTACATCAAGCTAATCAAGAAAATGCAAGTAGTGGAACGTTGAATCTAAATATGCACCAGCAGACGTCCTTTTAGCTCAACAAAGCATGTTCATGAATGTGATGAATACGCCACTTCTTAAAAAAATTTGTTACATTATTGGAACAAGGTAGTTGATAGTATATAGTATTAAATTTATAATAAATGTTGAATTTTTAGTGACTAGAGAGAAGAAAATACTCTATTTTTTTCTAAAACTTTCCACATAATTTCAGCTCTCAGACAAAATTACGTCTGGCGTATATACTAAAAAAAATGACAACTTAATTTTTGTCGGTTGATTTGAAAGCAGGGGGACAAATAATAACATGGATGGCTCCTACGTGCAATAAAATATAATACAACAGCAACATTGCAGCTTTTCAGAAAGCTGGTTCACATATTATCCTTGCAGGGAGAAGTTTCTATTCAAGAGATGCTAATTGTCTGAAACCAATTTTCTTCTAGAAAAAGACTAGGTGAGGCCGGCTGTGCAAGGCACAGCCTAGGCCCATTGAGAACTAAAAAGGGAATAATATCGTAGTGCTTAAGAATATGAGCATTTTATAATCAACATTACTCAACAATGCATAATAGAGCATTTCATGTTAAATATGAGTTATCCAACAATCCTTGACCTATAGTAACATAAAGCTTACCAGGAGAAAAAGTTTACACCTTAAAGGTAGAAATCTACAACACAAAAGACAATTCAAGACCATAATTGATCAATCTCTTTCAAAAGAATATTCTCATACATTCTCATTGTTATTGGTATAGATAATCTTTTCAATTAAAACCACAGTCTGTGGGCTCTAATCCACAGGAAGTATTGTTCATCTCTTTAAGATACCTTGTCAAACCATAGAACATAATCCACACTGTAAGTGAAACTTGATGCACATATTGCTAACACAATAGCATTTCACATTCAACATCATTCAAGATATTATTATTGGGAAAATTCTTACACGGATTCGATTCACATAGGTGAGATTGACCCTTTGATCCATATTCATTCACATCACCTGAATAAGTTTATTTTTAATAAGAGTTAGAGTGATATGGATGAATTTTTAATAAGTTAGAGTGATATGGATGAATATAAACAAAGGGGTCCATCCCGTTTACCGTAGATCGAATACATATAAAAATTTTCCTTATTATTCCAATATCAAAACAATTAGTGAACTGAACACTGTAGTAACCACCTAAGTTACCCAGACTCGGATACGTGTTGAGTATGGGTACATGTCAAGATATCATATTCTTCAATTTTATAAATTAAGGATATATAGATACTTTAAAAGAATCAAATATGGGTTTGGAGGTGTGTCTTGTATGCTTATATGTTAGTGTAGTAGTAATGCAATTTGATAACACAAATCAATTAAACATTATGTGATAACTCATTTTGCAAAAAATAAATATGTTTATGTTTAGTATTAAAGAATAATAGTGCACTGAGAAAAAAATAATAGAATAATATAACTATAATAACATTTAGTGATTTGATATATAATTTTTAAATATACTAATTATGTTCTGGTTGATTTCTGAAACTAGTTCACATCTATTGGTATTTTTCTTAAATATACAAATTATGGACAATACTAATTGACTTTTTTAATTACCTTTCATTAATTTTCATATTCCTAGATATTTTTAGGTGGACTGAATCTCTACAATAGTGCATGAACCCCCTTGATCTTAAATCAACCACATGTGACTGATTGAGATTAAGAGATCCATAATATAATAACATAGATCGAGTCATCCAAGAATTTTCCCTCACCCCATATCTCTTTTTTCTTTTTGTCCTTTTTTTAAATTTTAATGCCACCAATTTTAGCATATAATCAACGATTTAATTGTACTGTTAATTGAATACGATTCAATTTATTATATATCAAAAGTACGGAAGGATTGTTACAAAATTTTCCTTTCGAAAGGGTAAAAAAAAAATAGAGTTACAAAATTGACACATTGAATTTCTTGATATGCGAATATTCTGTAAACCTAAAGTTTACGGCATTAAACAAAGCCCCGGGATCTTGAAAATCAAACATATTAGGTCATAGAAATGGCGAGATTCTGTGTGGGTAGAGAAGATGATGCCGATGAAGCAGCCGGTCCCAGCAGCTCCCTATATATCCCTAAAAGGCAAAAACTCACAATTACGCCACCAGCTAATCCTCCTCCTCAACAACCGCCGCCGCAGCCGCCGCCGCCGCTGGTGGATGGCCAAGTAGAACCATCTACATTAATTGATGAAGAAGAATTGGACGCCGAAGAAGAAGAGTCCGAATATGATATTGAAGGCGGGGAGGAAGAGTCTGTATACGGAGACGATGAAGAAGAGGAAGAAGAAGACGACGAAAACGATGATGATCAGGATGAAGAGAATCATCAGCAGCAGCTTGAGACAAGCGAGGAGCTCAGTAGGGATGGATCCGTTTCTGTTACCCTAACCGATCCGGATGTGTTGGATTGCCCCATTTGTCTTGAGCCCCTCAGCATCCCTGTATTTCAGGTACTTATTCCTTTTCCCCTAGGATTTCTTTTGCAACATGGGTGCAGTATTTTGGTTACAGTGCTATGATCTTTTGCTAAAACTGGTGTGATTTGTGTTAAATAAATACTAGATATAATAATTGCTAATTTCTTGCCACGGTATATTTGGGTAATGGAACATGTTTAGAATCATTCTTAATGAAGCATTTTAATTGAAATACGAAAAGGGATGATAGCTACCTCAATGGATTAACTTTGGATGATTTGTTATTTATATGAAATGGGTTCTGATTAGTATTTAGTGGGAGTATTATCGAATTGTCTGCTGTGTATGCTCTGGGGGCATCAAGGCTTTTTTATGTGTTGTCTAGGTTTGGGGTGGCGAACTCAGTGCAATGGTAGTGATTGAATGGGTATAGATTGGTGGCAGTAATGTTGATGTTGCGTTCTCCTAGTTTTGTTGTTTGTTCATTTAGCAACTAAAGTTTTTAAATCACAGGGCATCATTTTTATGTTGTATTTTGGACAAGGACTGTGTAAGTAAGAATTGAATCATTTGACTCGGTATATATTATTTTAGATTGTGAAAGAAACTAAATGAGTCCAAAACTAATGACAAGTGATAATAATTGGCACTAACTTTATTCAACACGGGACAGTTGCCTTGATATTTTTTTGTTTCTGCCAAGTAAGTAGGATCTTTGAAGTAAATGACTTGCCTCAACATTTCAAACCAGTTTGTGGTGTCTAAAATTCATATTAAATCTCCATCATGTGCTTCCTCCCTACAGACCCCCCTCTTATTGTTAAGTTGCCATATGTGGTGCATTCTTGTTTTATTTTGAAGCCAAACATTAACTTGATAAATATGGTTAATTGGTGTTCTAAATGTATTGGAGATCAAGTCTTCGGCTTCAGCCAGGCTTACTAATTATGTTGCAAAGAAATCATGCATAAAGCAAACTTGCTAACCTGGCTGAAGCTGAAGACTTTATCTCCTTTTCTGTAAATATAAGTGATTAGGTATCTATGTCTTATCATCTTGTCCTGCTCTCCTGCCTGCCCTGTCTACATATCTAGTTTATAAATTCTTAGATATGTATGCTTCTTGTAGACTTATAGTTAGCAGGTATAAGGACAGGGGCTCTAATATATTTCATTTTTCTGGACTACCACTTAGTGTGAGAACGGGCACATAGCATGCTCCTCTTGCTGCATAAAGACTGGTAACAGGTGTCCATCCTGCACTTTGCCAATCGGGTACAATCGATGCCGGGGGATGGAGAAGGTGCTTGAATCAGTTAAATTGTTGTGCAGAAACGCAAAGCATGGGTGCAAACAGATGGTGAAATACAGCAATAAGCATGAACACGAGAATATGTGCATTTTTGCACCTTGTTCATGTCCTATTCTTGTGTGCAACTTTGTTGGCTCTTCCCGGCAACTCTATTCACATTTTCGACTTAGACATTCAATTCATGCCTGCACTTTCCTTTTCAACATGCGCTTCTTGATCTCTTTGGAGAAAAGCCAAAGGTATCTAATTCTTCAAGAGTCTCATGAGTCTATTATCTTCGTCCATTATTCAAACATTTTAGCGAACGTCATGGAAGTGCAATAAATGTTGTTTGTATTGCACCATCATCATCAAGTGCACGGTTTTCGTATGATCTCATAGTTAAAGACGGGGATACATCTATTAAACTACAATCATCTGTGGAGAACATTCCAAAGTGGGTTGATTGTCCTCCTGTTAAAAAGTTTCTTTTGGTTCCAAACCACTATACTAGCCCCAGTGGACACCTCAAGTTGGTAGTACGCATATGGAAACATAAAACGTGCCCAACTCCTGGTGATCAGAATTGCTGTGGTTTTATTGGTTTTTAGTTTGTGAAAGCCTAGTTAAGTTTTCAATGTACTATTAAGATTGTGTTTTTGTGCATTGGGATGGTAACAAGGTTGTTCAATTTTTCAGTCAGACCAATTCATTTCCGTTTTATGTGTGTGAAATTGTAGATGCTCACATAGCTGGCAGTTTTCTCCCTCTTGTTTGAGTTGATAGGCAAAATATGATGCACGAAAATTACATCATTAGTTATGCACTTAATTTTGTTTTTCAAGATGGTGGGCATTCCTCGTTTGAAACTTTCAAGCGATTAACGGCTTGCCTGGTAAAGCGACCAGGTGAAAAAAGTTGTATATAGGACATAATTGGGAATTGAGAAAATACATGGAATGCATTTCTCTGTTCTTTCAGAATGGAAAAACAAACTCTATTATGTGCAGTAGGGTTGTGGCCGACAAACAGATAATGTTAACACTTGGAGCAGTAATGCTGGTATGAGTGATGGTGTTGTATGGTGGATGAGATGGTAATCTGAGGATTGCATTGGATCTCTCTTGAAAATCTTATGTAATGTAAGTAAACTTTTGTATAGTACATATAACTGGAAGTGTGAAAATTTTTGAATTGGGAAGAGATTTCTCTCTTACATGCTTACTGATTTATATTCAATAAAATTTTGACTAAAATAATAATAAAAATAAAAAACAACTTTACTATGTGCAAGTTTGATTCCAACTTGACTTTTCAACTAGATATACTATTGAGCACCCAAGTACCTTGGCAACATATATAAACAATTAAATAAAATCTCACACGTTCGAAAAAGAAAGGAGTCTTTAAATTTATTGTTACTCGGTCTTGGCTAAAATAACTAATGAATGTAAGATTTTAGTAATTTTGTTGTATAAATTTTTTTACATTATCAGATGTATATTTTTATATTATTAGATGTAGATGTATGATAGTCGATAACATGATTGAAAATTAAGTAATTCTTATTATTTTTTAATTATTCAATTAACGGTAATAATTATTGTACAATGTGCGCCGAGTACAAGAAGAATTTTTCTCATACTTGATGATATAAAAATTTTTTTACACCAATAATATATAAAATATTAATCTATAAAATTTTACCATTTTTGCAGAAAACTTATATTCCCACTTTTTAATTTTTTATCCCCAAAAAAGTAGATGTTCCTTAAATAAAAGAAAAAAAAATTCCTGGTTGACACGTGTGGAAAAGCAAACCGGTTGCTTTAGATAGAAAGTGACCCATTCCCTCTTCAGAAACCAAAAACGGATTTTATTTAACGATACATACTACAAAAGCCAAAGGTACAACCCTATACAGCACAGAACATGGAAAAAAGCTAGTACCTAATAAAGTGCGGGTGCGGCTACAGTACTACCAAAACGACCAATTCCTCATCGGTGGGTGTATCATCGTAGAGATCATTCCGACGGTCATCTTCCTCGGTCGAAATTGATGAAACCTAGGTTTCTGCAACCACCCAACAAAATTAGATTACACAACTACAGTCTGAGGCCGCACCGAAGTCTCTTCGTTTTCTCGTTTCTGAGGAATCTGCTCCTCCGAAAGCCTCAGTTATGACAACTCTGGTAAAGATTTATCCATCTTAAACCCCTAGCATTTATTTCTTCTAAGAATTTTCATTTTTCTTACTTTTTTTAGATGAAAGTTTTGATGTTGTGACATGGGTTTTCCTGATCAAAGCTCCTAGTCCTAGTATTCACTCCCACTTTTTCTGCTGATGTATATTAGAGAAAAATTTTTTTTTTTTTTTTTGCGAGTTAATCTTGTATTGAAGAAGAAGTGAGATTTTCTTTTTATCTATCCAAGTGTAGTAACTCTTTTGTGTTTGTAATGGGGATTTCACCGGAATTGGCTTTGGTTATATTGTAGCTTCACTGATTCTTGATGCATATGAGAATGTGTATTTCCAATAATCCATACATATGGTATATGAGAGTGTGTAATTTTGAATTGCTGAACTCATACTAAGGTTTAGGGGGCTGGATTATGATGTGGGTTTGGATTGGGAATTAGGGTCTATTTATACCTAATTAACTGTTTTTCACTATGCATTTTCTTTAGACTTGGAAGCCTACAATTAATATTGATTTGTTGGCTCTGTCTTACATTGTTGTTATCTGTCTGTGAGAATAGCTGCAACTAATGCATGGCTTCATTTCTGGTTGATATCGTTGTTGTCGAAAATTGTGTTACGTTTCAGTACCATTAAATTTTAATTTAACATCCTCTGCAACAATCTTCCATTTTCGTCTTCTGCATGTGATACTTTACTTTTAATGATTACAGTTTGAATGCCGTTTTCATTTTCTTGTGAACCTGGGTTTTCTTTAGCTACTTTGTTGTATTGTTCGTTTACTTTTAGTTTACCATTTTCTTCTTAAGCACTGCTGAATAATATCTATGAATTATATGCTTTTTGTCCATGTTCAACTTCAAGGTACCAAGTGCAGGAGATCCCATTTTGGAAAAGAGAAAGGAACCAGAGAACAGAGAGTCTGAAGGGAGTAGGAACAAAAAGAAGAGGCAAGTTAGCACTCCTCGACCTGCTTGCTCTTGGGTGCATTTTAGGTAAATGTTTTTCTGAAAATGGGATCTCATGAATGGAAAATTCGCCTTCCATGTTTGAATTTTCAACATTTCCTTGATACTGTTTCTATTGGTATACTAACATTTAAATGATATTTGTTAGCCGAGAATTCATTAAGGAGTATAGTGCTTCACATCCTGGATCCTATCTTCGGGTCTGAAAGCTGTGAGAACCTGGCTATCTTAAATCATCTTAGTAGTGTACTTGTCTTTCTTTGTTTAGGATTATTATGTTAACCAGTGTTAACGGCTCATTTCAGGCAACAAAAGCTGCCTCAGATGCCTGGAAGTTGATGAGCCCTGATGAAAAGGCTAAATACACTACTCGTGCCCGTGAAGTGTGGAATAAGTACTTGAGCACAAGCCCTGCTCGAACCCCTAAACCAAGGCGGCAGGTAACTCTTCCTTCCTTTGTGAATCATCTTTTGTTCTTGAACTCTTTGAATTGAGGGAGAAATTGGGGCCTGTTTCATGCAGGCCAAGCTGGTTACAAGGTGTTCCCCTGGTCGTTTACTGAATGTATTACAGCGACTAACACCTGAACAGAAGGCTTCTGTGAAGAGCATGGGGTTTGGTAGCATCCTTGGTCTCAGATGCCGAACTCTAAGGCGTAGCTTGTGCCTTTGGCTATTGGAGAGATTTAACACTATGAAGACGTAACTTGGAGATTTGCGGTGAGCGCATACCTCTCACCCCGCTGGATGTGGAACTTGTGATGGGTTTAGCAGCTAGTGGGAAGGATGTGGTGGCTTCAGGTCCTGATGACCTAATTTTGGAATTGCGTCAGAAGTATAATGCTACCAATCGCGGAATTTCCGTGCGCCTTTTAGAAGAGCAGTTGGCAGCTCGAGATGCAGGAGAGGATTTTAAAAGATCATTTGTTCTTTATGTATTAGGCACTCTTTTGTGTCCTACTGCAAGACTGGATGTAAGCCCAACATTCCTCCATTTTTTAACAAATATGGATGTCATCCATCAGTATAATTGGGGAAAATTCTTGCTTGACCGGCTAGTAAGGGAGGTTGCTCGCTATCGTCAAGGGAAGCAACTTGCTGTTGGTGGTTGTCTGTTGTTTCTCCAGGTGAGGCTGTTTGACAGTTTGAATGCTTGCCCTCCTGTGTTCCATAGCCTACTGTAACTGTTTTCTGTTGTTGAGTTGCAGCTCTTCTACTATGAATGTGTTGCTGTTAGAGGATTGCACGAACTGGCCTCTGTTTCTTTTCCTTGCTTATACTCGTGGGGTGAGGAAGAAATTAGTGAAAGAGAAAAGCAAGAAAAAGAGCTTGGTGGTTATGGCTCAGGGGAGGTAAAAGACTTCATCTCTTTATATATATATATATATTTCCATTTTCGCTAAAAGGGAAGCTACGTTAATTGTTTTAAGCTACAAGATGACGTTGCAGACTAAAGTCTAATATTCACATATAGGTGGTTTGCAAGGAGAGAGGCCTTGGGATGGGAATACTGGGGTACAAGAGCCGAGTTGAGATCACACCCATCAGGGTAATGGCACCTCAATTTGAAGATTGCCCCGCACAGCAACAGGAAGAACAACTGGTATTTATGAATTATATTTTGCTAACTTGGATCATGTGTATGCTTATAACACAATATTTGTTTTCCCAATATATGTTGATAGTTCTATAAATTTAAAAATCAACAGGTTATCTGATATTTATGACATAGAACAAAGATACATCCAACCATCCCTTGGGGGTAAGAATGAATATTTGTGGTTTATGTCGTTGTTTTCTCAATCAGAAATAATCTGAGGGTGGCAGCATGTAGTGCTGATTATTATATGAGACAATCATGTTGTACTTCATTCTAGCATTATCTTGCAGCAATGAGAAGTTTTACACCTTTGTCTGACATCCTTGTTAGGGTTTGCCAGCTATTAATCCATGTATTCTGATTGGCTTCACATCAGGAAAATGTGCCAGTTAATGACAAAGAAGGGACTATTGTAATCTGCGGAGAGATTGAAGTTACTGACTCAGTGAGAGGACCATGTCGAAATGTGGAGTATGGATGCACAGAACTTGTCAACTATGTAACCAGGAATGACCATGAAGAGGCCTGCACATATGCACCATGTGCATGCCCCCTTAAGAACTGTGACTTTGTTGGGTCATCTGGACAGTTATCACAGCATTTCACCAGACAGCGTCTAAACACTGGGACTCAGGAAGAAGCTTCCAATACGACTGCCCTCTTCGTGTTTCACTGGGCCAGAATGACACACATCTTGTTCTGCTGTCAGAAAACGATGGTGCTCTCTTTCTTCTAAATAAGGGAACTGAAACCATTGGACATAGCCTCGTGATAACGTGCATCTGTCCGAGCTCATTGAATGAACAATTTCTTTATGATCTTGTATCAGAAAGAGGAAGCAGCTCACTGAAATTGAAGTCGTATGCACAGAATTACCCAGGCAGTGTGGAAGGTTTTCCCTCTATGGACTTTCTTCTAGTTCCCTTTGCTTACCAGAGCTCATGCGGGCAGCTAGATTTGGAAGTTTGCATATGGAGCTCAGACGATTCAAGTGCCGAGTGACCAATGTAGATGTTTTAGCAAGTCAGCTGCCAGTGCTCTTTGGCCTTCTGGTTTAGGAATGTTAAGCAGTGGGAAGATCGGGAATATTGGGAAATTGTACTCCCAGATCTGTAAAACAACCATGGAAGACTTGCTGGGGCGGAGGGCGTATAGTTTGTTAGTCAGACTCGGTGAATGATCTACATTGGCAGGACAGAAGCTAGGTACTCCCTGGCCTAGTTTTGTAGGTTGAACTTTAGTTTAGTGCAATTAAAGGCCAGAACTCGGTTCATAGAATTAAGCAACTATAGTTAGGGCATCATGTTCTTTTGTTCAGCTTAAACAAGAGAAATTAAACGAAAAGCAAAGAACCATTTGTCTGTGAATTGCAACAGAAATGTTCTACTCGTCCTGTTTTTCAATTTTTCTGTACATTCTTGGATAATTTTACCTAAGATGGTTCTTGGACTGACGAGGAGCGGTCATTTAATATGGGCTTCTGACCGAATAATAGTCGTACTAGATTTCTATTCGACTATGTTAACCAAATATAGCAGCAATAGCACTCAGTAACTGGAAACTTTTGAAAACCTTAATCAATTTTGCTGCCCTTTCATGTGACAATAACAAAAACATTCATAGGAAGATCCAGAACAAGCCCAGTAAAAGCCAAATGTAACTCTTTCCAATACAGTAAAAAGCACAAGTTGAAACCTTTGTTTGTTTGTTCAAAGAAACCTAAGCCTGACCCAAAAAAGAAAAAGCCCAATATGGGTATTCTACAGTAGTTTTCTCAGTCCAGTTGAGAAGAGAAAGAAAGAGCAGAAGAAGAAGAAAGATGATGTTATTATTAGGGAAAATTGTTGAAATAGTCCTTCAACTTTTTTACTTTAGTCAAAATAGTCCCTCAACTTTTTTTGTAGCCAGAATGGTTCTTCAACTTTTATTTTTTAACCAAGATAGTCCTTTTGTGGTGGAGCCACCACAAAAATCTCTTTCTTTTTTGATAAATTCTACATACACCCCCTGTGGTTTAGTTATTTTTCACATTAGACTAATTTAAAATTTTACAAAACTTCAAGGCTAACTTTAAAAAAAAAGGCCTATTAGTTGACTGAGGAGATCTGGCAGTAGCGTTAATGGGTGGCAATTGGTATCTCGTGGGTGGGGGAGGCGCTTGGGTGGCTGAATGAGTAGTTCTAGAGTTGGGTGGGTGATAGTTTCAGTTGGGAAAAGGAGAAGAGGGAATAATTAGGATTTTAAGATTTTTTTTAGTAAAAAATAGAGTTTTATTTTTTTTTAAAAATTGTTTTGAAGTTTTTTTTTCATCCCTTCAAATTAATTTCTTTCTTATTTTTCTCATTTTAAACTATATAGGGGTTATGTAGAAATAAGTAAACTTAAAGGGGTGTATATGAAATTTATTAAAAAAAAGAAAAAAGTTTTTATGTGAATTTACCATAAAAGGACTTTTTTGGCTAAAAATAAAAGTTGAAAGACTATTCTGGTTAAGAAAAAAGTTGAGAGACTATTTTGTCTAAAGTAAAAATATTGAGGGACTATTTTAGCGATTTTCCCTTATTATTATAGTGGTCATCCTCCTCAGCAGCCAGGTTTCGAAGCGTTTGCTGCTTCTGCACCGCAGCTTCTCCGACCCTTAAGCCCAATTTCCAAGAAAAAGCGTCTTGTCTTTATGGGTTCCCCTCAGGTACTTCATTCTTTTACTTCACTCTTCTTTTCCTGCTCTTTTTTCACCCATTAAAATGTGCTTTGATTCTTTGTTATTTATTGGGTTGTTGCAGGTATCTGCTTCGGTTCTTGATGCTCTGTTCTCTGCTTCTTCTGCCCCAGATTCCCAATTTGAGGTATTAATATTGCTTTGTTGGCTTTCTGGTTTCTTTCTACCGACTAACTTATCTAATTTACTTCTTGGTCGAAGACTATACACAATTATCTGTTGGAATCAGAATGCTATTTTGGTAGCTTGAAATCAGGGGTCTTCAGAGTTGTCTTAATATGTGCGAGTTTTGCGGAAAATGCACCATTTTTATCACATTACTTTTCACGTAGACAAGTTATCTGTTTATATTTAAGCTGTAGAATGAAATGTAGGACTTATTAAGAAGTAATTAAAGGTTGGTGCGGTTTAGCTTCTTTTTTTTTTCCAAGAGTGAACCGATACCTTGCTTATTTAATTTTGCTATCCCACATCATCCTGATTTTCTACTTTTCATTGCTGTTGTTAGCATTCCATAGATATTAAATGATACTCTGTTGGGTTCAGTTAACTACTATAATTGCTATGTTTTGCTTCATTTACCAATACCGATTCTTTATCATTTCAAGTCTCTGGAGCCCAAACTTTGTGTTACTGCAGCATATGGGAATATTTTACCAAGCAAGTTTCTAAAGATTCCGTCACTGGGTTAGTCAAATGATTTTTTATATCTCAAGATCCCCTTCATTCTATTCATGGTCCATCCTCTTTTAAGCATTTGAAGTTTAATCCTCCACAAGTAACTGTGGATGGCACATGGGTTGGATTTTTCCAACAACTCTGCAAAATGAGAACTTTCGCTAGGAAACCTGAAGAAGCTAGGTCTACAACTAATGAGTTAATTACTCTCTGGAAAAGTCCTGAAGCGATGAAAGCATCCATTCCATGTGTTGTCTCCCCAAGTAATTTGGGATAAAATTTGTCGAGTCCATTGTTGTATCTAATTTGACAGTGCTTCCTTTCAAGCTTGAAAATCTGATAAATTAAGCTGTTTGTTATTCAAATGCCTTCTTATAGGGACTGTTAATATACATCCCAGCTTGCTACCTCTGTACCGTGGTGCTGCTCCTGTTCAAAGAGCATTGGAGGTTAATTTTCATTATGATTTGACTTTCACTTGATAGTACTTATTCTTTCATCAAGTCATTTCACAAGTGAAGTATATGAACATTAACTTTGTAACAAGATGGTGTAAAGGAAACAGGAGTTTCAGTAGCATTTACAGTACGTCGTCTGGATGCTGGACCTGTTATTGCCCGTGAGAGTATAAAAATCGACGATCACATAAAGGTACTTCAGTCCTTCTTTTCCTTGGTTTAACGTCACACAAAACCCATGGGAGCCCCTTGGTCTTTTATGAATCTAAACTGTTTGCCACACTACTGAGAACATGGGAACTTAGTGTTTGTCATCTGCAAATAAAAAACAAATGACAATCTTTTGATTGCTTTAGGTGTGGGGCAGTTTAGTAGAACAGTCTTTTCCAGCTATCATTCTCCTAACTAAAATTCATCGGCCCATGTATACTGCTTTTTGAAAGTCAATGACAAACTTTTGTACTGATTCATTTGCAGGCACCAGAGCTGCTAGAGTTATTGTTTACACGAGGTATGGTTTCTTCTTCCCTTCTCTTTCCTACTGCTTTGCATCTACATTTGAAATATGCATGTCATCTCAATAATTGGTAGGTTTATGCCACATAAGCTGTAAACATTTGAATTAACATTTGCCTTGACTTTACTGCAATTTGGACCCTGTTAATTTAGTCATTGCTTGTCTATACATTACTTTGAATGGAAGTGTTGCAGCAGGTTTTTGCTTCTCTTTCCCGCCAATGACTAACTTTCTCTGGACTTGAATTTGTCATTCCTCAGAGGTCTAAAGTTTCAGATTTTAGCCAGGTATGTCGTCATGAGCTTTCTTCTGAGATTGCTTATCATGCTAATGAAATCTTTGTGGGTTACATATATAATTTCTTCAAAATTGTGCATACATTTTCCTTCTTGTCTTCATATTCGAAGTCCCTATCCTACATTGGACAATCCTGGGTTTTCTGATTTGGAAACATAGGATATGCTTCTGAAGCAATCTGACAAATAGCTTAAAATTTTCATAGTTGGTCGTCTGTTCCATTCTCCATGGGCATAAACAGTTTGTGCACTTATTTTCTTGCATAAGTCAAGTAAGCAAATTATAGTGTTTCTACTTTGTCAGTTTTGAATCACAATTTGAACAAATTGTGGCATACTAAGAAAACATATTGATGCCTCACTAGTTGTTAAAACATACAGGATCTGAACTTCTGGTCCGTGAGCTTCCCTCTATAATTGATGAATCAGCTAGAAGAAAAGCAGAAGAACAGGATGAATCTAAAGCCACCCTAGCCCCAAAGGTGAAGATTTTTCTAAACATCTGTTAGTTGCAATAAGTCCAACCAGTATGCTGCTTAAATTTCCTAACCATTTTGTTTCTGAGCCTCTTGATTAGATTTTCATTACAGATTGTACACTTTGTTTCTCCTCTGGATGATTCCTGGGATACATCTGATCAAATAATTTAGAACTGGAGTTATTCGAGTGATTCTTGATGCAGGTTACTCCCAAGGAGTCATGGCTATCCTTCAATCAAGGAGCGATAACCCTTCATAACAAGGTATGAGTTTGATACTTACCTTGATCCTACTATATAATCACGACATACAACCCTCTAGGTTCAGGCATTTGCAGGGTGGCCAGGAGCCAGAGCTAGGGTCATGCTTGTTGATTCAGAAAGGGGCCAGTGTAGTACTACCGAGCTGAAAATTATTACTACAAGGGTTTATAGTGGTAGTAATGCTCAGGGTATCAAAGCTGATGATGTACTTTTCACCAAAGATTCACTGCTATTCCCATGTGGTGGGCAGACAACAATTGTGCTGGAGGTGGGAATCGTTATTGTGTTAAAAACTTCTTGCAACCATCATTATAATTAACACTCTGGATCTAGTTCAGGTGCTAGAAGTCCAACTTCCAGGTAAAAAGGTGGTGAATGCATCAGCATTTTGGAATGGACTGAGAGGTCAGAAGCTGAAGAGAATATGACTAAAGCAGCAGTTGTTTGTGTAAGTAATTATTATATTGACGAAGAAACACATGAAGTTTTATGCTCCTCCCACCCCCAGTTAAAAGATCTTGAGTGTTTCTAGGACTCCATGTTCTGGCTTTAAGACCATGAATATGCTGCAGGTGCTAAAAGACACTGCCAACTTAACTTCTTAATTGTATATTTCAGAATAACAAAAAATCCCCAAAAAAAAAAAAAAAAAAAAAAGGTGAAAAAGATGTTATACTTGAATCTGAGTTTTGGAGGTTCTTGTACTTATGGGACTATTCTCGTACTACCACTTTGCAGGGCAAAGAGAGCATTACTCTCAGTTCTTAACGTTTGCGCATTGGTTGGTTGGAGCCCCGTCTCAAGAATGGTTGCCTATTGGTATGAAGGATTGCATCTGCCGTACATTGGTGGAAAGAGTAAGCAAGTTTATGTTTAGGCTTCATTTTTTTCCTTCTTCCTTTTGAAGTCCCCATAGCACTCTTCTTGTGGTTCATGCGTGGGATAAATGTTATTGGGATATCTTTAGGAATTACTCATGTAATACTGCACAGCTCTCATGCTGGGATTTATTGCAGAAGAATCTCATTCAAATTCAATTGTTTTATCTCACAAATGCTTTTAATTCCCAACCAAATCCCTCTTGAGAAACAAATTTGTTCATAAGCCATGATGGGCAATTAGCAGATCTTTACTTTTCCTCTTCTTTTCGCAAAATTAAAAAATGAGGAATTTCAAAGATAACGTTTTGCGCTAGAGAGATCGTTCTGTGTGCTCTTTTTTTTCTTTTTTTTTTCCCCCTTGGGATGCCAACCAGTATTCTTTGGTGTCAAATAGATCTGTCTTTAATTTTCATGTAACTAACTGAGATGAAGAATTCGAAGTCAGTTCTCATGAAAACCCTTTTACCCTAGCCCCAGAAATGGTACATAGAAAAGGGTGTTTTTGGATAGACATATTTATGTAGTACAAGATTGGAAATGCCGTCTACAAGAACGAGGGGATTGGGGTTTTGAAGAGAACCCAAGGGAAAAAAAATAAGGAAAAAAAGTAGGGAATGTGCAAATTCTTGATGAAGTACAATAAAATAAATAAATAAATAACTAAACTTTTTAATTCATCATTCTCAATACACCTATTTATAATTTATAAACTAACTAAATACTTAATTCAAATCTTATTATGAATTCCTACTTCCCATCCCTAAATAGATAAGCAAAAGACTTCTAACTTTATTCCAATAACAACTACCACTTTAATTAAAAAACTAATATAATTAAACACTGCTTAAGAGTAAAAGTGCAATTACTGAAATTTCTACCACTAAAGAAAAGACGAAAATACCCCTTTTAGAGTTTAAACTCAAAATTAGTAGACTCAAAATAATGGAAGTTTGAGAGAAGTAATAAAAATCTTTGTTGGAGTTCTTTGTTGACCGCAACACATATGTAATTGGGGTACGAACTATAAAGAAAAAATGGGTATAATAGGATGTCTCCGATTTTGGTGCAAACACAACATAAAACTGTTGATTCTTTGTGGAGTTGATTAGTAAAGCTGAATTGATGATTAAAGACCGTTCTTTGTTTCTGTGGCCCCCTCGCAAGCCAACCAAGAATGGATCATAATCATATGCTTATTTGCTTAAGACTGCCGGCTGAAAGAAATATATGCACAGCGGACGGCGGGCAAAAGTTGTCCTTACTACTACTTTCCAACTGAAACTGATTCTTCTTTTATTAATTACTACTATAATTATGTGATTTGAACGAGAACAACTCTCTTTCCATCCGTACTTAGTAGTAATAATTAGATGATCAGAATTTTGCTATAACTCTTGAAAAAAAGACGACAAGAATTCTATGATTCAATTAATTGTGTAACAACATTAATAGACTGAAAAATTAGTAGATATATTTCTTTTGAAAGTTTGCTATCATTTCCTCAATTTTCCAAGCAACTGCTTTGCTTAGCATGATTGGTATAATTGTATCAAGGAGAGAACTATATAATTCAATTAATCAACAATTAACATTCAAACGATATTGTTCAAAAAAATCTTCGGACTTTGGATGGAATCAATCAACAAATAGGAGCAATTATTGGAAATATTCAGTGGTAAATAATTGAAAAAGCAAAGCCACACCCATTGAACGAAAATGAAAGCAAACACGGAAGCACTTTACAACATTTTCTCGCTAACGTATCAACATAAATAAATGAGAGAAATCAAAAGTATTCTTGCCCATTCATCATTTCCGGGGCACTTGTGGCCATTTGCTTTTTGTAAAAAAGTGTCACACAATATATAATCTTTTTCTTTCTTTCTATTTTTTTTTTTTTTTTTTGGGGACAATTCGGATTTAGTTATGACTTAATTATGATCAACATAACTTTATTTTGAACAGCTACAATGCAGTCTTGTAAATTAGTATTTTTAATATGGCACACTCAAATATGAGCATGTTCAAAAAATATGATTGTGGGCGGGTCATTATATTTACAATATTATGATTGAAAATTTTTCTGTTTTACTCTTAAATGTGCCAAAAAAAAAAATCATCTTAAAGCAGTTCTTAAAAACCATTAAATTTGACAGTATACTAAAACCATATTTTTTTTTCATACATAAGCAAGATATATACACCATATAGTTATGAAATTCAGCCGTCCAGACGCTTCACTGGTCAATTCGGTGAACTTGTCATTAGATCGGGTTGAATTCTTATTCTGATCGGATAAAGAGTGTACTCGACTGAATCCGTGGAACTTGTCGGTTGAACCAGAAGAACAGAGAACCCGGCCGATTTTTTAAGGAATCCGGGGGTTCCAAAAAATAGAAGAAAAATTCTTTTGCAAAGACTCGTATGACTAAACCTCCAAGTGAATGATGATAGAATTTCAACTACGATACCATTTGCTGCTTATTTAATTGTTACCTTACTTTTATTTCTTTTATCCTTTTCAAACTTCATGTTTCATTCTTAATTTTTTATATGTTTGTTATACATCATTATACAACACAAGCATAAAAATAACTATTTTAATATGTTTTGTTTTTAAATAATTAGTTATTCTAAATTCATCAAGAATAAATTCAAATTTAATAAATATGTTTTATAAATATTTTCAACTGATATTTTATATCTAATCATTTAAAATTATTATATATTATTAATAAAATAATATATATTAGTAACTCGTCGGTTAAACTAGTAATCATTCACCTACTTCTCACTGAGTTCCTTTTTGAGTCGGGTTTAATAACTATGATATACACACCCTTGATGAAAGTAACGAAACTTGACTAAATCTTAAAATTTTCAACTGTTCAATACAAAACTGATTTTCTTTTTTTAACGTGTTGGAAAGGATAAAGTTTGAGTAAATTATTAGTTGTTCTCTGCAATACCGATTGAGTAATAAATAATAATAATTGTTAAAATAATTAAAAAGTAAAATTTTTTATTAATTTTCAATCATTTAACGATCGAAGAATACTCACATGCAAGTAGCAAATAATTTTTCCTAAACCCCACGTCTCTTTACAAACTTCATGTATAAATACCATCTTCCAGCAAACAGGTATCATATTAAAGACCACCCAGCCACTAATATATTACAGTATAGCTGACCATTTCTCTCGTTCTCTCCCTCCTGCAGGTGCTTTATTTGCTTTGTTCCAAAGAGAAATTGTGAGGAAAAATGGGGGCCCTTGATTATCTTTCAAACTTTTGTACTGTCACCACTACAAGAAGCAAAAGGAAACCAATGCAGGTACTCGTGCTATCATTAACGATTCATGTAGTCTGAGGTCTTACGTCTGTGTTTTTTTGTTTGTGTTAATTTGCATAATTTGATTTGATGAGGATCTTTTCTCATCTTCTTTTTCTTAGACTGTTGAGATTAAAGTAAAGATGGACTGTGATGGGTGCGAAAGAAGGGTGAAGAATGCTGTTAAATCCATGAAAGGTAAGAACTACAATGACTACATTACTATATAGATCGATCTCTCTACATGTGTGCGCGCGCGCGCGAGTATCATTCACTGCAAAAGGTAAACATGTACATGTGATGATGTGAAGCTTTTACATGGTTTTTTTCTGAATCTTGCATTGCAATATTGCTTCGAGTCTAAGCCTCAAAAGGAATTAATTTTCTGCTGTTTGGAAGCATGCATTTCAAGAGAGAATAATTAATGAAGTAGTCAAGTAGTACATATTGCAACTAATTCGATCAGAAACTTTCTTTTGAAAAGAGGAAGCTCGAAAAACATTTACCTTCATGGACACCATCCCATCTAATAATAGGAAATCATCATTCTTATTCTTGTTCAAATGCATTGGAAATTTTCCCGAATGTAGGTTCATAAATTGCTCAAATCTTGTCATTTCATTAGTTTGCTGGGGCATTTTGTTCTTTTTTCTTGCTTAAATATGTTTTCTTGCATGTGATTGAGTGCAAGAAGTTGTAAACCAGGTGCAACATTGCTTTTGAAAACAATTTTTAGCTTATTTGAACATGAAAAACAAAATATTTTTTCAATTTTTGTCCATAATTTTTTTTTTAAAAAATTGATTTTTTTTAATTTCAACAAAGTTATAAGTAGTTTTCAAAAAATTCTTAAGAACAACACCTTACACTTTTGTCATAAACAAAGGATGAACGAAGAAGATCCAATGCAGATTATAAATATTCAAAAGACTTTCTATTTCAATATATTTTTACTTATTTGTCTTTTATCTGCCCTTTACATAAAGTGGATCTAGTGCATCCCGTATTTAGGGTGGTGGACAACATTTCAATTTGGAAAATTTTGGGAGCATAATTAATATAGACTACCCTTTTGAAAGTTGAATTGTTTTTATTGATTACACCTCCATCAAAGATTCAGTATTTAAAACTTCTTATTTTTAGTAATTTGTAGCTATAAAATAGTGCATTTCAACCAAAAATTAACTTTGTATTAACTTATTTGTTGTCATTACCTAATTAATTCTGAATGAATGGTTTTAATTAGGTGTGAAAGCATTGGAAGTGAATAGAAAGCAAAGCCGAGTAACGGTGAGTGGCTACATTGATCCAAATAAAGTATTAAACAGAGTAAAAAGCACTGGAAAAAGAGCTGAATTCTGGCCATATGTCCCTCACAATCTGGTGTTCTACCCATATGTTAGTGGAGCCTACGACAAGAGGGCACCTGCTGGCTTTGTGAGAAATGCAATACAGGCAGCTCCTCCCCCTAATGCGACTGAAGAGAGAATTACCTACCTTTTCAGTGATGATAACCCTAATGCTTGCTCTATTATGTAGATGATCATCATCAAGATTTTAATTATATTTCTAATTAACTAATTAAAGTGTGACTTTTATTTTCTATGTATCTTTTTGAACAATTCATTGTTATACCGAGTTGGCTGTTTCATGGAAGAGACTTTGTATTAGTACTTGTTTAATTGTGTACCAAGTGATCACAAATTTGTCAATAAAGCATGTAATACTACTACTAGCTATTATGCATTTAATCTCAACTTTCTAGTTATAAGTGGATTTATATTACATAAACACAATTTTCTTTTGTGTTTCTCCCTATGTATAATTTGTTTGAACGAGAAAACATCAATGGATTAGTTCAAACACTTGTAAATGTCTACATCTTATATGAGGGTTTATCTACATTTTTGTAGTTCTTCATTGGGAAGTCTTACACAATTCACATGTGATGTATACTAATATAAGAAAATAATAGTGTGATGGATCAGATTTACGTAAGAATTTTTATTTGAATGAAATCGATAAATTCCATCGTACCTCTTGCATTAATACATACGAATATCGATCTATTAATTATTTTGGGAAAGAAAGAAGTTGAACGTTTTTTAATGGAATATATTTGTGTCAAATGAACGCTAATTGTGTAAATCACTCTTGTTAAAACAAAAGCAGAGAATGTAATTGTAACGGGCGTGGAGAATGTCAAATCAGAAAATTTATGCTACTTAGCAAGGAAAGATCATTGAAACGAAGACATGAACTTTAAGAATGAGATTCCACCTGCCCCCCAACTATATGGGATTATTTGTTACTTATAAAGATTGATTAACGATTGCGTAAAGAAAGATTGGTGCGATGGCTAACATGCCATTGCCTCCATTAGCCACAGTTTCTTTTGCCCTAGAAAAAATATAAGTGCGTGAAAAATCGGCCGCAAGATTTTCTTTTGTCCTAGAAAAAATATTTTATGATGCATTATTCTAACATAAAAAAAGTTCGAAATGTAAAGTAAAAAATGTTAAAACATAAAGGAGTCAAAGAAAGATTTCTGTGCAGTATCCCGTAGCTACCCGATATGCTCCTTAATCATCATATTAGGTAGGGGAAAAACATTGCTGGATATCTTTGCATGCGGAAAATTTCATTACGTGTATCTTTAGTTACCTTGATACATATTTACTCACATTATTATTTAAAAATTTTTATTTTTTAATTGATGTGAATGAATTTATATCGAAATATGTAAATTTATATCGAGAGATCCATAATACCTATCATAAACCCGAATTACCCAATTCACCCAAAGATTTCCCCTTGCATTGTTGCAATAAACATTTTGGCACAAAAATCTAGTCATTTTTCAAGGTTCTAATTATTACTATTTTGGTCACAGAATCACTATGTTCCTCACGTTTCTAATTCATGTTTTTTCGGCATATTTCTTTGTGAAAAACAGTTTAAGACCTTTCTTAACTTTTAGCAGAACCCAAGATTTACCTACAAAACTTCCTTTTGAAATTTATAAAAGAAAATTTCTCCCAAAAAATGGAATTTGACTACCCATCTTAGCCAAGGCTAGTAAAAGGAAGTTTACAATTTGGACAAGATCTCAGTCAGAAGTAGAAGCATGGTTTTCGACTCTCAATCTTACTGGATTCTTAGCTCTCGTAAAGTAGTACCTGCTTTTTTGGGTTGGCAAACTTCCTTTTCAACTTTATTTACGGAGTATTTCCTTAATTTCTGGCTTTAATGTGGATGGAATGACGTATTAGGGAAAATAAAATTATGTTAGTGATAGGAAAGATGTAAAATCTTATCCAAAATCTATAGTAATTCTGTTTTCACTTTTCACTAAGTTGAGAGACATACTTTTTCTAATATTAATTTCAGAGTTTATGCAATACAAATTTTTTAAATATAAATTAATGTATTGTATAAATTTTTAAAATATAATGAAGTGGTTGGTAAAGAACAAAACACAAATGTTGGAAAGTAATAAAGCATAAACAAAACAATAATTGTGCATGCACAAACAAAAGTAAAATGTGCCTATTTGTTTAAATAATAAGTGAACCCTCAACCCCATTTTCGTCCAAAATTCAAAGCAGAGAATGTATAATTAGAATTTAATTAGAACAGATATTAATTAGATATCTCCTAAAATCAGTTTATTAATAAGCTGCTTTATATCTAATATCACTAGTCTAACTAACAGGGTTCTCCACTTTTGCAACTAACGATCCATAATTCAAAGCACCGCCGCATCCATTTATTTTAATCAGAGTGGCCAATTTTCTTAATAAACTTTTGGACCTACAATTTCCAGAAAAGCAAAAAAGTTAAACTCAACTTAATCAACCGACTTATCCGAGTCTTATGAGTGACATTTGTTGTTATTTGGAATATTATATGAAAGTGCGGTAGTAATAGTAGTAGTCACCATTAAAAGAGACAAGTACAAACAATCTAATCCATCTCAAACAATTAGAAGATTATGGAAACGTCATTACAAGATTTTTGTCTAATGAATCTTTCTATATTTTACAACAATTCCGCCTCTCAAATTCAAATAATTCATAGTATTTAATATGTGGTATTTTTATATTTGTGTCCAAAAAACAAAAAAAAAAACATTGTTCCGATCCGAGGATAAGGAGTCAAGGCAGAATTTTGGAGCCTAAACGGTTTGTGTATTCTGAAATAAGGGATGTGAATACATATTGTTGAATGTTGACAACGCTAGTGGGTATAAATTAAAGAGAAAAGCATCTCTACCTTTTAAAAAACTAGCCAATGTACTGCAAGATACAGAATATTTTTACATGGATCGAATTATGATATAGTATTATAAATAATTTGATTCATGTTAAGTTACATTATTCAATAGGGTAATATTAAAATGCTATTAAATAATGTAACTTAATATGAATTAAAGAACTCATGATACTATATCATCGATCAAGTCTATATAAATATTTTTCCAGCAAATACTAATAAGTGGGAAATGAGGAAGTTGGTAGAATAAAAAATTAGTCACTTGAGAAGTGGGAAGTGGGTAGGAGGAAAAGAATTTTTTTTTTTTGCAAATTGCACTAAATAGTTTTCAAGAATTAAGGAGGTGGTTGGTTTATGGGTATGAAAAGAACAAATGAGAATTAAGGATTAACGATATTTATAGATGTTGGTTGGTTAATTACTATGGGAATGATTTTATGGGATGAAAGTGTTAGAAAATGCTCACTTTCATTCACCACTTTTGACTTGGATTTCAAAATTATTAACTTATCAATATAATGAAATTCATTCCTTGTTCAAACCAAACAAGACAACCGAAATGATATAAACCTATACCGATAATAAAATTTATAATTCCTATTCTGATTTTGATTTTCAAATGCGAATCAAACATTTCCTAAATATAGTTTAGTAATTAAAATATTTTGTCCACTGCCCATTCTTCATTTTCTTATTTGTACTTACATTTAAAAAATAAAATTATGTGAAAAAATTATGCTAAAGAAATGCTTTGTTTCAAAATGAAACTTATTCCCATGGATAGAGATAAAGGCAACCACACAAAGGATCTTGATTCATAAAATTTTCCACTCATTGATGCTCTCCGAGTTTTCTTTTTTCTCCCTACAGATATGAGAGAATTTCACTTCTAGCAATTGAGACATTGCGGATGTAAATACCTAATTGCCAATTCTAGGGCATAAAAAAGGGTTAATAACACTTTGCCCCCTGAATTAGGGAAGTAATTACACTTTACCCCTTAAATTAAAAAAATATAATTTACCCCCATTCACATTATTTATCTTTTAAAAATGGGTTAATAATACTTTGCCTCCCTGAACTAGGTGTGCAATTACACTTTACCCTCTAAACTATTTAAATATACACTTTGCCCCCATTCACATTATTTATTTTTTAAAAATTTTAAAATATCAAGAAAATCTAGTTAAATGATTAAAATACCCTTAGTATTATATTTTGATTTTTCATGTATTTAATTGATTTTCGATAGTTATAAAAAAAAAATTAAGAGAAAAAATAAAATATAATAACACATTGATATCTTTGACTTTAGGGGGTGAAAATGTTAGAAACTGTTGATTATATTATATCCGATATCGTAATTTATATAGGTTAAGTCAAATATTAAAAGAGTAGAATACAATGAGAGATGTCAAAAAAAAAAACACAAAATTTTATAGAAAATACATTTTCATACAATACCTTTAAAAAAAAAATCAATAAAAAATAAGCTCATTTGAGAATTGTTCTACCACTGTAGTTAAACATTCAAATTTGGAATAATATAAAATAAAATCCAAAATTTTAAAAATTTAACTAAGAAATATATTGACATAAATTATATTGAAATATTATATAGTTTATTTATCTTATTTTTAAATAATTATCACATCACAATCAAAATTTAAATACATAAAAAATTAAAATATAGAACGAATGATATTTTAGTCATTTAACTATATTATATTAATGATTTTAATATTGGCAATAGATGAATAGTGTCAATGGAGGCAAAGTGTATATTTCTATAATTTAGGGTGGCAGATGGTAATTACCCACATAGTTCAAGGGAGCATAATGTTATTAACCCTTTAAAAATTTTAAACTATCATGAAAATTTAGTTAAATGACTAAAATACTCTTAGTATTATATATTATTTTGATATTCAATAGTTATAAAAGAATTAGGAAAAAAAATAATATGTAATAAAAAATTGATATCTTTGACTTTAGGGAGTAAAAATGTGAGAAAATGTTAAATTATATTATATCCGATATTTTGATTTGCATACGTTAAGCCAAATACTAAAAGTGTAAAATACTAACAGACATAAAAAATCACAAAATTTTATAGAAAATATAGTCACCAAATAGTTTTAAATAATAAAAAATAAGCCAATTTGGGAATTTTTCTATCACTATAGTTTAACATTCAAATATAAAATAAAATCCAAAAGTTTTTAAAATTTGACCAAGAAATATATTAATATGGATTATATTAAATTATTATATAGTTTATTTTTCATTATTTTTAAATAATTGTCACATTACTAATCAAAATTTAAATACATAAAAAATAAAAATATAGTACTAATTATATTTTAGTCTTTTGACTAGATTATCTTGATGATTTTAAAATGATTAATAGATTAATAATGTCAACTAGATGTGTGGAGTGTAAATTGTATATTATAATTAGTTTAGGAAGTAAAGTGTAATTATTTACCTAGTTCAGTAGATAAAGTTCATATTATACACCTTTTTTTTGTAAAAAAAAAAAAAAAAATGAAACAAAGGAACGATATTAACAAAAATTACAAAATTCAAGTTCTGACATCGATATTTTGATAGTTGCAATTTTCAATTTTCAAATGGCTCGATCCTGCTTCTTTACTTTCGTCCATGCATTTTTATTAAGAGATCTGCTTCAGATTGTCATTATCGCTGTTTATATTGATGATTTGAATTTTATTGAAACTCCTGAATAAATTCAATAAGTTGTTGATTATTTGAAGTAAGAATTTGAAATGAAAATATCTTAGAAAGACAAAATTTTGTCTTGGTTTACAAATTGAACATTTTAATAATGGCATCTTTTTGCACCAGTCTTAACTGTTAGTGCTTAAACGATTTTATATGAAAAAGCACACCTGTTGAACACACCTATGGTTATAAGATCACTTCATGTGCATGAAAAGATTATTTTCGACCTCGTGAAAATGATGAAGAATTACTTGGTCTAGAATTACTATATCTTAGTATTATTGGAGCACTAATGTATATTGCTAGTCATACACGCCCTGACATATCATTTGCCGTGAATTTATTAGCAAGGTATAATTCTTCACCTATACGAAAGCATTGGAATGGTGTTAAACATATATTTCGTTATCTTCAAGGTACGACAGATATGGGTCTTTATTATAAATCACTCAATTCTGATTTTGTAAGTTATGCAGATGTTGGATATTTATCTGATACGCATAATGTCCGATCACAAACGGGTTATGTGTTCACATGTGGTGGTACTGCTATTTCTTGGCGTTCAATGAAACAAACCATAACTGTCACGTTTTCTAATCATGCAGAGATACTAGCAATTCATGAAGTAAGTCGGGAGTATTTTTGGTTAAGATCTGTAATCCATTATGTTCGAGGAACATGTAGTTTGCATTTGGACAAGGGAGTCCCCACCACCTCTTTGTTCAAGGATAATGCTGCATGCATTGTTCAACTAAAGGAAGGATACATTAAAAGCGATAGAACGAAATATATTTTACCAAAATTCTTTTTCATTCATAATTTTCAGAAGAATGGGGATATTACTATTCAACAAATTCGCTCAAGTGACAATCTAGCAGATTTATTCACAAAGTCACTACCAACTTCAACATTTCAAAAGTTAGTTCATAAGATTGGAATGTGCCGACTAAGAGATGTCAAATGATTTGCTCAAGAGGGGGAGTAATTATACACTGTATTCTTTTTTCCTTAACCAATGTTTTCTTTTCCATTGGGTTTTTCTTGCTAAAATTTTTAACGAGGTAGTGTCATATTTGAAAAAATGTACTCTTTTTTCTTCATTAGGTTCTTATCCCATTGGGTTTTCCTAATAAGGTTTTAATGAGACATTTTTCTTGAAGATGGACATCTAAGGAGGAGTGTTATGAATCATGTAGTGGATGTTCACTCATGTTCTCCATGATCTACACATCAATTCTTGTAACTCCTACTATCCCTATGATTCACCCTATGATCCACCCCAATGTAACTCCCACTACCCTATGTAACTCATGTAACCTACATATGTTCATGTAATGTCCAAATAATGTTATGAGTATGGGTGAAACTTAAACCTATAAATAGAGGTTTAGATGAATGGAATGAAATAGAGAAAAAAACGTTAATTTCTTTATCTTTACTTTAGATTATATTGCTCACTACTTTCTAGTTTAATCGTTAGAATATAATATTATTAATTCTTAATAGTAATTTTATAACAATGGTTGCAATTTTCAATTTTCAAATGGCTCGATCCTGCTTCTTTACTTTCGTTTTCGGAAAATATTTAGATAGACCCGATCTTTGGTCCCACCTGTAGATCCTGTAGTTAAGATTAAAATTTAAAGAATCTTGCTTACAATCATAAATTTTCTAAAATTTAATATATACTACAAAATTTACAAGTAGAAAATCGAATACACCTAAATGCTTTCATGATTAACAGTTTTCACCTTCTCGCATAGATTTTCGTATATTTGCTAATATTGTTGGCTTTGTCGCCCAAATCAAAGACACGGATAGGTCAATGGGCCCTTTATTCTCCGGGCTGGGATTTTGCTTACCAATATTGGGTTTGAAAGAAGTCCAAACGAAAAGGCCCAATGTGAACACTAATTTTAATCCAGCCTTGTCTGACAGTTCTATCTCTCTTATATGATCCACAACCTTGTCATAAATAGAAACAGGTTGGGGCCTAGCGGGCAGTCAAGGAAATAGAGGTAGGACTCTTGTCAAACGTTCTGTCACACAAAAATATTAATAATAATAATAAAAATATCTTTGACGAAAACCCACGATTAGGGGTATTCAAACCCAATCTAAGTCGAAAATTTAATTTAACTTAAATAAAATTAAAATTAGATGGGTTAGATTATTAGATTTCGAATTATTAGGGATGGATTACCCTAATTTAGTTGGATTGAGTTAGATTTTGAAAAAAACAAAATGCTTATTCATCCCAAACCCGATAATTCAAAATAATTCTCTTATAATTTTTTTCTCATTATTTTCTTTTTAATATCATCTAACATATAAGCTTTTTTTTTCTTTTCATTCTTGACATAACATTCATCTAACATATTATATAATTTTTCCTTCTCATTCTTATCTAACTATTTCATTTTTTAACAAAATATATTTTGTAATGAATGCTACTACAACAATTTTTTTATTATATTTTTGAGATTTTAACTTAAATAAATTCGAGTAACCAGCCCGAATATACTTGGATTGTGTTTATTTGGATTTCTATGCCAGTTGGATTGGGTTGAGGTTTAACTTCTCAACCTACCAACTCCATAAACCGAACTCAAAAATTCGTTAACCTAATAATTCAACCCAGGAACACTCCTATTCATGATCAATAAATTTTTAATTTTTAACACCTAAATTACATTTCATTGTCCATGTTTTGTTACTCATGATTTCAATAATATTCGAGTTTCTTCTTTTACAATATGCTTAATCGAAGTTTATTCATTCAACGTATTATCTCCTCCATCTTCTTAATAAGTTAATGATATTTTTCTTGTTAGAATGAACACCCTCAATTAGAGTTCTTTTTAGCGTAAAATTAATTCCAACCATTAAAATATTCTGTCTAGAAATGTGTCGTCCACGTGGCAAATTGTCTAAAATTGATTGGGATAAGAAAATGAAGTTAAGGGAAATAAGTTAGATTGTTACATTATTAATACTCTATTTGGACTTTAGACGGCAATTTTTTTGGAACGTGTTAAATAGCCATTATTTTTAGAATATTATTTGTAAAAAATTATAGCAACTTTTTATGGTGTATATGAGAAATAAAAATGTGATTGAAAAATATGTATAAAATGATTGCAAAATATTGGTGCTATTTGGAAAGCCATTATTCTTGAAATTTTTTTGTTGTAAAAATACTGTAACAACTTTTTTAATGGGATATATATGAGATAAAAAGGTAATTAAAAAATGTGTGTGAAATAATTATAATAAAATATTATTTAAAGAAAAGTAAAAATTGTTAACCGTCCAACATCAGCATTAATATTTAAAGAATAATGAATAATAGAATATTTTCTAAGGTTAATAACACTTTGTCCCCCTAAACTATATGGGTAATTACTCTTACCTTTGTGTACTATAAAAATATACACTTTGCCCCTATTAACACTATTCATCTATTATCAATATTAAAATTATTAAGATAATCTAGTTAAATAACTAAAATACCCTTGGTACTATATTTTGATTTTTATATATTTAAATTGTGATAGTGATGTGATAATTATTTAAAAATAAGCACAAATAAACTATGTAATATTTCAATTTAATCTATATCAATATATTTTTTGGTCAAATTTTTAAAATTTTTAAATTTCATTTTATATTATTTCGAATTTAAATGTTTAACTGTAGTGATAAAACATTTTCTAATGGGCTTGTTTTCTATGAAAATTTTTTCTATAAAGGTATCGTATGAAAGTATAATTTATTATAAAACTTTGTAATTTTTTCGATATCTCTTAGTATTTTACAATTTTAATATTTGACTTAATTTGTTCAAATTGCGATGTCGGATATAATTGTAATTCAACAATTTTTCACATTTTTATTTCTTAAAGTTTAAGATATCGATGTGTTATTATATTTTATTCTTTTCTAATTCTTTTATAATTGTTGAAAATCAATTAAATATATAAAAAATTAAAATATGATACAAAGGGTATTTTAGCCATCTAACTAAATTTTTTTGATATTTTAAAATTTTTGAGAGATGAATAATGTGAATAGGGGTAAAGTGTATATTTTTATAGTTTAAGACGACAAAGTATGATTATCCATATAATTTAGAGGAACAAAGTGTTATTAACCCTATTTGTTAAATAATATTTTGTAATTATTATTTTGCAGTCTCTAAGGTGATTCACAATTCTTTCTCCGAAAGTAGTTGATGTAGCCCATGATGAAATTTCTCCTTCTGATGGAACCAAATGTATATGAGACTCAGTCCTGAGGGTGCTGTACCAAAGACGCATTGCATTGGCAAACTACTCACAAAAGTCGCAAGCGAACTGGCACATGAGATATGCTTGTGACCTCTACACTGGCCGAGGCTGTGTGGCAGGCAGCAGCCAGTCAAATTACACTCTTCCATCTCTCTTGCATGGTAACTGGACCTAATGATTTTCTTGATCTTTCAGACTTTCACACTTCCTCTACTCCTATAGACCGTAGACACCTACTTGAACATCTACCTTACCAAGCAATAAACCAAAATTAGGAAACATCAACTAGTACTTGATAAAATCCCACTGCTTCCTTTACCAAAACAAGGCAAACAAACCATCTGAAGTTGAGATGTCTGTGAATGATTTTCAACTAGTAAGGATACAGGTTGGTCACAGCCTCGTCCCTTATTTTCTCCAAAGTTTCTTAACTACTCCATTAATTATAATTTCTTTTCATGTGTTTGATTGTTTATTATTTGTTGTTGCTCTTCTTCGTGCAGACGCATGTTCTTAAAGTTCACCTTCATTGTGATGGATGCGTCAGGAAGGTAAAGAAACTTCTCAAGAAAATTGAAGGTACGTACCAATTTCCACTCATGCTTGTTTCACGATCTTTCATGCATATAAGATCACGAAAACACCCACTCAATAATCAAAAGGAACGAGAAAAGAGGGAATTTTTTGGAGCAGAATAATACATTAGTAGTTGTCTTGGTTAACTACAAAACCACATGCCATTTAGGCATTTAGATGCATTCAGTGCTATCAATGGAAATCATCTCTCACGTCAAAATCTGTAACCCTCTAAGCATTCTAAATCACATTCTGTCATATTTCTACAATTTTGATTAAACAGTGTGTTTTAAATGGACTGAGCCTTGCCCCATCCTTTGATGATTCCAGGACTTGCTACTAGGCTAAAGCATCAGTTGTAATGATCAAAGTTTATTGAAATTATGTGTTGGAAAATGTTCGACAACTTTGTGATATATCATAACATATCATGGACAGGGGCCCTGTATTTCTCATACTAGATTCTAACCTAATGTTCTTCACTGTCAATTCAAGCAAAACAACATTCTTAGTTTTATCTGCCAAATCTGCAGCTCTTCATAACACATAATCTCCTATTTCTACTAGTTATATGTAAGAAGAAGAGGGACACTAAAATCTTCAAGTAATTTTCTATAGTTAATTTATCCAAAATCTGTTATCAGACGTCTCTTTTCAGCTGAAAAGAATTAAGGGTTCTTCTTTAGAACACTAAAAAAAGTTTATGCATCTGTACACTCTGCTACTTAACTGTGTTTCCATATCTTTTTCGTCTTGAATTCAGGGGTTTACCCAGTGAGAATAGATACTGAAGAGCAGAAGGTCAAGGTATCTGGAACTGTGGATTCTGCAACATTAATCAGGAAAACATGCTGAGCTTTGGCCACCAAGCCATAAGCAGTACCAGAACCCAGTGCAGTCCCTATCCAATAGTGTTAATGCCTCCAATGACACAGCCTATGTTGCCTCTGAATTTGACAGGGGAATCGATGACTGGACCCACTACCGCGAGAGGAACCTGAATGAGATAGCAGTTACTAAATCTTTGATTGGTGAGACCAACAACGACTTCTGGTCTATGGGAAACAATACATCCTTTGCTCGCTATGAAGACAGAGGATATGCTGCTGGACTCCAAAACTTGCAGGCACACCCTGGTTATGAACATTATTATTATTCACCACTCATGATGATGAGGAATGGCATGCAGCAATACCAGTACAACCTTCCCTATCCAATGACGAACTATGACATCCAAGATAAGCATGCTATTTACACTCCCAGGATGAATGATAACAGTTACATGCATCAATCGCAGGAGATTATGAATCCTATGTTTCCATCCGTTGCTCACTGTTCCTGGAATTATTACTAGCTTTAAAATAAATACCATAATTAGTTAATTTAGTGGTATCAGTATTAAACAAAACCATCTACCATACATATATATGTATTTTGTGTCAATTATTAGGTAAGTATCTTCCCTAATTCTCTCTATGCTGGGATGTAGTAAATGTTTCAGATCTCTTGAATCTCAATTAAAGCACTAACCATTAGCTCGTATTTCATGTTCCTAGTAAAGTCATCTGGTTTGAGTATTCACAATTTAGAGGTTGCTGATTTGAATGGGGTAGCCACGTTCAATTTTGGAATTAATCTCTTGGTACCCTAGGAGACTGGGGATTGTTCAAACATATCCTTACAAAGGATTTGCTGCTCGCAACATAGATTTAAGTAAATTATGCTCCCTAATGAACAAAAGATCTGATCAGTAACATATTAGTTAATTTAAGTTGCACAGATTTTTTTTAATACAATACAGGATGCCAATTAGGATCTCTCGTAGATAGAGTATAACTAAGACTCATTCCTAAAGCAAAAGAATTTCCAGGTTGTTGGTTTAGATATCAAGCAAGTAAATAACGTTTCAGGAAGAAATCTAGTTTTGCTTCCGTCGAAGTTCAACGATACTTTAGGCAGCGACTTGACTAACTTCTGCGCTTTCCTACGTCTAGACTCTGCCTTCTGCCATCTTTCTCTCAGAACAAACTTGCTCTTCAGTTTCAACTTCGACTCAGGCGAGAACTTGAACGGTCTACAATTTATCATCTATCAGTTTGCTCATTTTGCACTGCTAAGAAAATGCGGTCACCATGACATATAAGCACAGCATACAGGCAATTTCACAAGTTTCTGACACCATGCACACGGGTGTAACCCGTAACATCGTTTTGAAGTGTTTCATGAAGACCATTTGTCCAGCCGTAGATGCTAAAGTGATGCAAGAGTACTCACAAGTCACATCTAAGCTTGGGCATCATTGTTAAATGACTCGTCTACCACAACTGGAGCAAACTGAAAATATTTGAAAGACTTGATCAGTAAAAAGAAGAAAAGAATATAAAAGAAACAAATTATCTCTCTGTTTTTATACGATATGATAGTATTTTGAGGCATATCAGACAAACTACTCATCATCATCTTCAAAGCACATCCCGTCGCTATTTTGCTGGAAATGCCATCCTAGAGAATCCTCGAGCAGCTCTTTTAGTTTCCTCGTCTGGAATGACCAAAGGCAAAACTTAGTATACAATCAGCTCAAAGTTTGAGAAACAAACAACCATTTGTTTTATCTCCATGATAGCAAAGATTGTAGAGTATCATCCGTAAACCAAACCAAAAAGAGCTCCATCAATTACAATAAATCGCACATGAGAAGTATTCAATATTCTGTAACTGAAATTTTTGCAGAATGAGCTTGTATAGTAGAAAGGCCAACATATTCCCCTTCTTATGGGAGGTGATAGATAATATTACAGATCAAGCATTATCTACATGCACACAATTGTTTTATGAATAACACTTTAAAGATACGGTGTTTGGAATTTGCTTAAAACACATATACATCTAGAATTAAGGAACAAATAACATGATTTAATTTAGTCAACACAATCAGTTGGTAACTATATTTCACCTTAGAGAGAACAGTAATCCTTGTTATAGAGAATATCAGCGTGTTGAAAAGGAGTAAACATTTTTTTAATTGAAAATGTTCTACTCAATTTAACTTAATGGACCAATGAATTTAGAAACAAGTTTTATCTTTACACACAAGTTGTAGAGTTCAGCCCAAACTGAAAAAAAAATAAAAAAATAAAAATGTTGCACAAAGAAGGTTCTTGTAGCATGCACTATACTTTCCTGTAATAGTCCTCAAATCAATACAGTTACTTGTTCCAACTTCACGTTCTTTTTCAGTTTTAAGCATTCCATCCATTTTAAACAGAAACATCATAATAAACTACAAGCCCAAAGGTGCAAATTATAGCATGTTTATGCGCATCCTAGTGGAAATGGTTGCTAGGATATGAATATTAAGAATTATTTATTAACATGGTGGTAGCAATTATATGGTCTATGAGATGTACCCAAGACAAAAGGTCTCCATCAACCACCGAGGCTTCTAGCACCAATCGAAAAGAAATCCTGCATCAAATGTTCAACAGATAACGTAAATAATGATTCAGTGATGACTAAATTTACTATTTTTTGGAGAAGTCTAACTAAGCTGTAAAAACAGTGTGGAAGTGGAATTATGATAAAACCCATAATATAACAGTCATTTATACGTAGTAAACAGGTAAACTAACTTTATCAATAAGGTTCGAGTGAAGGATCAGTTCACGAGGTTGAGAAATTTTTGGACTCGATTATAAGAAAAAGTAATGAGAAAGCCAACTTGCCGAAACCTGATCGCTTGAAACATGTTGTACAAACAAATTAGATTCGTAAATTGAAATATTCTATTAAGGCATCTGAAGCTCTTTCTTCTGAAGTATTGGTAAAAAAGCCACTGTAAGAAAACAAATGAAATTTTAATTGAAGCAATTCATCATTAAATTCTACCACTTGTTTTGGTAGTAATGAACTTGTAACTGAGTTGAAAGAAGGGTACTTTCGGGACAAAATATTAAGTACGATGGAGCAATTGCAAATTGTCAGGAATCGAGTAACGAAATTATGTTTATGGACAACATACCTTGCAAAGGTGGTGCAGAAAGCTATCAGAAGATAACCAAGATTCATCCAACAAGGCCGGAGCCCCCATTTCTGCAAGAGTAGAATCCTTTTGGTCCTTATGAAACCCATATTTGAACTGATAATAGATTACTCTAACAAACTGCCAATTACACGGCAGGCAAATGTCAGCACACAGGTCAAAGGATGATGTCAAGGAAAGATATGCGTACATGAGTTTGCAATATTCACCCAGATTGATTCATATACCCAAAATTGCAAGAATTTCAACCAACAGTAAAAGAAACTAATCGACAGAAAGGTATTATGGGTACGTAAGCAAGACTATGAAGAAAAGCAAATTACAACTAGAGATAAGATAGGAAAGTCCAATACACTTAGCGAAAGGTAATAAGACATTGGTGAGCTGGCTATGAAGAATAAGAAAGACTTTTTGAAATCAAAGAATAAGCAATAATCCAATATAAACATTGATGAGCATTTTAATATTAATAAACAAAATTGTCTTTCACACAATCATTGTGAAAGGATTAAAAATGCTGCTGCAGTGTCTTATGATACATCCAACACCACCGAATAATGGAGAGTATAATATTTGAAGACACCGAGATCATTGAAAAAGTTACCTTTGTGAAGAGCTGACTCCTACTCTGCAGCGGCTGCAAAACACAGAATCATTTAGATGAGATATTGCAGCAAGATTGAAGTTCAAAATCAGTTTAATATGATTTTATTGCAAAGCATTTGACAACAATCACCACAATTCTCCAACACATTAGCAACAACTAACTTCTGACTTCGAGTAATAAGGAACTTTAAACGAAATACAGTTTATGTGCTTATATCAAGGAAATAAAGGATAAATTAAGACAGTGATCTAACGGGGGAAAAATGAAAAGGAAATAATAATCTGACAAAAGTACTTTCTGCAAGCATCACTTGAGATGTAGCAGAGTTTCATTTTGAGCTGTGTCTACAGTACGTGTTTCCAAAATAACAAATCAAATGCACTTGTATCCCAGAGACGGAAGTATGGAAGAAGTTTCCATATACATCTCAACACTTACAGCTTCTGTACAGCCAAATAAGAGGCTAACTAAGTGCTTCCATTGAAAAAATGCTTCAAGCGACTGACCCATCTGCATATCACAAGTTGACATCTAAAAAAGTTAGTTGACACGATAACCTGAAAAAAATAATGGAAAAATGCAGGCTGAAAAATACTGATTTGATCTTACCAGAAATGCAATAAAAGCAAATTGCAATTCTGCTAGAAGCAAGTCTTCTCTACCACCATATTCACTGACCAACAAGCTTTCCAGTAGCTGGGTCTGATTAAAGAAAGATAACCCTTTTTCTAATCAGTAAAAGTAAAAGAATATCCAAGACCTTCAACAAGTTTTCATGGTCAAAAAGTGTTACCAAGTACCTTGTCAAGATTCAAATGGGTTAATTCCTGTCCTACTAATTCCTTTCTGCTTCATAAGGCGAGGAATTGGTGTGTAGTAACAACCTCTCCTTTCAGAATTTTCACCTAGCCTTGAAAACTTACTGGTCTTTAATTGCTCGGCCAAAGCTTTTTCCATGGCTGACTTGGGAATGTTTCCAATGATCTCACTCTCAAATGCAACTGTAATTTCCCCTCCAATAGGTTCTTTGAACTCAGAAAAACATTAAAAGTCAGAAACACAGTTGGGAGCAGAAAGATGTACAAAATAACTGTTTCTTCCAGAAGATACATCCAATCCAGAAATTAGATACATCCTTCGTACTGAATCTCCACACGAATAGATGAAGCAATGAATAAAGTAAATCCTTTAGCTGCATAATGCATACCTATGCGCTCAATTGTGTCCTTTGTGATGTAGTTAGACAATCGCTTCCAATCTCCGTATGCATTTAGATTATAAGGGCCCAAATGCCTGTCAAACTCCATTCTTTTCACCGCCTCTGCATACCTCTCTTTTGCCTACAGCAAAACACAGTCAATTACCACACAATCAGGCCGTACAATAAATTATGAGACATCTCACTTCGCTAATAGCTAAACTCCGATTTTCACACATCATCAAGAAAGAATTTATCCCTATGGTACAAGAACAAACCTCTTCCTCAGGCAGTCTGATAAACCGTTCCTCACTTCCGTCCCATTTCCGAACAATTACCTATTATACCAATTTAAACACAATATATATTAGCCCTTTTGCAGTTTTCACTCTTAACAAATACAGACTGCATTTGTACCAGAATACAAGATTCCAGGAGTGTATATATAATAATAATAATAAAATTTAGTAGGAGGGTAGGTCACCCATCCTACTTCATGCCACAGCAGGCCACCGACTCATATAGATAGGCTTGCCACCAACAAGAGGGTGGCTCTTATACACATCTAAGACCTTTAAGATTCGGTTTAGTCACCTTTACTTACCAATAGATGTGTATGAAACTTTTGTATATGGTCTGGCTGGTTTTAATCTAAATGGAAAAGAAATTTATACAAACTACTACTAAATACCAAGGTCTTTTGTCATCTTAAAATTGAATCTGCATTGAATAAGAAAGAAACTTAAGTTGTATTGAAACCTGAGAGGGCTGTGCGTAATACAAAAAATCCGATAATGGGAGCGAACTGGTTGCCTTTTCTATCGGATGAGCTATAGTAAACAAAATGAATTCCAGAAGGAATCATCTTGATACCCTTAAAATTAGGCCCTGAAGAAAACATCTGCAGAAAGAGAAATATAGAGAAAATTAAAGCAAAATTTATTTAGCTAAATTAAAAAAAAAATGAAAAATAACATAAATTATTTTTGGATTGAAAGGTATTACCAGAGTATCAATGCCAATATGAGTGTATTGGGGAACGTCCAGGAGTAGAAGAGTAGCTCCGTGCTTCACCAGCTCCACCGCCGTTTGCTGATCCATTACGACGTCGTTTGCGAATCACCCTTTCCAATTCTCGATCACCAGCAACGAATGACAATTGGTTTTTCGATTTATAATTGAATACGAAGGGGAAGTTCCTTCCAACTGTCTCTGCCCCAACTCCAGAAATTTCTTATTCTGGGAACGTTATATACGGGGCGGATGGTGGGACTTGGTGGGAAATTATTATATCACCGAATTTATAGCGGTCATGATTTTTTAATTTATATATTTTTTTATATTATCGCACGTTATTTTATAAAGTGTGGTAAAAAAATATAAATTAAAAAATTCATAACATTATAGATTAGATGCATATAAAAATTTTACGAAAGTGAAAGTATTATTACATATTAATTTTCGGAACTTGGAGAGTATTATTATATATTTAATTGCAATATATATCCCAGAATTATTATTGATTTGAATATCAATAATTTTTTCTTATTATATTTATGAAAAGAATTTTATGCATGTATTTAGATTGTTTACTGAAATATTCTTAGAAATACATATTGTATTTGGATATGTGAAATTAAATTGTAGAAATGATTTGGAATGCTGATAAATTTGAAATAACATTAAACTTAAATAAATTTGAAATCAATAATTTAGTTTAACCATTAAAGTCAAAATCAACAAATTCGTTAACTTGTCGGCTACGTTTGAATAGATGAATTTAAAGAAATATTTAAAATCCATCCATTTCTTGGAGTAACTTTTAGTGTTAAAATTAATTAATTTTAAATTTATTTAAATTAAAAAGTGCAAAAGAAATGTATTTAACTAACTTTTAATTTGAATAGATTTAAAATTCATTCATTTCAATTTTTATAAATAGGTAAATTTAAATGAATTTAAAATTCATTCATTTTAACTTTTATAAATGAGTGGATTTTAAATCCAACTCCAAATCCATCAATTCAAAGGCAAAATAAATTTGGATTTGAAATCCAAATCTACCCAAATTCGACAATCCAAACAAAAACTTTTGGATATTAAAAAGCCTTTTCGTTAGATACTAATACCTATAAACAGAAGAAACAAACTATTTATTCATACTGGATGTTTCCAGGATGCACCTTCTTTCATTTCCAGAAGATCTTTAACATACTTCATTCATTTTATGAAGGCACAAGCCAAATCATGTCCGCTTCGAATAGCCTGAGTTCCATGTCGCACTTACAACAACAGAAGAAAAGAGAAAAAGAAGAAAAGCGATTATTACTGGCAGCTGTATGCAAATGTTGATGATAACATCTGTTCAGTTGTATTTTATTGCCCTGTATTTGACTTCTGGGTTTCGAATGTCATCTTGACTCTGAATTAATCGAATCTCCAAACTGCTTGACTGGCAATCGTATCCAACCCTTCCGTAGTCATTTATAGTTCTCACCAGAAGCGCCTGCAGAAAAATAAAACAATCAACCAATTATTGGGAAAATAAGGGTCCATGCAAGATACAGTCTTCAGAATTCAACTTATCTGATAGAACTCCGTAACTAAAAACACAAATCTGGGGACTTATATCACAGGAAGTTGCATGTTAGCATCATTCAACAACTTCACCTAAGTTTTCCTATCTGTCTTCGGTGTTCATTATTATTTATTTTTAATACTTCATACACAGCTAGAATTTATTTCAGAGACAAAATGAAGAAGAAAACATCAACCCAAACGCTAAGACGGGTACCTGTAAACTTGACACAGCCAGCTCTGCTGCCTTGTCAAGGTTGTCAGGGTATTTCTGGAAAAAATAGCTAGAAACTAAAATCAGAAAGAAAGAAAGTAGCAGAGGGATAACAGTGCAGGGATACAATTTTATTTATTCAGTATTACATTGCTCCATCCAAGCAACAGTGCAGTCGTTAGATCTCCAGTTCCCTGCAGGAATACGACGTACCAAATGAAGATGAGAGAGCTCTCTACATGGAAAATGTGTAAAATTATTTGACCAACATAGGATTTCGTCCCAAAAAGTTTGTACCATATGCATTGCAATTGCACATCAAGGATGACAGAACTAATTTTTAATCTATAGTATATCGAAGACCTGCCTAACTATGAACCTGATACTTTTCCAATATGTTACAGATAAGTCTTTTAGACCCTCCGTGATTGGAATTTCAAGAGTGAATGGTTTTTGTGAGTCCGAGAGTTCTTTCTACATTTATAATCATCTCTTAGGATCTGTTAAGTCCTATAATTTCCTTATTCATGATTGTAAATCAATTCAATCAAATGATGCAACTCTATTCTGTCACTATTTGTTTCATCAATCTTCATTGCCAATATCCATAGTTGTCGAGGACTTCGAATCTCCTGGATTTATCCACAACTACTCTTTAACCAATTCCATCACTTTCAAACAACTGCAACCAAAGCCTGTTGAAGATACATTCACAGGGAAAAGAGCATACCGTAAAATATGCAGGAATTTTGGGTATCACAATCTTGAACTGCTCAGGTGGCTGGCCCTATCACATTCAAGAGCTGAACAAATAAGAGAGAAGCATAGTGATCTCATTCTCAACCACAACATCAAATTCCTAATTAAGAGAAAGGATCGTCCTAAGAACGACATCAACAAACATGAAGTATAATATAAAGTTCCAGCTTGCATGTTAACATACTTTTTACTTTCACAAACCCCACAAACGTCCACAATGAAGTGTCCTTATACAATGAAAAAACATCAAAAACCAATAAACAAGGGAGAATAGAGGGATTTTGCATCCTGAGTCACAACAGAATCCATTTGCACAAAGTTATCAAATATTGCACATATTAGAAAATCTTGCTTCTTACCTTCTCTTTCTGATGACTGCCTATAAGAAAAAGACTGCCATCCATGTTTATGCTAGTTATCACAACCTGATATACGCCAAGAGTTTGCATGTTATGCAATTACATAAACAATTATTGACATATATTACCGTGATAAAGCTACATTCCTCTTCAACATTAAAAAATGCATGTCATATATACACATAGCTTTTTCCTATGTGCATCATGTTTTAACTGACCAAAAAGACAAATATTGAGTTCCTGTAAAAGCATGCATCGGTGGTCATTACCAACAAAAAAAGATTCATTCCTCCTTATCACAACCACACCAGCAATAAGTGGTCGAAGGAGAGCATAGCAAGTTAGAGACAATGGACAGAAGTTCTAAATTGAGTTCCTGATAAAACATGCTTGAAGAAAAATTGCATGTTAACGAAAAGGCAACACCTATATATCATGTGAACACAAGCATAAATAATAAGTAAATCAAACTTCTAGATAACGCAATCTGGACCTTCAACGGCCCAGCAGCATGCAGAATATTGCAAGCTTCACGTCCATCGTGTTCAGAGACAATCCTGTAACAGGTAAGTCTACTTAGAAGAGTATAAAGGATATTGCAATGAACAAAAGCAAACTGCTCAAAAAAACATCTATCATTCCTTGTGATGCAATGAAATTCATGGTGCATGCCTTTAGTATCAGTTAGATTCAAATATTACCTGACCCCTGACAACAGTTCCGCTTCAAATTGATTAGGCGTCAACATTGAAGCAACAGGAACAACCTAAGAGAAATGGAGCTTACAACAGTAATAATGCCAAATAAATGACTTTACATGTCTAGTTGCAAAAGAATGTCACCGTGGCATACTGCTAGTTAACTATTTTAATGTGTGAGTGATGTCGGTTTTTCTTCTGTCAGTAATAAAAGTAAGAGACTCGTAAAATCAATTTTTACTAAAAAATTTTAATTCAAACTTTGCCGAATAACATGAAATGCAATAGATTTGTTAGTACATTATCTTTAAATATTTACTTGTTCAACATGATTTCAAGGACTAATTAGCTGCTGCAATAAACTGCTTATACATAATGGACAAAAGCTGCACTTGGCACATTAACAGAAGTTTGAGGGTATGAGTAGAATAATTTGTCTATGATTAAGGGACCATGAAGTGAAAAGTACTTAATCCACAATTTCAAATGAAGAAAATAGAGACCTACCTTCTCACGATATACTGATACAAGCTCTGGAGGGACATAAAGCTTTCCTTCATCACCCATCACTGGATCACATAACTAACAAGAAAATTCACATTATAAGATTGTAAATAAAATGGAAAGAAATAGTAAGTTAAAGTGGTTGGTTGTGTGGGTTAAAGTAAACTTCCCATCCTAGGTACAATCAAGCCTTAACTCTCACCACAACAGCCTCATTCCAACACCCACAGCCACCCCATTCACCAACCCAACCAAGGGCACAGCTAAAGTAGATCAGTTATACTAGGAAAAGGAACAATAACCTGTATATTTGGGATGAAAAACCTGTCGAATAGCCTAGTATAGGCTATGTAAAGAGAATAATAAAAACAAAAGTTACAGCTACTTACCATATGTAAGTTTCGGGTTGATGGACCGAAGCTTTTCAACAACTTTTAGGACAGTGTTCAAGAAGGAGACAGAACCAATGTAACCTACAACATATGGCCAAAATCAGTGCACAAACCGAATCAATGTGAAAACATCCATAAAGAAAAGAAGTAAAAAGTGGACATGCCAGAAAGCGCTAGCAGTGGATGAGTGTATTGATTTGGTTGAAAGCAGAGGTTTTACAAAGCTTTTAAATAAAGAGAAGCACGCATGGATAAATGTCTATTATCTACTCTCTACAATAACAGTCTGAAAACCAGACTCTTCTTTAACTGCCACTCGATCATAATCTGATCAACTGTAAGCATATAATACATGTTTTTGTTTCTACACATTTTAGCAGACTAAAAAATAAATAAATAAACTACCAACCTCCCACAAGGTCAGCCTTATTACAACAACCCTACCTCTTGTTTATAAATCAATGTTCTATTATGACATCAATGTCAATATACGGGGTCCTAATTCTAACAGTTTTTCTTTGCAACAGATCAGGAATGAAATTCTATTCTAGTAATATACCTGTCAACAAATGAGTATAGTACAATAAATCATTTGCTTCAAGGCCTTCTATTAAATCCCACAGTTGTTCTCCATTCAAAACCTGCCCCTTAAAAGTTGGGTACCCTACATAAACTTCACTTCATCAATACAAAATCTTACATTCACAGATCATTTACGCCTGAACTTATTACAGATTCAGAAATGACCTCACACCGTAATTCAGGGCTCAGACTGATTGAATGAAGTGGATATAAGCAGCTTGCCTGTGTGATTTGAGAACTGTACTGAATTGATGGGGTCCACATCATATCCCAATAGTTGGAGAGGAAATACTGCTGATTTGTTGCCTACATACCCCTCTGTCTCTTATAAAAAAAATGTAAATGACCTCGAAACAAAATTCTATAGTAATTCACTAGCAGCTCTACCTAAATGTAGGGGTGGCAATAGGTTAGGTCATGTTATTATCGTATCATGTCAGGTGTGACCTGTAACGTGTCATGTTCGTGTCGTGTCATGTGGGGGTCCATTTCTTATACTATCATATTCGTGTCTAACCTGTTTACTCCTAGCATATGTATCAACCTAAATAACTTGCGACCCATTTGAATTAAAATCTCAAATTTTAATTATTTAATAACTTAAACAATTAATAAATACCAACCTTGTTCTCATATCAATTTAGAACATATCATAAAAATTATTGAAAATTTTTAGATAATATTTAAAATAATTATTATGTTTGATTTAATATACTAAATTTACTGTTCACCATCTCAAATTATACTATATTAAATTATAATCGAGATAACAGTTTAGCAAAATCTGTCCATTCAGTAACTTAAAGGATTATCGTATCAACTCATAGGTTGACCCAACTCGTGTCGTAATCGGTACCTAAATGTAAATCAAAACCCGTGATTGCTAATAATGCAGAATCAGCATAACCCGGATAAGATTTTCCACAACCTTTACAATCTAATCAAAATAAAAATATGGGACAACATTCAAAAAAATAGACAAATGCAGTGGATCAATTTCTGTAATTTGGAGCATTCATAATCAAAGTCAACGCAATAAGAAAAAGGATTAATCTTTCCCACACAGACGATCTTGGTGTGGATGCATATCAAGTAATCACTGAATCTTAAATGTCAGTCTTTTGCACATATATCATGCATCTACCCTCTATATTGTAAATAAAAAAAAAAAATTACACTGACAGTGTAGAAAAGATGAACTGTAACATCAATAAATACCTGAACAGTGTGAGACTGTATACTAAGAACTCTGCCAGTTTCCGATGGCAGAGCCAATGAAAGCACCGGCGGCGCCATTTCCGACTTCTTTGAGCTCCTCCTCCACCACCTACAAATTCAATTCCAAACCCATTGAAAAAAATATAAGCCCAGAACAAAAAATAGTCGAATTTTATTCACAAACAAATATTTACCTGAAACTGTAAGAATTTGGAAATGGTTTGGATTCAATGCGTGAAAAGGAGACTGCCTCTATCATATACTACTGCAATTTACCTTCTCCTCTCCAATGATTAATCGGCTTTTTCAACTTTTATGGGAATTTTTAATTCAACAAAATCTTGATTTTTGGTATTTTATTAGGATTCGCTGAAAATGTTGGACTATCGATGGCGTGCGAGAGCGGACTGTGCGAGTGTTTGGGGGCGATTTGGTAATTTGGGGTGAAGACTGGGAGAAAAATCTGATTAAAGACCACGTAATTGCTTACGAAGTGGAATCGGAGCAGGAAAAAAAAAATAATACCGCAAAGTGTAAGAAAAAAAAAGGCCAATCACAAACCGCCATGTCGATAAAGGTGGGGATTAAAACGAAGGTAGGCGGGCCGGATCTAATCTAACATGTATTCATACCCTGACCCGAATAGTTACGGGATCCGAATCTGGGTTTGACTACTTCACGTGTGTATGATCTATACATTCGTGTATAGAAAAAAACCTTTTTCTGTCGTATTTGGGTTTTGATTTTTAAATTTTTTATAACGTTTGTATAAAATTTTCTTTTTGGTAATTATTGAAAATTTTAGTTCACAATTATGATTATGCATAATATTCCAAAATGGAATATGATTTGGCTCTATCTGGACAATTGTTATTCTTGTTTGAAACAAATACTATAGTAACTTTTTAATAATTGACTTTATTTATAAAATAAAAAGGTAGTTAGAAAACTTGTCAAGAAATAATTGTAAAATATTATGATTAATAGCTTTTGTTAACCAAACAGAGCCAATTACATTGCTATATACTCTATTCGCTCTATTATAAGTATTTTTTTTTTCCCAAAATATTTATCATATTTAGAAAATAAAAATATAATTATTACTTCCTTTTTACTTTTGTCTTTTATCTTTTTGTGGACAATTATCATACACCATTCAAATTTTGAAGGGATAATTTCATAAACTCGTGAGGTTTGTACTAATATCACTTAACGCTCTTAAAATTTTAAAAATATTACTTACCTCCCCTCTATTACCTTATGGTACTAAATTGCATGAAATGACATTTATACCCCATATACCGTAACCATATTACGAAATGGTAGTTTCAAAAACCACCCTTGAGGTTTTTGACAATTTTTACTTAATAACCTTTTAGTTTCTAATAATTTTTTTATCAACTTATAAATTTTCAAAAAAAAATTTATGAGAATGCATGCATTAATTTTATTACTTCTATATGTTTTAATAAAAATCTTCAACACGTAAAAATACATAATTGGTATTATGTTTAGAAAGATCACAAACTCGTAGATAAAAAAAAAATATATAAATTGTTAATAAACTTTTTAGCCAGTAAATTTATGAAAATATTGCGCATATTAATGTATTTTAGGGCATCAATTTTAATAAAAGTTTTGAATACGTAAAATACATCATATGATATAATAAATAAATATAACTAGTACTATTTTGTTTGTAAATCAAAATTCGAAATTGAAATATGTATTTTTCAAAAAAAATTAATAAATTTATTTACAAAAAAAAATGGTTATGTGATGTGCTACTGTGATTTGAACAAAATTTTGAACTCGTAAAAAAATTACCATATATTATAAAAAATAAATATGATTCGAATTTGTTTGAAAAATCACAAACTCCTAAAAAAATTAAATGAATTTTTTGATAAAGTTTTTAGCCAACTTATTTACTAATAATTAGGAACATACGTATCAATGTGTTTGTATGTGTCGTTTTGAATAAAAATTTAGAATATATAAGTATATATAATATATAACAATAAAAAATATTATTAGTATTTTATTTTAGAAATCATTAGCTTTTAAAATAAAAAATAATTAAAATATATTTTTTTGACATTAATTCGTGAAGGATATAAAAAGTTACAACCTTTTGTTATTTGTTAATAATTATTTTATAGCTTTTTTCCTTTTCTTCCAATCCTTTTAATTAATGAAAGCTTTGAATAGGGGTAAAATAAGAAAGAAAATAGTTTCTTTCCACTTAACTTAATTTTTTAAGAGATTGGGTTGAAAATGTTATAAAATGTTTGAAATATGAGAGGTAAATAATATTTTTTAAAATTCAGTGGTATTAAGTGAAATTAACTTAAATCTCAGGGAAAGTTTTTGAAATTATCCCAATTTTGAATTTTAGAGGGTAAAATTAAAAAGATTTAAACAACTATAATTACCAACATACGCTATTTTTAAAATTGGTTTCATTAAAATCTTGAAAAACATCAAAAATATTAGACCAATGGAGTAAAATTTTATTGTATATTAATTGAATCCAAGTCCTAAACTGATTGAAATAATACGATCCATATTGCGGGATTTATATGATAGCTTATTGAATCCAAATTGGATCAAAATAATTGAAATTATATAAATACTTAATTAAATAAACAAGTCCATAACTAATAAACTTTGTGAATAAACCCTACCCATGTGTGGAGTATAGGAAATTTTTATCATGTTAGCACCAAATCTGATCTTGCGTATAATTGTTGAAATAAATTTGTTAATTATTCTTTTTACACCCTCCTCCTCCACCAAAAAAAAGCGATCAAAATTCAAATAGTATAGCTAAAAGCAAGATAATTTACACTGATTATTATTGTTGTCAATATAATTTATTTAGACGGTAAGTAAGGTAATCAAATCATATGAAAGATAGATTCTTACTATCCTCAATTCTTTGTTGATAGGTGACTTGCAAGAACTCACTGTAAGTTGCTAAAATACGTGTCGAACGCATGACCCAATTCCAAAAAATAGGATAACCTACTCTCCTCCTAATTTTTTTTACCACAAAAAAAAAAAAAAAAATATTATTGCCAAAGTCCTCATGATTTTACTGCTGGTATTGTAAATATATGTTTTTACAGGAGTGAATTATATATTCGTCATATATACAATATATCAGAATGTTATTTGCATTAAACTAATTGCCAAAATAAAACTTGTTATTGCATTAAACTAATTGCCAAAATAAAAATTGTTAGCCTAAAAATTTGTAGTATTATGTGAAAAATATCAAGATAATTCTACAATTCCACAAGACACCATGTCATTGGTTTGAAATATTTTGAACCTAAAAAATTATAGTTCTGTGTATAAAAATCAAAGTAATATATGTTATCGTAAGCTACTAAATTGTTTGCTCAAAATTTAATTTTTCCTCCTTAACTTGTATCGATATGAAGAAAATATAAAATAGTATGATTGGTGAAATTAGATTATGAGTTCCAACCTAGATTTATCTCGTGCTACAGACAGATATATCATATATGAATAATTTTGATTTCAGGAAATATTTCATAAAATATTTTTTACTGTAAGGTTTGGGATTCAAACTCGAAATCTTGTAGAAATCTTTCTTTGTAGAATAGGTTAGGTTAAGATATTATCACTTTAAGCCAAAAAAAAAAATATTTTTGATGATTGAATGTTGAATTAGACCGTTACAATATAGAAAAAAAAAGTGGTGAATGTAATATTAATTAAAAATCAAATGAAATGAACTTGTGTATTAGTTAAGGGTGTTCATGAATCGGGTATCCAGTATGTGAGATAAAAATGACACCAACTCGATCAAACAAATTTTGATTATTTATCCAATCTAAACAAAGTGGGCACTCGGTAGCCGGAAGAGTCGGGTAAACCAAGCATTCGATCCTATATATAACAAAACATGAAAAATAAAAATAATGCTAAACAATTTAATTTCACACACTTTAGTTGTACTTACATCCCACAAGGCTTATATCCCAATAGATAAGCAACAACAACGATTAAGTTTTCTAGTGTTATACAAAATACATAAAAAATGTTTACATCTCAATAGACAGGCTTACATCCCAACAAATGAAGATGAAAATGTCATTAAGGATTAGAGAAAAAAAAAGAGGATGTGAGGAAAAGAAAGCGAGAAGAAGATGTGAGATTTATGAAAAGCTACTGAAATGATACTAAATGTAATAATAACTCTATTAACTTTTAAATTTGAGGTAACCATATTAAGAAAATCTACTAATTTATCCTTAAAATGGACTATGTTGGGTATTAGGCGCGTCACTAAAATGTGACCTTCTACCTGACCCTTTATTTGAGTGACTCAATCATTTATCTGACATGATTTCAGAATATGATTCGCGTATCCTATTTTTTTGATTCGGAGCAGATCGGTTCTGTGAGTTTTTGAATTAATGAGTAAGGATAAACACCACTAATATTAGTATTAAAAAAAGAAAGGAATAATGAAAAATATTAATATAGATCCGATTTTGAACTTCACTCGTAGAATTTGTAATCAATATTAAACATTTTCCAATATTGCTTATATATTAGATGTGTATTATATATTCCATAACGTTTAATTTATACTAAAAAATTTATAAATAAGATTAAAAATCAGATCTACTTAAATATTTAAAAAAAAAAACTTGCCTATTATCCATGGACCATTTAATCACCCGAACCAACATCGGACTAATTTTCCCCAAAATCTAGGATTAATCCACTACCCCAGGCCCAGGTTGTCACCCGTCCCCTTCTCCTTCGAACTTCCGGCATCTATCTACTCCAATCTCCGAAATTTGCTCACTTCACTCCACAAATCCAAACCCCTCCTCCCATGATGAAGCGGAAGAAGTGGTCGGAGCTAGAAGAGCAGACCCTTCTGACCAAATACGCCGACCTGCTGAATGCCGGCACCTTAGCCAAGCTCAAGACCCGCGAGAAAAAGTTCAAGCCAATCGCCGACATCACGTGAACTCTATCCACCACCTACGAGACCCCATTAACTTCCCCTTCAGATGGTCTTGGCGGGACGTCTCCATCAAGGTACAGAATATGCGGCACCAGTACTTGGGCGTCAAGCAGAAGATTAGGATCTCGAACTACGAGTTCAATTGGGACGACGGAGAGAATCATTGGGAGAATTTCTTGAAGTACAAGGAAGTTTTCGGGGATGTCGAGTTAGAAACGAAGGTTCATAATAATGTTAACAATAAAAGGAGTAATCCAGTGCAGGAGGGTCCTTCTGGTGTTGAATTTGGGAATGAAGAAGGTGCTGCAGATTTTTTCGTGGAAGAGGGTGTAATGGGTTTAGGATTTGGGATTGATGGTGAGGAAATGGATGAGGAAGAAGATGAGGATGATGGGGAGTTTAGTGATGGTGAAAGGGAGGAGATTGAGGATTCGGGTTTCGACCGGGGGAGGAAATGGAAGAAGGGTTTTGATGGAAAGAGGTTTAGGATGGTGGGAGCTAAGGTGTTGGAATTGAGGGATGTGGTGTTGAGAAGGGAAGAGAAGAGGAGGGAGAGGGAGTGGAGTAGAGAGGAGGGATTAATTGAAAGGGAGAAAAGGAAGATGGAAAGGGAACTGATGAGGGAGAGGAGGAATATGAAGAGGGATGAAGATATGGAGACGAAGGAGGTGGAGTTGGAAGAAAGGCAAATGATTTGGGCAAGGAGGGAATTGGAAAGAAGGATGAGGTTAGAGAAGGAAATTGATGAGGAGAGGAGGAGGAGGATGGAGTTGGAGGAGAGGTGGGAGGAAGAGAAAATGGAGTGGAGGGAGAAGATGGTTGGAATGCAAATTGAACACGAAAAACAGATTATTCAAATGCATGCTGATGCTTGCCAGAACCAATTGCAGATTCTGGGAGTCATTGCTAGACTCATGTGCCAATTTTTTGGGTCTGCCAATGATGGACTGGGTGGTGGATTAGGAGCTTTGCCCCCTCAAGTCTTGCAGAATTTGCACCATCCTGGGGCCTTGGGCGACGGTGGGAAGCCGGATGCTAGTTCACCTTCTGAATTTCTGTAAAATCTTCTGCATTTATATATTCTCAAATGAGATGCTACATTAGTTAATCTATTTGTGTCAAATACATTTTTTTTTGGGTGATAATTTGATTGTCAAAAGTATTGGTATTTTCTCTTTGAGCATGATTTTTTTTTTTTTTTGATGATAACATGATAGTGCCTTGCTTCCCTTGGATTGAACAGTTTCTTGATGCAATGCGATTGGGTATCCAAATACTTTCTTCTGTGGAAGGGGGCGGGGTTTACATAAGATGATTTTGTTTCTATATTTGCATGATAAGTGCCTAAGGGTTCTAATCTAACAATACAATACCTGCAATTCATTGTGGAAGAATTACATTATGGTAAATACTTACACACACTTTTAGCATCTCACTGTGGCCGAGGAAGTTTTGATGTAGCATACATATATTTGGATACTATACCTCCATGCACTTAAATTTTAGTGATACACTGTCATGGAATTCTTAAGAATGTCCTCAACATTAACATTGTTAATGAAAGTCGAGAAATTTTTAGAACATCTAAAGACAAGGGAAAAAGTGAAGTCACTCTTGAAAAGATCAGTACTGAAGTGCCTTCTACTGCACTAAAGTGTCAAATACATCTGTTTTTTTTTTGGTGATAATTACATTGTCAAAAGTATTGGTATTTTCTCTTTGTACATGAATATATATATATATATATATATATATATATATTTTTGATGATAACATGATAATGCCTTGCTTCCCTTGGATTGAACAGTTTCTTGATGCAATTGCGATTGGGTATCCAAATAATATCTTCTGTGGAAGGGGGCGGGGGTTTACATAAGATGATTTTGTTTCTATATATGCATGATAAGTGCCTAATGGTTCTAATCCACGAATACAATACCAGCAATTCAGGTGGAAGAATTACATTATGATAAATACTTACACACACTTTTAGCATCTCACTGGCTGTGGAAGTTTTGATGTAGCATACATATATTTGGATACTATACCTCAACATTAACATTGTTAATGAAAGTCGAGAAATGTTCTCAACATTAACATTGTTAATGAGAGTCGAGAAATTTTTAAAACATCTAAAGACATGGGAAAAAGTGAAGTCACTCTTGAAAAGATCAGTACTGAAGTGACTTCTACTGCTCTAAACAGGTCTAGTACATGGAAAGATGTTATCAGTAATTCATGCAGTAATCACAAGGTGGAGGATCTTCTATTTAAGGTTTATGCTGCAAAAGTTTCCATATCACGTGGATGAGGTTCATTACAATTTTTTTGCTTTTCTTTATTTGCTTCACAATCAGTATATGAGTTATATTCATTCAACATTCAGGCAACTTGAATCAACCTCTTGGTCTTTAGAGAACAGGATCCTTTTGTTTCGTATTGTTATGGAATTCTATGGTGGTTCTCTCTCTCTCTCTCTCTCTCGTTATTTATGGTTTTGACTGCTAGCTCTTTCAAACCTAATATAGTTTTGCTATATGTGCTTTGCTTGAGTTTGAAAGTTATCCCCCCACAAAAAAATGCAGCTTGAGTTTGAAATGTGCTATTACTCCTGCAGATCAACTTGTTCTGGCAATGGATAGCCCCTTCTGACTTTGTTTGCCAATTAGTTAACCGATGTTCCATCAATTCAATCAAGAACCATAGCAGACCATAGTTATTGTTAACTCTATGCCACAGCAAACCTCCTGAATGTGTTGAAAATGAATATGTATCAGTTTTGAATGTTGTTGAGAGTCTTTAAAGCATTTGTGAGTATGTTTTTCAGTTTATTTACGTCTGAGGTATTCCTTCTAACTTATAATAAAACATTTGTATTCTGGCCAATTTATTTGTGGTCATAATGTGCAGTATTGGAAGATGCCATGAGATTAATCCCTGTTCTGCATATTGTGTTTGTGATTATACTGCAAGTGCATGATTGGGAGTTCATATGCCTGCATGAAAGGCAGAACGTTTGCTTGTTATCGTGAGCGTCGACAAGTGCAGGTTTCAACTTTGAGATGTACTTCAGAGTTTATACACAAGCAAACTGGACTCCAAATTGATTCTTTCTAAGGTGCTTGGCTTTTGATTGAACTGGGTGACAAGGAGTACTGCAAGTATCTCAGTCCTCTGTTGTGAGGCTACAAGGTCTGAAGAAAAGTAGGTTTTCGGTCCTGGAAGCTATTCGTCAACTTCCTTCTATGGTACAAATTTGAATCTCAAAACTTTGAAGGATTCTTGAAGGAGAGATTATTAGACTGATTGGCAGTCACCTGCTGGTCAAACTAGAGGTAGTTAAAATTGCCAATCAGTTTTTGCCTCATTTTACTCCTCTTTTCGTCAAACTTTCTTTTTCCTCTCGTTCTAACCCTTGGCAGGATGATTTTCACATGCTTGACAGATAATATTAGTCACTACTTTCTGACAAGGGAAGTTGCGTGTGGTACATAAATTGAACTCAATAGAAACAGTATTTCTGGAGGACAGGGCTCTGGATGAACTACCCATATTTGAACCCTATCAGTAAAAATAAACAGAAGGTGATCGGAATTCACATTCTGCTTGAAATGTGACATTATATTAGCTAATGCTGGTTCTAACTTGTTGAAAAATCCCAAGGGGATTCTGTTGTGTGTGAGGGCAACGTCCTTGTTTCCTGCCAGCATTAGCCAAGCAGTGTTTTTGAGATGGTGATTTACTGGTAGTTGAGGTAGATGTACATTCTTTTTCTTTCTGATATATTAAGATGTCAATTGCATGTCATGGGGCTGATTATGCTGCAAGTGTGACGGTTGGGGAAGTCTGGCCAACCACCCATAAAAGCAAAGACTGGAGAATATATATATATTTTTTGGGGGGGGTGGTTGGTTTGCTACTTCTTAAGCAAAATTTTACTAAGGCTAAGCCCTCTGAAGTACACCTTTGGTTCCATTTTGTCCAATCTAATTCATTTTATAAGCACTTAATTCTTCATTTTTGTATGATTGGATAAATAATATCTTAGCTAATTAATTTTTTTTCTTTTTCTTTTTCCAACTATTCTTTCTTTACTTCTTTTTTTCTTTTTCTTTTTCCCCTTCCTTTTTCATCTTTTTATTTATTTTTTCTCCCTTCTCCCTTCTCGCTTGTCATTAGCTATTTCTTTCATTTTGTGATAAATAATTGTACGCTTAACTTATTGTAGTTCTTTATTTTTTAATTCTTATTATAGCAATATATATTTGTTATATTAATAAAGTATTTTTATCTATAATTAAATTATAAAAACATATTATATAAACAAGTTAGATTTATAATTAGTCAACTATAGTAACAACGAACAAGCAAATTAATCATCTGGTATTATTATTATTATTTTTTTACATTGATAAATTATTAACCTTTACGTTTATTTTTATCTATTTATTTAAATTTTAAACTAATATTTGATTTATTGAGATTCAAAATTTTGAATTATTAAAACTCTAATTTCTTTATATGTATTTAAATATTTTAATTAAATATATTTTAAATACACTTTGATATAATTAACATATATTCTATTGTAAAGGAAATTATAACAAATTTACAACAATAAAATTTAAGAAACAAATTAGTTACAAAAAAAAAAAAAGAATTAGTTGAATTTTCTCCCTTTTTCTCATTCCAAAAGCTAGTTCGTTTTCTATGCTATTATTATTTGTGTATAATTAGGACATGTAAACTTTTTAATTTGATTTAATTAATTATTTTTTTATAACTCGTTTGTTTCACACATTTTATCATTGTAAATTCATTACAATTTTCTTTATAATAGAATATATGTTAGTTACATCAAAGTGTATTTAAACTATTAATTAAATTATTTAAATATATATAAGGAAATTAGAGTTTCAATAAATTTAAATTTTAAGTCTCAATAAATCAAATATTAGTTTAAAAATTCTAAATAAATAGATAAAAATAAAAATAAGAGTTAATAATTTATCAATAAAAAAATAACAAATAAAAATATTACTAGTTGATGAATAATTTTAACATTTTTGTTTTCAATATAGTTGACTAATTATAAATCCAACTTTATACAATATATTTTTATAATTTATCATTTAATTTAGATAAAAATACTTTATCAACCAAAAAAACTATATATATCCTCTTATAATAAGGATTAAAAATAAAAAATAAACAAAGACAACATAGTTAAAGAAAATAAAAAATTTATTTTAGATTTACAAATATTTATAACTGAACAAAGTAACTAATGGCAAGTGAGAAAGGAAAAAAAGAAAAAGGAATAATAAAAAAAAAAGAAGTTGGAAAAGAATAGTTGAAAAAGAAAAGAAAAAACAAGTACTTATTAGGGGTATTTTTGTCTAATACATAAAAAGGAGGGACAAAATGTAACTCATGAGGTAGTGTTATGAACCCTTCTACTAATATTTCAAACAAGATTGTAGTGGTATCTATGGTTGCTATATCTATGATTTGGATTGAATATCAGTGGTAATGCAAATATGACCGCCTAATCTTTCTCGGAAAACTTAATACTGTCCATCTGATGCTCAGGTTACCTATCGAGATTTTAAAAGCTAATGACAATTAACAACAGGATGAAATGTTTCTCTAGTGTAACTTGAGGAACATGTATAGGTTATTATGATAACAGAGGTTGGTTCAGACGACTACACTAAATCATTAAAAAGTTAAAAATTTTCTTTTGCAGTCTAAGTTTCTATTTAATGAGTTATTTATTAAGTACTATGATAAGTTGCTTAAATATATGTTGATAATTGATCATGTTACGGAGAGAGAAGTAATTTGCTATGTTCTTAATTAAACTTTATATTTTAAAAAAATTTCTTTCGAATTCTGACCATGAAATTTCAGAAACATTGACTTTATTTTTTTAATTGTTTAAAAAAAGGAAGATAGATTTAGAGAACTAAGATTTAAAAGGCTGTCAGGTTTTAGACCAAAAAAATCAATCCTTTGGTTTGTAAATTTTGCCGGCAAGGAGAATGTTTTTGGTTCACAAATCACACATCCCTGAATTCTGGTTAGCCACTGGCTGATAAATGATAATGATGATTGTATCCTTTGGTCGTGGAAAATATTTAGGTAGATTTAGTTTTTGTTTCTATTTGTATATCCTGTTGTCAGGATTAAATTTTAAAAAATTTGGATTACATCAGCTGATATCATAGATTTTCTAATATTTAATTCACACCATAAGATTTACAAGTAGAGTAAAAAATCGGATCTATCTAAATATTTCCCCTTAGTCATTTGGTCCCTATGAAGTGTTTGGAGGTTCATACATCGTCTCATATTGCCGTTTCGAGCTTGTTTTCTTTTTTCTGAAAAATATTTAAGTATTTTTTATTTACGATTTTATTCATAAATTAGTAGTTATTAGAGAAACAACATGAGTTATGTAATGTCAAATGGCTTTGGGACCTATGCAATTTTTTCTATTATACTTATGTTACATGTAATAGTGTGACATGTGTATTTTTAAAGGTTAATTACACTTTATCCCCTTGAACCTGAACCTCAAGTCAGTTGCACTTTACCCCTAATCTCTAAAAATATACACTTTACCCCCTCTAAAAGATTCTAACATATATATAATTACAAAAGGATGATGTGGACATTTACTTTGACATTATTGCCTTTCAAATATTTGTAGGCAAATTATATTCCTTTTTATTTTATTTTTAATGATTACATATAATAAATTTTTATTTCGTAAGAATAATAGAATTTTTATTACATTTTCTTTAATAAAATTATATATTATTTTCTTTATTTATAAAACTAAATATTAATAGAGCGAATTTTTACAATACTTTTTCTTCAATTTTTTTTTTTGTAGGATCTAAACATCAGAAAATAAACTAAGTAAGTAGATTTATTTTATTTATATAAATTCTTTATTTTTACACATTTTATACTTTAAAAAAATTAAAAAAAATAAAAGTAAAAAATTTTGCTTGTGTTTTGATGTAGTATTGGAAAAAAAAAAAAAGAAAAAAGAAAAATGTACTTATTTAATTAAAAGATATTCAGCTTCTTACATCTTATTATTAATTGTGAAATGGAAATTATATTCCTATATAAGATATCTTTTAATTTTAAAAAATAATTTAGTAGTTTATATTTAACATGTTTAGTGCATGCAAAATGAAAATGAACAAAAAATAGTTATAAAAATCTCCTTTTTGTATTTAGTCTTATAAATGAACAAAATAATGTGTAAGTTGATTAAAGAAATTTGATAATTTATAAAATTCTCTTATAGTCTTGAAATATAAAAAATAAAAAGAATATGTGCAATCATTAGAAATTAATTAAAAGTAGAATAACTTTGAATACAAATTGTTGGAGGACATTTTTGTTAAAACAAATATCCACATCATTTTTTTTATAATTATTTATATGATGGAATCTTTTAAGAAGGGACAAAGTGTACATTATTTGGGTTAAATGGGCAAAATGCAACTATAGAGTAGGTTCAATGGGTAAAGTGTAATTAACCCTATTTTTAATATAAGAAAATATTAAATGAAGGACAAAATATAAGTGTCACCTTATCACATGATGTAATACAAGTGTAATAGAAAAAAATATAATAGAAAATCCAATGACATATCAAATGATATCAGTATAACCTACGTAAATAATGCCATATAATATCACATTATATATTTAGCTCATTTAATAACTACGATTCTATATGTGAAGTCATAAACTTTCCCCTTTCTCTCAGTTTCTACTCGTCCTCACGGGGGAGAAATCTTTTGAAAGAACAAAAGAAGAATATTTAGTTGCACATATATGTGAATATGAAGAAAGAACATGTCAGCTGGCTATATATTTTTTCTAATTACACATTGTAAGATTCTAGTAAGTCCGAGAAGATATCAATTTGTTTACCTGTAAAAAGTAATTAAAGTTTTAATTACTTTTTGATGATGTTGTCGAATTTGTAGTTCTAGTAGTAATTAACCTCTATTATGGAATAATTAAAACGAATAAAATCAGAAACTTGGATGATGAAATATTGTTGAATATGCTTTCTAGTTATGATGGGATGGAAAGGTCAGTGACGGAAAGAGACGTCTACTTAACAGTAAGAGGAAAAACGGTTGGTAGGTAATGTTGTGCATGCAGTGCAGGACCCTGCATGGTGACTTGGGATTGCCATAAAGAAAAGGAAACTAACTACTGGGCTGCATTTGACTTTTTATCAGGATCAGATGGATTAATTTTTTAACTTGTGTAAAAGAACATGGACTAACCAATTGGTGATGAATAGTGTGGTCAAAAAATTATTAACTAGTCGTCTTTAAATTAATTGATATGAAATATTTATACTTTGATAACTTACGTGCGTTGGATGTGAGAGATCCTTTTAGAAGGGGTTAAGCAGCTAGCTGATATCATGTAAAAAGACTTTGATTTCTATTTTAAAACCAATAAGTGATGAATAGTGTAACTGAAAACTTATTAATTAGTTTAAAATTTTTAAACAAATTGATGTGAGATATTTATGTTTTCAAAGTTTAAATCTATCTTCAATAAATACAATTTTTTAGGCATCCATCTTGAATCATGAATATTTTAACCGTTAAAAAATCCTCTTATTTTTTCAAAGGAAAATGGTAATAACCCCCATAAAAATTTTCATCGAGTCTAATTAACTTTGCACGTAGGAAATGATGATGTCGAGTTTCACCGGAGACTCGGTCGTGCCAGAGAGACAAATAATGCTTTCACTGTGTCTTGGAGCTCCCCCGAAGCACAGAATTGAGATGACCAATTTTGTCATCGTCAAAAGGGACAGCTCCTACAATATGATAATCGGCCGACCCACGCAGTACACCTACAGAATCCTTCCCTCCGTATTCCATATTGGGATAAAATTCATGTTGAGGGATGGTTCTGAAGTAACGGTTATTGGCAGCCAACAAGAAGCCCGAGCCTGCTATATGATGTCTTTGCGGTTCCAATCGCAAACGATGTCCATTGCAGACAAGGCTTACTTGGAAACCTTTGATGCCTCATCCACCTGGGATGGATTTGAAGAGCCCACGACGAGTCGGAAAGAGCGGGAAGAGATGGGACAACCCATGGACGTTCAAGTCATTGAAGATCAAGTCTAGGATAGAAGGAAAGGGCAAGGCAAAGATCGTTACCCAAGTCGAGGTTCAAATTGAGGAGATAGCTTTAGATCCGAGCCTCCCTGATCAAAAAATCAAGATCGTGCTACTCTCCCAGCCGAGTTTAAGGCCCTTCTCTTCAGGTTTTTAGCCGAATACAAGGACGTGTTCGCCTGGATCGTTGAAGACATGCCCTGCGTCCCTCGGAATATAATTGAGCACAAACTTGGAGTGGACCCGGCATACAAACCAGTGAAGCAGAAGAAGCGCCTCTTTGGTCCAGAGCGCAGCTTAATAATCGAAGCCGAGGTGGGCAAACTCTTAATAGCCAGATTGATTAGAGAAGTATTGTATCCCACATGGCTTTGTAATCCTGTCCTTGTAGCAAAACCAGACTCTTCTTGACGAATGTGCCAAGATTTTACTGATCTAAATAAAGGTTGTCCAAAGGACAGTTATCCGTAACCCCGGATCGATACAGTAGTAGATTCATTTATTGGATTTTATATTTTATATTTTTTAGATGCATTCAAAGGCTACCATCAAATATACATGGCTAGAGAAGATGAAGAGAAAACCTCTTTCATCACTGAACGATGCACGTACTGCTACACTACGATGCCCTTTGGACTCAAAAATGCCGGAACTACCTATCAGTGCCTCGTCAATAAGACCTTCAAGTCCCAAATAGAAAGAAACATGGAGGTATATATTAATAACATGGTGGTTAAAAGCCGAACATACGAGGAAACCCTGGAAGATCTCAAGGAAATATTTGAGACGTTAAGATCTATCCAAATGAGGCTGAATCCCAAAAAATGTACATTTGGGGTCCCCTCGAGAAAATTCTTAGGATTTATTGTCTCTCACCTAGGAATCGAGGCAAACCCTGAAAAGGTGCAAGCCATAATTGATATGAGAACTCCCAACTCGATGAAGGAGGTTCAAAACTAACCGGTACGAATGGCTGCCCTAAATCGATTCTTGTCCAAATCGAGAGAGGCTTACCATTCTTCCGAGTCATAAAAAAGACTGAGGGTTTTTAATGGACCGAAGAAGCTTCTAAAGCCTTTGAAGAGATTAAAGAATATTTAGGTACCTTACCGAAGCTCGCTTCTCCTCAGAAAGGCAAACCGCTATACCTGTATATCTCGATTACCTAACCAGCAATTAGCTCGGTTCTATTGAGGCAAGACGAACAGGGTAACCAGTACCCTGTGTATTTCGTAAGTAAAGTGCTTCAAGGTCCAGAGAAGAACTACACTCCTATTGAAAAGGCCGCATTCTCGTTGGTGGTGTCGGCTCGAAAGTTGAGACCTTATTTTCATGGTCACAAAATAATAATTTTGACCAATCTTTCTTTGAAAAATATCTTGAACAGACCAGATGTTTCAGGTCGAATGCTAAAGTGGTCTGTAGAGCTGTTTGAATTTGACATAGAATTCAGACCTCGGACAGCAATAAAAGCTCAGCGGAGCGGCTCTCGCCGATTTCATTGCAGAAAGTTGTGACATCGAAAAGGTTGATCTCATTCTGACAATCGATCCAGTAAAAGAGCAAAAAATGAGGAAAGACCTTGCATGGGAACTTCATGTTGACGGAACTTCGTGTGAGTCCGGAGCCGGGGTAGGGATAATAATCCAATCTCCAGAAGGAGACTATCTCACTTATGCCTTCAGATTCGGATTCAAGGCAACCAACAATGAAGCTGAGTATGAGACCCTTATCTGTGGGATGAAAATGGCCCACCAGATGGGTGCCAGAACCTTAAAGATTCATTCTGATTCTCAGCTGGTTGTGAATCAAAGCTTAGGAAATTACGAGGCTCGAGGCGTGATTTTGTAAAAATCCCTAGCCGAGGTCAAAAGCTGGATTGAAAAATTTAAAAAAGTAGACATCATCAAGATTGCCCGAACGAGAAATACGCACGCCGATGCTCTGTCAAAACTAGTGATACGGGTTGATGCCCAGGGTATGTAGAACTTGGTCACAAACGTAGGGTTTATATGCACAAGCGAAAAGTAGTTGTTAATAGACCTCCTTGATTAGCCACAAGGCAATCTTTTAACTATGAGTAAGGAATTGATCCAAAGCCTAATTGGCAGAAAATCAATTGGTTAGTCTGTTGGTTATAACCTCAAGTGCTCAATCTTGAAGCCCCAACTAGATTCCTAGTCTAGACAAGACTAAAGAGAATCTAAAATTCTAATTCACTCGTATGCGAGGAAAAAGAAAAACTGAAAATCTTATTGCCAAAATTCATTCCTCAATTGTGTACAAGACCTCTCTATTTATAGTTGAGGGTGGAGGATTCTAGGATTAAATTATTCAATGTGGGATAGCTAGTTTTAATAGTTGGGCTGGATTCTACAGCCCATGAGCTTTTAAACCCAATTCATCTAGATGTGTATAAGAGACAGGTATTTGACCTTTCTAGCTTCAGCATTATCGTCGGAAAGCAGCTCAATTAAACACACTAAACTTAACACATTGGGTTCCATCCAATCGAGACTACACAACTAAAAGAAATTAAGATTCCATGGCGTAGAAATAATGAGGCCAAATTTGGCCCTTCAGCTTCTCATTTTGGGCTTGGTCTTCAATGACTTGGACGTCCATTACTAAGAACATCTTAGACTCTTTAGTGGACTTCATCTCCAAAAGGTTTGTGAGCTCTTCTTGATCTTCAACAACTTCAACTAAGCCCAAAATAGCTTCATTGAGATTCTTAGCTCTTGATCTCGTAATTGGACCTTGTGGAACTTGAAGTGCGGATTTCGTGAGCCTATATCGAGCCTTTGTGGACAATTGATCACCATCAAGTCCTTGGGATGTATCAACTAGCCTCGGCAATATATTCGCATTTAACGAAAGAGATTTTGGTAGAACTGCGGGAACGAAGATCTGTTAACATCTCCGAAAGAATCTCTTGTATCCAACCGGACCTCGGTTGGATGGAACCCCTGATAAGTTATTTGAATAATGAGAAGCTCCCCGAGGATCATGCGCACTGAAGCTAGAAAGGTCAAATACCGAGCCACCAAGTATACACTTATTAGCAGAATCTTATATAAAAAGGCATATTTGTGCCCCTTGCTGAGGTGCCTCACTTCATCCGAAGCTAACTATGTTCTACGTGAGGTACACGAGGGCATATGCGGAAGTTATGTCGGTCCTAGGAGTTTAGCTCGTAAAGTCTTGCTAATTGGGTACTACTGGCCAACCTTACATTCTGACGCAGATACTTTGGTTTGGGCGTGTCATCAGTGTCAAGTACATGCTCCGATACCACGAAGACCTGGCTCGGATATGGTTCCCATTCAGAGCCCGTGGCCATTTGTTCAGTGGGGAATTGATATTTTGGGCCCACTTCCCCGAGGGATAAGCAAGCTTGAGTTTTTAGTAGTAGCGGTTGACTACTTCACTAAATGGATCGAGGCTGAGCCCCTGGCATCAATCTCGAGAAAAGCAATAGAGAAATTCTTTTGAAAAAGCATTGTTTGCCGATTCGGTATCCCTGCGGTATACTTATTTCTGATAATGGAAAACAATTTGAAGGAGAACCTTTCAAGAGCTTCTGCGCTAACCTCGGTATCAAGCAGCACTTCACCTCGGTCGTTCATCCTCCTTTTCAGGGCTGGGGAGGTTCAAGGATCTCAGTAGTTTCGAGCCGGGGCTGCACATTCTCCAAGGCGCTTGGGTTGAGAATTACCAGTGTCCTCTGGGCATACCGGACCACACCTCAATCTCTACACGGAAATACTCCATTCAATTTAACCTACGGGTCCGAAGCTGTTATCCCTGTCGAGATTGGACTACCTTCGGCTCGAGTATCCTTCGGTGATTTGGAACTGAATGATGAGGCTCTGCGAGCTAACCTTGACTTACTTGAGAAAAAGAGGTTAGATGCATCCATCCGGAAAGCCAAGTACAAGCAAGTCATGGCTAAACACTACAACGCTAAAGTGAAGCATCGCTACCTTCGGCCCGGAGACTTGGTACTTCGGAAGAATGAAGCTAGCCGTGTAGTAGGGGACTAAGAAGTTAGATTCGAACTGGAAAGGACCCTATCGCGTAATAGAAGCTCACACCTCGGGCTATTACAAGTTGGTTGACATGAAAGGGGATCCTATACCCAGAATGTGGAATATTGTAAATTTGAAAAAATATTATCAAGGAATATAATGAAAATCCCTTCTCAAATGTCAAATGTTCTAGCTGCTCCAACTCTAAGAGTTTCGGATCCAGTTGAACAAAAAAGCAAATGATTGAGGGCCGAGACTTAGCAGTCCCCCCTCAAGGGCCGAGGCTTAGCAGCCTCCCAAGCAAAACAAAGCCGCGCCAGCCCTCAGAGGTTCGGACAAGGCACTGTCAGATGTTCCTGCTGCTCCGACTCTAAGAGTTTCGGATCCAATTGAACAAAAAACTAAATCGATTGAGGGCCGAAGCCCAGTAGTCCCCCCTCAAGGGCCGAGGTTTAGCATAAGAGACAAGTCAGCAGGCCAACCCAAGAACCTTTGGGGATCGGAAACTAAGGAACCCGAGCCAATTCGCAGCTGCTCCGACTCTAAGAGTTTCGGATCCAGTTGAACAAAAAAGTAAATGATTGGGGGCCGAGGCTTAGCAGTCCCCCCTCAAGGGCCGAGGCTTAGAAGCCCCCCAAGCAAAACAAAGCCGCGCCAACCCTCAGAGGTCCGATCAAGCTCAGAACAATTTCACAACCTCTGTAATTTTTAGCAGCCCCCGGGAGTTCGAAACAAAGTCCAATAAAAAAGCAACATTGGGAGCCAAGGCTGAACAGTTTCCCCGCACGGGTAGAAACTAAGCGACCCCCTCTATGCAAAATGAAATGGAAGAATTTCCGATCCGTAAAGGTTCTTGGGTGACCTGCTGAAGCAAAATCTTACTCTTGGGACTTTGAAAAGATTGACTCAAGTTAAATGACTAAGGCAAAAACAAGGAGCCAAATTTGGTCCTTTTTGCCTCAGCCCAGAAGGGTCAAAACAGAGCCTAAGCTCGAAATGGAAGCATTCCTTAGACAATTTTTTATGTTGGAATGCTTAAACAGGGATAAGTTAAATTGTTTGCCTACTTATATCATAAAACTCTTGTTTTAAATGCAGGAAATAAAGAGATTGAAAAGCAAGTAAAAAGACAAGAACAGAGAATGCCGAGGCTCTTATCAAGAAGACAAAGTTATCCGAACTTAACCATTTCATTTAAAAGGCCCTAACTATTACAGAAGAAGTTCCTAACTATTACAGAAGAGGTTCTAAACTACTACAGCAAAATTACGTCAGCCTGAGCATCAGAAGTAGAAGGCTCGGCGTTGGAAGTGGAAGCCTAGTTCGTAGGATCGGCCTTGACTTCGGGGTTCGGACCCTCGATCATCAGAGTCACCCCAGAAGTTCCGGGAAGCAGAGCAGGAGCTTTGAATTGGGCTTGAAGACCGTTGATGACCTCCTCGGTGACGGAAGCATCGTACGGTAGCCCCTCGTACAAAGCAGCGTTCTTCACCAAGTGATCACAGGCCAGTGTGAACCCCATGTAGAAGACCTTCTTCGTAAATTCCTTTAGCATTATTCATCTGCTTCGGCCGAGGCCACAAACTGATTCCTACCCTTGATCCGAAGCTCCACCTCCCGAGACGTGAGCTTTGCGTCGGCCAGCTGAGCTTCATCTTCAAGTTGAAGAACCCTTTGCTCCAGATCCGTAACCTTTTTGTCTCGGTCGCCAACATCCACTTCAAGGGTCTTCTTCTCCAGCTCGGATTGCCGAAGCTTGTCCCTCACCTCGGTCAGCTTGACCTTCCACTCGTCATATTTTTTGCCCGTCTCGATGTTGCATTTCATTTTATTGGTGTTCACGGCCTCCTTCACTGCCTGAGTCACGCTGAACTTCTCATGGGCTAACTCTTGCTTTATAGAGTTAAAGGCAGTGTTGAAGTTGGCCTCCCGATCTGCGAGGGCGGGCAAAATTGTAATTGCCTGCAAGCAAAGGCAAAATGATTAGTTGTGTGAGTGGAAGTATGAGGTACCAAAAATTGAAAATTCACAAAGGGATAGACAGTCTTACGTTCATCAGGCCAACGTGTTAAGTTCGTCCAGCCTCTGTTGAGGGGTGAGCCTTTTGACATAGGCCATATCCCGAGGCAAAGCCACCATTTTGGCCTGCTTCCGAGCCACCCTGAGAAATTGGCCCTGATCATTAACATCGATCGGCAGGGTGGGTCAGAAGTCAGAGCTTCCCGAGGTCGAAGAAACTGGCAGAGGGTCAACAGACAGCCGACCCCAGGGCACATCCTGTGACCCAACATATTTTCTCTCCTTCTCGGGAGTGTATTTCCTATCACCTGAAAAATCTAAGTGTTAACTCACAACACTGAAGCAATATTAAGGAATGGGAACAAATGAGGTCCAGTTGTACTTACCATATGAGGTGATGAGTTGTTTGGATAAGGGGCCGTTGCCCGAGCCAGTCCCCGGGGTTCGAACCCTCGCCACCGGAATATTGGACCTCGGGGGCGATGACGAGAAAGAGAGGGTCATTGCGGAAGGACCCTCCCTAAGGCCAGCAGCCTCCCTAGTCCTCTTTCTTGTAACCCGAATTGGCTCGGGTCAATCGGTAGGGCAGATAGCCAGAGTAACTTCTCCGACTTGCCTCTCCGGAGAACTGGCGGCCCCGATTCGGTTCAGGGGTTCAGAGGTAGAAGGAGTGACCTCGGCACTCCCTGATGGGATGTTGATGGTCGCAGAGGAGGATCCACTTGCTGATGAGGAGGGCTGGTTCGAGGTGCCCGCACCGGTCGCAGGTGTGGTAGACACTAGTCCCCTAAGGAATGCTCCGAGCTCTGCATAAGATGAGGGGTCAGCACATAAAAAAAAAATGAATGAATGAAATGAAAATGATGAGTGAAGTGAAAATGACAAAGACCTTGTTGAGGGTCGTAATTTGGCAAGATGTCATGGGAAGAAAATAGTCCTGCCCAGGCCAGAATGTCTCTTATACATGGCCGGTTGTGTATAAGAGACATTCGGAGGTTCGAGAATGAGCCTCCGGGCATGAAGGGAGTCCGGTGGAGAGACATTCTTCTTATGCAGAGCTCGGAGCATTCCTTAGGGGGCTAGTGTCTACCACACCTGAGGGGGAGATGTAAAAAAATCCCTTTGTAGGGGATAATTTCATCATCATCCTAAATGTGTCTAGCGAAAGAGGGATATTGTGCAATCTACTTAAGAATGTGAAGCCAGCGATGACCCGAAGTGCGTTCGGGGTCAGCTGGGATATGTTGATATCCCAGTGGTTTGAAAGGTTGACTAAGAGAGGGGCTATGGGGAGCCTTAACCCCGCCTAGAGTTGTTCCTGGTAGACTGTTAGGTAACCAGGTGGAGGCAAATGGCCTCGGTCCTCAGGGGTCGGGAGCTTGATGTGCACATTCTTGGAAAAACGGCACTGATCCCTAAGGATTTTGATATCCTCGGGGTCAAGGGAGTTTGATATGTTTTGGGTTTGAAGGTTAGGGTGGTCGTTTTGTGGATGTTTGGAAAAAAACGGATCGGGAGGAAAGTTTAATGGCACTCTCTGCCAGATCTAGATGTGTATAAAGACATTTAGCATCCTGTCAACGGCGTTTACCGGAGAATTACACTACCGGTGTGCTAATGAGAGGTGTGGGAGTGAACGTACCAACCACAGTCTTCAATTTTGAGAACGTGTGGGAGTTTTAAGAAAGAACTCCTACACATCTCCATACATGCAAATTACAGGTCGAAAACCGGCAACTCTTATGATACGGCGATGGGTAAAGGAAGAGAAAATTATGTAAGTCTCGAGTAGATGAACGCAGAAAGGAAGAAGGAGGGAGTGTAAGTTTCTGGGAAAAATAGAGTCTCTTATACACAGGAAGGTAAGTAAGAAGAAGAAAAGAGATTTGGGGGTGAATGAGAGTATAAATAGGAGAAGTTTCATCCAGAATGTTCTGTGTTTCTGAGAGGTGGTTCAATTGATGGTTTTCGAAATGAAAAAAGGCTTTAGGTGGGAAAGACGAGGCGTTTTGGCGTGAAAATCGGGACGTGGTACCGGCGTTACGGCACGTAGCGACTACAAGGCGTTCTGCAGCAAAATCGGAGCAAATAATGCAGAGCATTAAATGTGAAATCAGTGCATGGGGACTTAACGAAAACGTCACCCTTGAGAGTTAATGCTGCTGGTATGACTCGCCGAAGATCCAAGGATCGTTACGACCTCGGATCGGCAGAGGTTGCGAAATTGGTCCGAAGGCTTCACCTCAGATCGGTATAGCAACCTACTCTTGCTTTTGGTCTTCGGTTGGGGACTGCGAACAGCCATTTTCGGCTCGGTCCCTCTCCACTAGGCTCGGCACCAAGCCGAGGGGACTAATGATAATATGGATTAGTAACACACATAGCTTCTTACTTAGATTGTTCTAGAAGTGCTTACGTGGCAGCTTCATTAAGGGCAATTATGTAATTGAGCTTCGTGTGAGCTAGCATAGAGATAGCCTTAAGCCTCCTCGTGTAAATCTATAAATAGGGGGCTTGAGTACTACTAAAAGAGGAGACGATTCAGATAATAAAACACACACTTGCAACTCGGATTTATTCCACTTTCTCTTTCTCTTCCTAGAATCCAATTCTAGCTTCATCAAAGATCATTCTTGGGAGTGAGAGTAACACTTCAACTCCATTATTAATAGTAAAATCTTTTTCATTTGCAAATCTAGATCTTAATCTAATTACTAGTAATTTTCTTCATTGTCTCCGTATCCACAAAAAACTCACCTTGCATTTATTTAATACGAGATCAATTAAATTTATTTTTATTAAACATGAAAATATGAAATTATTATAAAGGATTTGCGTGGCTTCTTGTAGACAATTTGCCGTGAAATCTAATTTTTTTTTTTTAAAACATGCAACTATGCAAGGGTTAAAAGTTTTCTATTACAACTTTCTCTATTATATTTTTTTTTACACTTTTTAATTCGTTGACATGTGTCTATAGCGTGGGAAGAGGTAAAAGTTGTACAAACTTCAAGTACGTTTGTAAATAATAATATGTATACGCGTCAATAAAATAGAAGTGTAAAAAAAATGAAATATAGAAAAGAATTTTTCTTATAACAGAGGAACTATTAACCCTGCGCAAGATTTGAGTGTGGATTACCTAATCAAACCTGTGTAACGCGTACACAAATGTACGAGGTCAATTGCATGTGTATAACGTAATCATCAAGTTCTTACCGAAAAAAAAAAACCTTATCTTGAAGAATTAGTTCCTATTCCTGGTACTCTTTAAAACAAAGCGTGACCCACCTAAACGGCCAAAACCACCAGTCCAAACTCAGGTAAGTCAACCATCCAGTCAATCCTCTTTTTTTTTTTTTTGGTCAAGAATGTTTATATATATGCTCTTGTACGTGACATTTCTTCCAAATTTCTCCCCGCAACTCCCAACTCTTTCTATATATCCAAATTATTATTGCATACTACTACTATGTATTATCTTGTATTGGACTAGTTGTGAGATTAATTTGGGAAACAGTATTGCAAAATCAGAATGAGGAAACCTTGTTGTGACAAGAAACACACAAACAAAGGAGCTTGGACTAAGCAAGAAGACNCGATTCAAAAGCTCATAGATTACATCCGAACAAACGGTGAAGGTGGTTGGCGTACTTTGCCCGAACATGCAGGTTCGGTTAATTTACTGCCCAACCCTTCAGTTCTCCTTTATTACTCATTAGAATTTTCTATCCGACTTTCCATTTCACTACATAATAAACCGTCATGTTTCGTTTTTAATATATTTATGAATTTTAGTAAAAGAATTTTGACCGTTCAATAAAAAGTGCAATAAAAATTAGGATAGGACGATCATTCCTCATCTTGCGAATTAAGTTGTTTTTTCTTGTTTGTTCTTGCATGTATGTGATGGGTGAAAACTGAAAACTGATAACTCATGAGTCATACCCGTGTTAACCAATTATAGAATATCTAGTTACTTTTCACCCCTTAATTAGAATAACTAATTTGTCCTTAATTACAAATGTTCTACTCTGGCTAATTAAATTGTGTATAATGCACGGTTGGACGTGGGATATATACACAGGTCTGCACCGTTGTGGAAAAAAGTTGCAGATTGAGATGGATAAACTATTTAAGTCCAGATATTAAGCGAGGGAACTTTGCCGAAGATGAAGAGGACCTAATTGTCAAGCTACATGCCCTTCTAGGCAACCGGTACCTACGACCCCTCCTTAATTTTTACAAACCGTTTGTTTTTAGAAAATCATTTATCGAGACCAGAATTTAATATAATTTGTTAAGACTAACTTGTGTGAATAAATTTCATTAAATCACCAATCCATCTTAGATAATTAGTTTAATTTTGTTTATTTTTGTCGATATAGTAACACATCATTAGTCTTGTCAAGTGTTTGTAAATTTGCAATTTTCTATAAATGTAATGTTCTTGTTTTACTAATAATATTTTTTTTGATCGCCAGTTTTGGTACTCTAAAAATGAGAATTAATTACATAAAAAATAGGAAAAAAATATGTATGGCCGCTAAATATTTATAGTCATCCTAATGATCCGTAATAAACACTTTAAAAAGTTTGGTTGGTCAGATTTAAAACAAAAAACAATTCAATGATCATAAATGAACCTTAAAAATAGTTTAATGGATAATTTGGAACTAAAACTAGCTGGGCAGCTAAATAATACAAAAAATAAAAAATAAATAAAAATGAATGAGTAAAAATTGTTGGGCGGCTAAAAAAATAAAAAAATAAAAAAAAAATGAATGAGAAATTAAGGTCATTAATTTGATGATGTTTATGGACTTTTAGGTGGTCACTGATAGCCGGAAGATTGCCAGGAAGAACGGATAACGAAGTAAAGAACTACTGGAATTCTCATATAAGGAGAAAACTGATTAATATGGGAATTGATCCCAATAATCATCGGTTGAACCAAGTCCAAACCCCACTATTATATAATCATCCTCATCAAAACGAAAAACATGACCAGCTTTCTCCTCGTATAAAAACATCATCAGGTACTAGGAGTAAGATGATTGAAGAACCTAACGTTTGTGATGATCATCAACAAGAAGTATCAGATGCTGCAAGCAATAGAGTAGCATTAATGAAGACGACGAGACCTTATTATGCTCTAGCTCTGAGCCAAATCTTGATCTCACAATTGGGTTTTCACCATCTTCTTCAATTTTGGAAGCCAAGCAACAAACAAAGCCGCCCGAGTTGAACTTAAACGTAGAAGTTGATCAAGGAGAGCGATCTCCTGCACTCATTTTATTTTTATGAGTACTTGATCCCATTTAATGTCCTGTATTAGATCTAATCCACGTGTTTCATTATATTTGACACCATAATTTGCATGATTATCTCGATCCGATGTTAAACGGCCGGGAATGGACTTAATTAATTAGTTACCTTAGTAACACTTCTGTTCTGTAAAAGCAAATTGTTGTTAGATATATAGTGAAGTAAACTTCACAACCATCTATTATATTGATTGATGAAGAAGGGGAGTTTGATCTTTCTCTTTCATTCTCTTTTAGTTTTTTAAATATATGTAAGTTGTATTCCATATAGTTTTAATTAAGCTAAACGAGAATTTTAGAGATACATATTATTAATTAGTAAATTTACTTTGACCCTTAAATTTGCTACTATTTATCACGTTACATTTAAAATTAATTTTTTTATCACTTTATCTTCTAAAGTTTTTATTTCTTGACACTTCACTTCCGAAATTTAAAATAAGTACATAAGTTAGAAAAGTAACGAAATTTAGGCGTGCTTTATGCACACACCACTAGCCCTTGACACTGCCGTTGGTGACTAACAAAGGGAACATTTTTTCCTTAATTTTTTTTTGAAGTGTTTTGACTATACTCTTATAAAATTATGCTTTGCCCCCTAAAAAAATTTACGATAAAGGTAAAATTGTCTCTCAAATATAAATTTATACAATTCTTACCTGCTCAAATCCCAACTCCTAAGTCTGACCCAATTTACGTGCAAAGAATACGCTAACATTCCATTATTTTTTAAACTAGTTTTTGTCACATTTTGAGGTGAAGTGTCAAGAAATAAAAATTATAAAGGAAAAAGTGATTAATAAAAAATTAGTTCAGAATGTAATATAATAAATGATCGACAAATTTACAGGGTCAAAGTAGATTTAACCCATTAGTATACTAAGTTATTGAAGCATCATGAACAAAAATTAAAATGCAAAGTATCACAGTCACACATTATATATTGTAAATTAGAAAAATGTGGAATAAGTCCTACGTACTCAATTCAAAAGCCGAAAACGTGGTTCAACAAGAGCTGAAATAATCTTCTTTCATTTTAATGTATCTCACAGACGTATACCAATGGCTCCATCACTTATCTTTAATATTAGTGTAACGGAGGCCTCCAACTGGCACAGACCAAAGATAGACTTTTATTGTGATATGTGACTCTTCAATTATTGGTTGTTAAGAAGTTTAAAATCTCTTCAAATGATTTTCGACAACAAAAAAGTACCTCATCAAATTAAAAAGCTGCAAATCCAAACATTGTCATTATCCATTTTAGATAGACACATACACTAACGTGGAGGCATCCAAGGGCAAAAATATTATTGGATATTAAGAAGTTTAAAACCTCTTCAAATGATTTTAGACAACAAAAAAGTACCTCATCAAATTAAAAAGCTGCAAATCCTAACATTATCATTATCCATGTTAGATAGACACATATTATGAATTTTACAATCACAAGAAGATTATCAAACGTTACAATTCCATAATGTATAAGTGCAAAGTGTCTATATATACACATTTTGTACAAAGTTCTGAAGTATATCAATTGATTCTGAAAAAATATCTTCATATCGATTATAAGAATTGTATGTACTCATTTGTATATATTCATCTGAATTAAAATTTTATTTTATTTGATTGGTTTCTTTTGATAATTAATCCTTCATATAAGTATTTTCAAAGAAAATTATTTACAGTAGCAATTAACAAGTAAAAGAAATTGAAGCCATAGTTTTATTCTTGAAGAGTAAGTATGGATTTTTCTTGTTTCCTTCTTTGTTGTCTCCATTTATTGCTTCCTTTTTTTTTTTTCCTGTTTACAATTTTTATGAGTGTTTGACTTTAGTTTGTGTATAATTTTATAAGGTTAAATATTATAAATAAGAGAGATTAAGCACTTAAAAATGTTATGTTTAAGGTTTCTTTCTTTCCTTAAATTTTATATATGTTACTTTTGGCTGTGCTGAATAGATTCAAAGAATGCTTTTAGAGTATAAATTTCTATTTTTCTTGGAAAAAAATGAGGAGCCAATTTTTTCTTTGTGAAAATTAACAAAAATAGGATTACTGTTTGCATAAAAAATACCTATACAATTTAATTTGAACAAGCTATATCCTCAATGCATTGGTATTATTCATCACACACATATAAAAAGAGAACAGAATTTTTGATATACAAATTAACAATTTTATATTCTATATTTGAAAAACAAATATATATCGTGCTTATGCACGGGATTACAAACGAGTAAATTCAGTGAACTTAAGCATTTACTGACCCCCTTTGCTTGGATTCTCTGATACTAGGTCATCTAATGAAGTTGCATTTCATGAAAACACAATGAAGATGCACATGAAAACACAAAATACGAGTAGTCCGAATTAATAAAATTGAAAATCATGCATATTCAGGTACAAATTTTTATAATATTCCACTGTAATGAAGAACTAAACACACATGATATACTAGATTTTTTTTCTTTTTCTTTTTGATGAACTATTGCCCAAGTTTCCTTGATTTTGCTATTTATTCATCGATTAATCACTGTTGATGTAAGAAATTTTTTACACTATTTAATGTTGATGCATGTCATATATAAATTATTTAAATTTTAAATATCATTTTTATATATATGACATACATCTAACATCAACCATGATGTATATAAGATTTATTCACAATATTCTAAATTTGATAATTAAACATGTCGGTCTTAACTACCGTTCAATAATGAGGCTCCAGTGGACTTCCTGTTGTGTGCTTTCCTGTGTGCTGTTGTAAGTTTGTCTCCTTCCAATCACACCCTGGCAAAGAGAACAATAAAAAACTACTCCATCCTAGATAATTTCTACTTGATAAATTATATATGTTGGTAAATAAAAATTCATATATCTTGGATACATATCCTAGTAATATGTTGTAATCAAGTTTATAAATAGACTGTTGATGTGTATGTTACTAAACTAAATACACATTAATAAAATAATAATTATTAACATAGTATAGAGTAATAATAAATAATAATTGTTAACATGGAATCAGAGTAACAGGTATGGCGGATATAAATACATGAACTCAAACCCAATGTATATAAGGATCCAAGTCGTGTGTGAGGTCAAACCAGTTTATTATTTTGTTTTAATTCAAGTCGTGTGTGAGAGGGGGTGAGAAAATATCCTAGATACTTACATAATTTAGGAAATATATAAACTTCTATTTACCATAATTACCATAATTTAGGAAATATATGAACTTCTATTTATCGATATACATAATCAAGTAGAAATTATTCAAAACTCTAACAACTTCCAAAGTTCAAATTCTACTGAAAATTATTATAACATAAATAAAAAATTTGTACTATATCTCTGGAACTTTAGTAGTACTGTATCAATTTGGACGAGACTTTTTTTTTTTTTTTTTGTGAGATGAGAGTAATTTTGGTTTATAGAAAAATTATGAAGAAATAGCACGAGTTTCATGATTCATAGTTCAACAAGTAAAAGACAATGATAAATTGAATAGAGTTTATAATTTTATGTGTAACAAAAATCAAGCATTTTTTGGATTATCGTCATATACTCATAGAATTAGAGTTGCTAGAAAAATACTTGAAAAAATCCAGTTTAGTTTGTGTTCCACATATACTAGAATAAATTTTATAAAATATTATTTTCATTAGTTGATGTCATTCAATATCTTCTATATAATTTAATTCACGTTACAAAGTAAAGTCAAACGTCCAATCTATCTAATTATTTCACCAGTTGAGTCGCTAATATACGCAAATGTATACTTTGAGGTATACACTCAGCTCGTCATTCAACATTTCTCGCATATTTATCCGGTTAAATTCGGATTGAGTTTTCTTGAAGCCCATCGAGCACCTCCATTTTTTGCTTGCCAAAACTCACTACAACAAACACTACGATATTCCGTAGGCTCTCAGATTTTGCTAGTAAAAATTTGGACACAACTGGTCCAAAAATTATGGTTGAGGCCCGTGACCGTGAGGGTAGCTTCTAATTAAGGAGATTCTGGAGCAAGTTTGGTGGATTGAATTCACATTATGGTTCAAAACAAATGGATGTGTCCTATGCATAGGAATATAGAAATTTGGATCGTATTTGGGCCATCATTTATGTCTATTACAACTGTCACCTCTTCCTCTTCTATTTCCTTTTCAAGAAATTTATTGTAACACAGTTTTGTTGTTGATGAATTTGGCCATGATGACTTTTTCTTTTGTTAAAACCTACAAGAATGTTATGCAGATCAAAACACGAAGTTACGTACCTGTCGGCTGTCGATTGAGGGTTTCTTCTTGAAATTCTCTTCTTTTGTTTAAATAGGGACGCAAGATAATAAAATTTATTCACTTTAAATTCTCCTTTTTTGATGGTTTCTAAAAATGCTTGAATGTCAATTTGATCGCTTTATAAATGCCAGAAAATAGTCCAAGTATCCCAAGCACCTTTTGGAAGCATGGTCATGTACAACAATTTTGTGTGATTATTTATTTATTGGTAAAAAAAAGATTTAGGAGAAGGATAAATTAATTATCTTATTTTTTTATGATCATTCATCAAGGCATGCATATAATTTTCATACCAATAAGAGTTGAATTTGAGAGTTTTTAATGATGTGATTGCTCTTATTTACTGCATCTGATTTGTCTCTAACATCCCATCAAAAAAATATTTTCTTACACGACAAACTCATTGAAGCAAATAAATCCCAATATGATATTTTTTTTAAAAAAAAAAAAAATATCTGGTTGCAAAAACTTTACAGGATAATCAAGGAAAATAAAAAATATCTGGTTGCAAAAACTTTACAGGATAATCAATTGCGGAAAAAAAAATATATGGTTGCAAAAACTTTTTAATCACAGGATAATCAATTGCGGATAGAACATAGTCGCACAAGCCATAAATTTTTATTTTTACCAATAAGAACTGTTCACGACTCTCGAGTAAAGGCGGCCACTAAATTTGTCGAAAAGGAGCATAGCCAAACAAAAAGGGATAACTGACGAGCACTTTACTTTTCTCCAAATTGGATTTTTGGTTTCCCACTTGATTATCAAAATCATTATGGCCGGTTAATTAGTGGGACGGAATCTTTAATAAAGTTCCACGTATTCACACAATTAACCTTGTATATCATTCTAATGTTTGTAGGTTTATTCGAGTAAAGTTACTGTTTGGATATGTTATGTTTATTTATTATTAATTTAATTTATATTTGATTTTATCTTACGACGATTATATATAGATTATGATTTTTTTAATTTGAAAAGTGGAGTCCAAATAATGTATGTAATAACAAAATAGTATTAAGTGATTATTCAAACGTGTAACAACAAAATAGTATTGAGTGATCACGACATTTGTTGTTTTTGACTTTTACTTTATCTTGATTTTCTTTAGCATGTTTATATATATATAACCATATCAAGACATCTTTCCTACCCTGGTTCACATTGGCAGGATGGGCAACAGTATTATCAAAGGAGCGGAAAACCAAAAAGCAAAGGTGATGAAAATCACAGGCGAAACCTTCAAGCTAAGAACGCCAACCACAGCTTCAGATGTTGTCAAAGACTACCCTGGTCATGTTCTATTGGAATCAGAATCAGTAAAGCGATATGGGATCAGAGCAAAGCCATTAGAGCCTCAAGAAGAGTTGAAGCCCAAGAAAATATATTTTCTTGTAGAATTGCCGAAGTTGCCTGAAGAAACAAGGGTGCCCAGAAGGGTAAAATCTGCCGTCCACATGAGCGCAAAGGACCGGCTTGAGTGCCTGATGTTGTCAAGAAGAACGGGTTCTGATCTTTCGGTTGTTGAACAAAATTCAGCTGTCCAGGTTAAGATGAGGTTGCCGAGGTCTCAAGTAGAGAAGTTGGCGATGCAAGATAGCCATGATGAAAATGATCTTGCTGAGAGAATTGTTGATCTTTGTTTGAAGAATTAATTTGAGTAGAAATTTAGTCCTTTCCTAAAGTTGGTGGCTTTTTTGTACAGAGAATTAATCATTAGAGACATGAAGGATTAAGTTGTTAATTTTCTTGTAATCTCAAGCCATGTTTTTTTTTTTTTTGGGGTTTTCTTTTATTTTCCTTTTTATGTGGACATATTTAATTAGTTGGTTGTTTAAAATTTGAAAATACAATTTAATCCTCAAATAGCATAGAATAATTCTTAAGATTCATCAATTAGTATCTGAACAAAATTTCATGATAAACTGTGCAAATTTGCATGTTTTTAATCTTGTAAGTTGTTCTTTGCCTTGTGTAGTTTTTATCACCACAAACAAACTGGATATGAATACTGGCTTGTACTCTATCTTATCTTATGACGGTGACATGTAGCAAGAACAAAGAAAAGTGTTTCACTTCCCCTGATTATTTTTCAATTTTTTTTTCTCCTTTTCCTGTGAAATTCCTGGGACTTTTGATATTGTTTCTTGTTGGGTTTGGGAGAGACTAGCTTTCAAATATTCTTTTTTATGGTACTTAATGCATTAGCAAAGTGGTTCTGTTATTTTCCATTTTATTACAATTAAAATTGTCTGATGATGTAAAGTCTAATCATCATTTAATATCCCATTACTCAAACGGAGTTCTCGTGAGAAATTTAAGTTAGATCCGGTATATTACATTATCTAGTTAATTTTTTAATTTTGAATCAATCACATCATCTAATTAAATAATGTGATTAGATCAAAATTAAAAAATTCATATGCTATTTACATAAATTGAATCTGTTTAAAAATTTCACAAGTTCTCTTGAGTCCTCCAAAGAATGGGACTAATAAACTAATACTCCAATTGCCAAAGTTTGTTTTTTATTGTTAATTTACCCCAAAAGAAAAGGTGAAAATTAAAGAAATTGATAGGCTAAAGAACAACTAGGCGATCTAGGCGTAATCAATTTTAGGCCTCAACATTGGTCAGAGAAGGCCCAAAAAGTGACTTTCCTTTTCTTGGTACAGCGGAAAAGTGATTTTCATTCTGCGACAAATATTGGGGCAATGATATTGCCACAACAAAAATCTTATTACCACAGCTATTTTATTCGTAATTCCAAAATTATCCCCACTGGAGTCAAAAACACTTTCCTTCCCGTCGACATCCTCTGCGACTTCCAAGTTCCAACCAGTCCTCAACATTCCGACCACTTTCCCCGGATGATTTACCCATCTGTTATAGAAATTCCCTCTCTAGCCCTCTCTTTCCCCATCTGACTCCAGTTCCTTATTTCAGTAGTCACCGTCAGCAGTGAATTTTTTGTGCTTGCATATTAATAGTAATTTTGGAGCGGCCACTGCTGTAATAAATATATAATAATATATATATATATATATATATATATATATATAGTAGAACCTGACCGTGCACGGTCAATACCCACTAACTATTTCTTTTAAAAGAAAAATATTTTATAAAAATTTGTAATTAATTATTAACACAAAAATCATAAGCCAAAAAAAATGTACATTTACATGCACACTATGCCTTATAGTAGAATCAATTCATATATGTATACTGAAAAGCAACCTCTTACACATATATAAAAGCATAGAATAGAACTAAGTTAATGACCTCTTTAGCAACTTCCTTGCTTAATCTTTGAAGAAATGTTTTTCTCTAAGCTCCATGACATAGGTTTACGTACTTTCACACTCAAAGGTAAGCAAAAGGATTAAAACACAAATATAAAACATGCACTTTGCGATTCTAGATACCATATAGTTGGAGCTACTACTGGTTGTCTGCGGTGGTCATATGAAAGTTGCAAACATAGGTCTGAATCACTTGATAGTTACCAATCCCAACTGAGGTTGAAGATCTTGGAACAAATTCAAGATCATTTTCACCATGTCCCCCAATTCTTAATCATCACCTGTAACAAAAAAGAAGTCTATAAAATTGGAGAAGAATTATATAGCTTTCTCACTACCTAGCATCTAATATGACAGGAAAGGAATGCAAAAGTGACCCAAATAGTATTCAACCAAAGTTGATTGACTATTTGTTTAGTAAAAAAACAACAAATAATGGTCAAAACTTAAAAAGATTGCAAACAATGAATATAAATGCAAAAATCAATTTTAAAAAGGACTACAATATTATACATTCTATATAAAATTGGTGTTGTTTCAATATCACTCAACCTATCTAACATCACCAGATATGCAAATTAGAGCTATTCCACTATTAATAAGTTTGTTTTGCATCAACTCTTCACCAATAATAGGAAATTCTGGTGACAAAATTTCATTGACAGAAAAGATAGATAAGTAGAGAAGACATTGGTAAAAATCAAGAGTTTTTTTGTTATAATCGTTTATTTCTGAAAATCACTATACATGCCTATAGTGATTAAAAACAGGGTCCATTTCAATGTAATTGTCTCTCAAGACAATTCATGAGTCTCATAGTGAGAAATCATGATTGGTTGCATATGAGGATAATTTCTATGCACCTGGAATAATACTCTATCTTATAATGTCTCTCATCCAATATTTGATCAATCATATTAGGTTCTTGAATAGGTCATCTTTTCTTAGCATCTTTTATAAATGCAAGAGTGAACTACGTTTAATACAGTAAATTGAAAAACTAAACTATCAAAGATTCTATGACCAATACACTATTTTAAAGTAATACCATATTATTAAACATAAATTTTTTCAAAAACCTCATATGCTGAATTTGTAAAAACTATAGTGTTTTAATAAAGATCAAATTTTTAGAAGTTTAATACAAATGAGCAAAATAAATGATAAATAACAAAAAAATTAAGTCTCATAAGTCTGTTATGAGATGAGTCATGCAAAGCAAGAAAGGTAGTAAGTAAGAAATTTGTAACACACTGAAAAGCATCAAATTGAAAGAGATAACTCCCAATTAATTTTTTGAGGCACCTAGAAATCCAAAAACCAATATGTACTCTAAAAGTAACCAACCTAAAAAATTAGCAAGGAAAAAGTTATACATATACAAAATCAAAGTCCATATATTAATGCACAACAAAAAATCACTTTGGACATAACTTTAGATTTATCAAAAAATCCCTCCAAGTATGCCACAAAACTCAAGGTTCTATCATAATTAACTCCTCTTCTCTTCTTGTTGAACACAATCAATTCTTCAACATTCTAATCCATGAGCTAAAAGAGGCTCAACCTTTGGCAAACATTTACTAAACCTGCACAAACCCAAAAAACGAAACAAATCCAAGACAAATTTCTAATATTAATATTGAGAAATCTAATTATTATCAGATTCTTAGAAAAATCATAAGAAATAAAATGATATTTTTGCTTATTATAAAATGTTTATAGTAAGAAAATATAAACAATAATTAAAAAAAATAAAAGTGAAGGTATTAAATAAACAGACATTTCTCATAGACATAAAGGGATCGAGTACTCAAGATATCTTCAATATCTCTTTAACTAATTTACACAAAATCTTCCTAAATCATAAACAAATAAGTAATTAACAAACCGAAATAGCAAAATTTTTAGAAGAACTCCAAATGGAGAAGAGAAAGGAAGAATCAGAGCATATGATGAAGGGAAGAGCAGTGCGAAATTTGGGATAAAGGGCTACAAGAAACAATCTTGCAAGCATTTATATCTCCCTGGATCCTGCAATAAGTCAAAAAATTCGTATCAATAAAAATTGAACAATAAAAAATGGAGCAAAATTTATTCTAAAAATCTAGAGATAAAGATAAGGTCTCTCGAAAAAAAAAAAAACATATGTTGATGTCTTCTTTATGCGACTGAAAATCTGGGACGAGATTGTTAATTAGCGTGAAAGAAAGGAGGACAGAATGCTAGTTTGTTTCAAGTTTGTGGTGTAATGTTTAGTTAATTATCGTTAAACTTGATCCAACGGTCTATAGACATTGTAATTAGATTAAAAGACATATCCAACTTAAGTCAAAAAGTTGACACCTAATCTATTCTAAAATAGGGGTTATTGCAACTGATGTATTTAGACTTGTTATGGTAATAATTGCAGTTAACATGCCAAGGGGAAATGAATATTTCCAAGCCATATAGTTAGTATACCGACCATGATATCCCTGTACAGTTTGGAATTGTTATGAGTAAAGGAGTATTTGTGTCTTTTAACGGGAAAAACCCCATTTTTCTTAGAAATGACATAGCAAAAAGTAGGTAAAATGATAGAACTTCCCAACTACTACAAAGCCTATCTCTTACATTAGGGGAATTGAAAGTCTTTTTTCAGCGAAAAAAAAAAGAAAAAAAAGAAAAAATTGCCTCTTCCATGTCAGTTTCCAAGTCAGCAACATATGCCACATGACAATTCTAGAAAGCTGAATTGCTTTCTTTAATACTTGTTAGATATATATGTATATCAAGAAATGGAGAAAGTTTAATTAGACAATTAGGCAAGGTGTTTCCAGAAAATTATCTTCAGGATGTATATAGTAATTCCCTCACTACATTATAGATGGCTTCACGGAAATTCTGACCGTAGGATACAATGCCTAACAAGAATAAAGAGACTGCAATTTTTAATATTTTTATAACCAGAACCAACCCAAATAGGAGTAGATTTATAACCAGAACCAACCCAAATAGGAGTAGATTTATAACCAGAACCAACCCAAATAAGAGTAGAATATTAGAGAAGTTGTTTATTACGACTGTCTGAGAATAAGGAGAGGAAAAAGATCGATACTTTTCTCTGTAATAGGTATCTAATTTATAGGCCAACAAGATAACGGTAGGAGTTTTTGTAGTTATTAGACACATCTTTTGTGAAAACTGATACAACCGTAAAGACATATCCCTTGACTTATCAAACACCAATTTAAATTCAACTTCTAAAAGCCTTCAATTCAAATATTCAAATAGTTATTTTCTTTAAATTATTATTATTAGATAATACGATTAATTATATATATAACAATCCTCCACTTATTATCTAGAATAAAAATAGAACATTAGGATCCCAATACATACAATTAATTAGGTATTTGTATAACATATGTCCAAAGGTGGCCGAATCCTTGAACATCTAGATTGAACATGAGACAAAGAGTATCATATTCATATTATACAATGGTTCATAGCTCTGCACCGACAGCGCATTATGGGCCTTGCGCTTAGTAAGTTTTTCTTGGATTTTACCGAATAATTCTCAAGAAGCGGCCTCTCACTTCTATACTTGCAAAGGTAGACTTATTAGGAGTGTCCACCAATCGCTCTATCACTCCACATAACCTATAAGTTTATTAAGAACATAAGTTCATCCGTTTAATTTGTGGGTAAACAGTGCATTAACCAGATATGGGACTTTAATAAGAATAAATTTACCCCCACTATTCTTTACATATTTAATGCACTGGAAATGCAAACCTCATGTTGTCATTTCTCTTTGATAATTTTAGTTAAATAACCTTTGAAATTCCATGCACAAGATTTCCAATTTACATAATAAAGTCAAGCTTTTATAATTGGCATCAATGTGATAAAGTAAGATTCAACTAAAATTATCTCTTTAAATCGGTAATAGTTCCATACCTCTCATGAATTTCTCAATTTTTTCACCTGATAATGGTTTTGTAAGTGGATCTGCTAGTATTTGATCCGTAGGTAGGTATTGCAAATTTACCTTACCTTTCTTCGCAACACTTCTTATGTGATTATATCTTAGTGCAATATGATTGCTATTATTAGACATTCTCTTAATCTTTGTATTGTAAAAGTTGCTTGGTTATCACAATATAAAATAATTGGTCCTTTTGGCATATCAATAAATGGAATGCATCTCATGAACCTTCTAATCCACAAGATATCTTTAGTTGCTAGAGACATAGCAATAAATGTTAATTCCATAGATGATAATGCAACACATGATTGTCTTTTAGAAAACCATGTAATATTAGCACCTCCTAAAGTAAATAACCAACCATTTAGCATCACTGTAACATTTATATGTTGAGATGTAAATAATAATGTAAAGAATATTTTAAATATTTCATTACTCTAGAAATTTCTTTCTAGTGCTCCTTACTAGGATTACTAATAAATCTACTAAGCATATCAATTGCATAAGCTATATCTGGCCTAGTAGAATTCATAACATATATTAAACTTCCTATGATTTTCGCGTATTTCTCTTGATTAATAGATGAATCATTATTAGGCAATAATGAACTACTGGGTTTAATTGGTATTTTACTAGGTTTACAGTCAAAGTAATTAAATTTCCTCAAAAAATTTTCAATATAATGCGACTGAGTTAAAATAAACTCATTCTCCTTTTTTATTACTTTAATACCTAGAATTATATCAACTGGTCCTAGATCTTTTATATCAAAAGTTTGTACCAAATATTGTTTTAGTTTCATTAGCATGTTAGAACCAAAAATAAGCAAATCATCTACATAAAGAGTAATTAACACTTTATAATCATTAGTACTCTTAAAAAATACACAATTCTCAACTTTATTACTTGTAAATCCAAATATTTTTATTTCTTTCGTAATTTTTTTATACCATTGGGTAGGTGCTTGTTTTAGACCATACAATAATTTTTCTAATTTGCATAGTTTATGCTCTTGGTCTTTAACAACATATCCTTCACGTTAATTTATATAAATTTTTTCATCTATTTCAGAATTTAAAAAAGCAGTTTTAATGTGTAATTTTTGGAGTAATGTTAAGATTATAAATTAAATCTTATACGAGAATAATTCTATAAGGACAGTAATCTTGTAATAGGCATTACTATAATGTCTAGAATACACATCTTACATTTGACTATAACCTTTTACTACCAATCTAACTTTATACTTATCAATGCTATCATCAGTTTTGAGTTTCTTTTTCAAAACCCATTTAACACCGATAGGTTTAGTATTAGGAGGAAGTTTTGTTAAAACCCAAGAATTATTCTCGTTTGTGGATTTAATTTCATCATCCATAACATTTCTCCATAAATTAGCATTAGGCAACGTGGTACATAACTTCTTGAAAAGTTTTTGAATCCTCTTCAATCACATATGTAACCATTCCAGGACCAAAATTCTTTTCAATCCTACGTCTTTTGCTCCTCCTTAACTTTATAGGTTCATCATTTACATTTTCCTCGTTATTATTTTTATCAATATTTACATTATCATGTAAATTTGAATTTTCACTTTGTTGATTATTAACAAATAATTGAGAGTTGGATTCTAGTTCACTACTTAAATCCTTTTCTAGTTCCAATTTATCAGCATTCCCAATAGTTAAATGTTCGAAATAAATCGCATCTTTTTTGAGTTGAATCCAAAATGCAAGCAACACAGACCCATACTTTAAAATAATTAATATCAGGCTTCCGATTATTCAATAATTCATATGGTATTTTATTTTGATTTTTATGTACAACACGATTATTTATATAACATGTTGTATACAATGCTTCTCCCCAAAAGCTAAATGATAACTTAGAATAAATTAACATGGCACTTACCATTTATCTAATAAGGTTCTATTTTTTCTTTCTGCTACACCATTTTCGGGTGGAGAATTTGGAGCTGAATATTCTCTATCAATTCAAATTTTTCGCAATTTAATTATGAACTCATTAGACTGAAATTCTCCTCCCCTATCAGGCCTTAATTTCTTTATTTTTCTACTAGTTTTATTTTCAATTTCTTCTTTAAAAATTTTAAAATTTTCAAATGCCTCATCTTTTATTCTTAATAAATATACATTAAGTATATTTAGAAAAATTATCAGTAAAAGTTATAAAATACTGTTGTCCACCTCTAGTTATATAATTTTTATTATCACATAAATCAGTATGAATAAGTTCTAACAAAATTGTTGTTCTTTTTATTGATTTAAATGGACTTTTAAAAATTTTAGCTCGTGCACAACAGTCACAATTATTACTTGTTAAAATAGAAGATGTGCTTAGTACTGACTCATGTGCAATTGTTCTATGCATGATATTCTTTCCAACATGTCCTAATCTATAATCAGGGTCAGCCAAATATTATTCACATCATCAACGAAATAAGTAGAAATATTAGAATTTTTATTAATACTCAGCAAATACATATTGTCTTTAGCATAATCTTTTCCAATAAATGATTCTTTTTTTTTTTACTAATAAGCACTTTTTGGGAATCAAATACAACTTTAACCAATGGTCATTAAGTTTTTTCACAGAAACAAGACTTTTCCTAAGTTTAAGAATACGGTAAACATCTTTCAGAGTTAGCACTTTCTCAGAAATAAGAGGAATTTGTACAGTTCCCTTTCCTATGACAGCACAAGTGAATGAATTCCCCATAAAAACGGTTATGTCTCGATTGACCACTTCATAGATCTTGAACATATTTTTATGGAGAATCACATGGCATGTTGCATCAGAATCAATCCACCACTCTTCATCTGTATCTACCATAAGAACTCTTGTGAGCATGGCAATCATATCATCATCTAGCACATTGGCTTCATTAGATTTCTTCCCCTTACTGTGACATTTCTTCCCCTTACTGTGACAATAATATCTTGCCAAGTGACCCATTTTGCCACACACATAACATTGACCTCTCTTTTTCTTGAAATCATTGACCTTGAGCTTGTGATCAACGTTTTTCTTCTCATTTAAAGAATCATTCTCTTTTCTTGTTGAATTTTTTCTTGGAATGAAAAAGATGATGTTTCAACAGTATGTATATCATTCTTTTCATGATTATCAAGTCCATCTCTAAATTTGGCCTAATTCTCAATTTGAATGTGTTGTAGTAACTATCCAAATTCAGAAGTTTTTTTTTTTTTTTAATGTTTTATAACTTTTTGATAATCTTTCTAGGAAGGAAGAAGTTTACCAATAATAGTAGAAACTTGAAAAGCCTCTGAAATTGGTTCACCCACATCAGCACATTGGGTACAATATCATGCATCTCATTTATTTGATTAATGATAGCTTTAAATCATTAATTTTAAAATCAATATACTTGTTAACTAGGAAAGATTTATTGTCAGCATCTTGATAACACATTAACATACCTATTGTAGTGCATTTCATAGGCTATTTGCGGTGACATGTGTGTGAAACACATTGAATAGAAAATTGTTCATGGCGTTCAAGATCATGAACCTGGAAACATAGTCATCTTCATACCACTACTTCTGATTGACAGAAATTTTTCCATCTAATTGTTCATGTTCATCTTGTGGATAAGCCTCACTCAATGCATAAGTCACTTTTGCTATTGTCAACTGATAAAAAAATCTTCATTCTCTATCGCTTGTAATTCAAACCATTAATTTTTTCTAGTTTCTTCACAACTTGAAGTTTTGTTTTCACCACCGTCGGATCTATTGAGAGAATTTTACTATCCTAAATTTGTAGTGTATATATATATATAGAGAGAGAGAGATTTCAAGAAAGTTTAATTAGACAATTAGACAAGACGTTTCCAGGAAACTATCTTTAGGATAGTAATTCCCCACTACATTGTAGATGGCTTCAGGAGAATTCTAACCCCGAGATATAGTGTCTCTTATACACATCTATATGTCTCCTAACAAAAATGAAGAGACTATAATTTTCAATATTCTTATAATCAGAACCAACCCAAATAGGAGTAAAGTATTAGAGAAATTGTTTATTACGACTGTGTGAGAATAAGGAGAGGAGAAGATAGACACTTTTCTCTGCAATAGGTATCTAATTTATAGGCCAATAAGATAACGGTAAGAATCTTTAGTTATCAAACATACCCTTTGAGAAAACTAATACAATCGTAAAGATATATCCCTTGACTTATCAGATACCAATTTAAATTCAACTTCTAAAAACCTTCAATTCAAATATTCAAATAGTTATTTTCTTTATATTATTATTATTATTATTAGATAATACGATTAATTAAATATACAAGCCTCCGTCTGCCTTCAACTCCTCTAACTGTCAGCTAAAGAGACGAAGGCTGCTTTTGCGAGATAGTAAGAGATTTTCTCAAAAAAATAAATAAACAAATGATGGGGAAAGTATCAAGCATGAAAAGGGAATGAAAAATATTTACATAAAACTTGGTTTTTGGCCTCATTTTTAGATTTTGCGGTCAATATTAAATTTTATAAAATTTTACTTACATCACCTTATGTCATAAATTTCATAACATTTAATCCACACCACAAGATCTACAAGTGAAACCAAAAACCAGTTCTACCTAAGTCTTTCCAAAGGAAATAGCAATTCTCTCTTCAACTTCTATTCTCATCAAGGACATTCGCGCCAATGCGATTTGGGCTGGCCTCCATCCCCACAAGGTCTCCTTCTTCCGTCTCCCGGAAAAATTTCCGATGACGCAAAATCAACTAAGTCGGTATTCTCCATATGCTTTCGTTCTCTATTTTCCTTTTTTAATTAAAAATTGGTTTTGGGGGGTTTTAGCTTCTATAAATATGGATGGTTTTGGGGTTTTAGCTTCTATGCATATGAAGACATTACTAGTAAAGAAAGTTGATGATGAAGAACCAAAAAAGATAACAAATAGATGTTGAAGAGACGTCATCGGAAATTAGCTTGTTTCATGGACAAAGATGTTAATGAAGGAAAACGAGGGTAGTGCAGGACGGACGAGCGTGAGGTTGAGATGGAAGACCTGGGGGATAGAGATGATCGTGAAGGAAGGTGACTTGGTCCTGGGTAATTTTGACATTTTGGCTAAAATAAATGTGGCAATAAGATTTTTGCTGTGGCAATATCATTGCCTCGAATATTGAGTAGGCAGTGAAAACCCGCTTAGTCAGAAGAGAAATGGTCTATGAATCCAATCAAGATTAACATGGAAAGTTAAGAATTTCCAATATATGCGCGGATCTAATCTCATGGCCTTTTGTGGAAGTTTCGACATCAAATGAAACGTGGAGAATTCTGGTGCTTAGATTATGATTCTCTAGATCAATCTTTAATACGGAAAAACCCAAAATGAAATCCAATCAAGAATGAAATGAGCCCACCTTGACGAAAATTCTTTGTTGGGAGACTAATGGGCTTATGAAAGTACGAGTGCTAGCCTGAGTTCTGGCCTGGCCCAATGATACATAAAGAGCACGTCCATTGCAATTCAAACCTTTAAAAGAGAAAATTTTTCCTACTGCAAGACTGTGGTTGAATGCGCATATTATCTAGATTTGGGCCAACAGATTTCATAAACAAATTTCTCGATATTTAATACGCCTTTACTACAATATTTTTTCCCTTTTTCTTTGCATCACAAGGTGAGATATTTATATGCAGAACTAACTCGGGGAAATAAAACTCTACCCCCAACATAAGAACCGAGTTATTTTTAATGGGCTATACAAAGAAAAAACATTATAAATTGAAAAAATTCTACAGTTCCATTGAGGGAATCAATTCTTTAACTTTAAGAATTTGTACAATATAAATTTTTAAAGTATATAGTATTATACTATACAAGTACTTAAATATAAAGAAATAATTTCCTAAAAAAAAACCCGTAGAATCTTCCTATAAATTGATCATACATACACTATGCGAAGCTTGGATATTAAAATTGTGTATTAGAATTTCTATTTTCTTTGTGAATTGAATTCACTTTTGGATGTGGAAAATTCTTTAGTACGGTTACCTGGCATGGTTCCTCATGACAAGTTGACAACCTTATTTGGCTTAATTTTTTTTTTTTTCTTTTCTTTATTTGGCTTCAATTTCCTCCGCAAAGGTTTAGATAGCAGTTAGAAGAATTCTTCCTCACCCCAAAAAAAAAAAATCATAATGATTAATATTTCTAAGATCAACAAGTCCTTTTATTATTTTGAATTAGTTTTTTTTTTCAACAGTTGGCAATTTTTTTCCATTTTCCACATAGAAACTTCCCACCCACCAAAAAAAAAAAACAACCAAAGCCATGTACATGTAAGTAAGTAAGATGACTCAAAGCTTCCAATTTCCAACCATGATTAATTTCGATTGATCAAAGGTAATTAAGATTACAACACAAAGATCAAATTACATTATCATTTGGATTTAGTTGGCTAATCCGAATCCGGTATCAAATTTCCCATCGAAATTACAAGAATCTTCCCTTTTGTATTCAAAGGTCGACACTTTTCTCCCATTGATGATCGTTTTCCTCCAAATAGCTTCTTCTTCATCATCGTAATCATTTTCTTCCTCTTCTTCTTCATCCTGCACTTTCCTCCAAGAAATCATCTTAGCCAACAGAAGGGCTTTGCTACTTATGTTGCTCTGAAGCCTCGCAACTGCCTTCTTTTTTTCACCCAACTGGACGGTTTTCTCTCCCCGGCGCTTTTGTGATTTTGTTGCTTTCTCGTGAGAACCACATAAAAATGTAACGAGGGAAAGAATTGACAAGATTGCTATTACCATAACGAAAAAGGTGATTGAATGAGGTAAGAAAGCAATTTTATGGAAAGGGATTTTAGGCATAGTCCTCACCATTGCTACGTGATGTAAGATTAGTAATAAAAGGAGATCAACAAACGAAAAATGGATTAAATAGTGAAGGCTATTGTTTCATACACCACTAAGCTTTTCATTACGAGAGAGTAGACTTTGACGACTTCCAAAATGAAATGTCACCACATATGGCTGCACTGAAAAGAACCTCTTACAGCGACTGCATATGTATATATAGAGTGATTTTCAATTCTAATTTATTTTACAATGAAAATTAATTACGCATTTATAAGAACATCTTAAAATTCATTGATGTAATATTTACATTATTAAAAAACGACACGTATGATTACTAATGTTTTAATACATAAGACAAAAATTTCATTCGGATAATAAATTTATCTTAATTCATCGCAACTGTTGACATAAATGAATAAGGTTATTTTCATTATTTCACAATTCGTTTGAGTCGGCACTAAGGTTCCAACTGTGACAATTACGTTTGCCATTAGGCCTACCGTGTTTTACCTGTTTGTTTGACTTTACCGTGACTGATTGAATTTTAGAACTCTAGTCTTCTTCCTTGAATAAAAAACAGATAGATGGGTTTGGGTTAATAAGTAGATTAATTGACCCCAGGTCAGTCATTCCACTGGAAATGGAGTCTAGAAGTGGGCCTCCAGTCAGCGTCAACTCCGTGTTAGATGATTATAGAGAAACAGAGCATTAGCAATCCAGGGCCAGTCGTTGCCCGATAACTCAATTAGGCCCCAGTGCGACTGCTAGAGGCACTTGGAAGGGAAGGGAAGATGGAAAATATACTACTTTATTATCACCTTTGTGAATCGGTAAATATTTAGATAAATCTAATCTTTAACTTCAATTATAGACTCTGTAATATAGATTAAACGTTAAAAAATTTATAATATCAGTTGATATAAATAAAATTTTTTAAAATTTAATTTTGATCACATGATTTACAGGTGAGACAAAAAATCGACTCTACATAAATATTTTCCTTCTCAACCCCATGGAAAATGATGCTTAAAAGGAATACATCACTACAATATGGATCCGGCCCGATTAATATTCCAACATAGGTATTTAATTTTAAATACTATAGTATCTTTTTCTTTTTTATGGTAATATAAATACTCCAGAAATTTATTAATGTTTCTGATATTATAAAACATTCAACGTATTGCAGTCAAATTACTCATCAGGTCCATTTCAAAGTGTTGAAATTAATTCAAACACGAATCACAAATTTAATAATAATATCATATTAAATTATAAAATTTTTATTAAATTTCGTTTAATACCACATCAATAATTTTATCTCAGTTTTATATAGATTGTATAATATTTATGCACTATAATTAGTTTACAATTCATGTTGGTGATAGGACGAAAACTAGCCACAAGACTTTCAAGAAAATTTCACTAACATTACAAAATGCGTCGACGTGCCTTTTTGTGTCTCGTGCATGTTTCCAAGTGGGCATACTTGATCCATAGGAATACATATGTCTAACATTGAATCATGCTGTAAAGGACCAATTATCAAACAACTATCGTTGGATTAAACTATAATTCTATCTTCTAATTGATATGTTGCTTGTTTTAAGCACCAAGAAAACCACAGGATACATAATCTTCAAAGCCAAGTTAGTCTATATACAAAATATACAAACCATTTCATATATAATTAACAAAAGGAAAATACAGCAAACAATCTAACTACTATATAAACTCAAAAAAGAAAGGAAATTAAGGACAGTTAACAGACTAAAAAGCAAATTAATTATGGAAGAGGAGGAGTACATAAACTTCAAATTTCTTTTATTTATTATTCAAAAAAAAAAATGTTTAACAAAATTTTATTCCCATTAGATGTGTTTTTAATTATATTATTATTTTAATTGGAATTTAATATTCTTGAATCTTCTATCATAATTTTTTCGAAACAGTAAGTTGAAATAATTATATAACAAATTTTGATTGATTTTGTCAAATTCACCCTGATTTGATTTATTTTAAAGTGTTGATTATTGTGTCATGGAAGACCAAATGATTGATCAAGATCCAACGTGGTGACCAGAGTTCCTACTAACTTATCCACGATCAATCAAAAAACATCATCATAATTCATAACACATTTGTAACAGCGACATACACGAAAATTACATTAAAAAAACAAAAAAGCAAAATTAAGCTACATGAACATCATAACATGCACATTTCTAGCACAACAATGTCACCAGAATGTACACCATCTTATATTATTATTTAAACATAGGAAAATCAAATTGGGATGGAATTGGAAACCGAGGGATAAACCACGGTGGCCGGATGAGCCATGATGCGGCGGCCCTTCATGTGGCGAAAGCAATAAACCAGAGCCCCAACGGGCCACTCCACCAGCGCCGCCGCAGCAAACGCCAAGAACCCAATTGTCGGTCCCACCACCTTGCACCTACAGGGGTTTCTGCCCGTGCCACATTGCACACAAATTGGTACACCAATTGCCATGTTTTTTTTTCTTTAATAAATAAATTTTCCTAGTAAAAATTTCAGTGAGTAGAGAGATCGAGTAAAACAAAGTAATAGAAAAGGAAAACTTTTGCGATGGTATGCAAAAAGATGCCCAATCGAATCATGAATTTGAGTTGGGAATATCAACTTCTGCACCAATTTTATAGGCAGCACTCAGAGTTTTGTGATACCTGAAAATGGATGGGCTTTGGCGGTGGTATGGGAACAGGTGGACCGGGATAATACGTGTCACGGGCGGAATGCTTTTTGGGTACACGTGTTGACATAATATTTTCTTTTTCTCAATATTGGGCTTCTTTTTTGGGCCCATAAAATTGAGGTTCTAAAGCTCAAAGAAGGAAACCCCGTTAATTGAGGTCCAATATTATACAGGTATTACATTTGTGGTTTGTGATAAGGCTTATGACCATTCAAACTAGAGGGCCCATTACGTAGCAGATCCTTCAAAAGTTAAAGAAGCAGGCGCTTGGGCGATACATATGACAAGTTGAAAATTTTTGGGGTTAATAACACTTTACCTTCCTGAATTAGGGAGTAATTACACTTTGTCTCTCTAAATTATAAAAATATACACTTTACTCCCATTCACATTATTCATATTTTAAAATTTTTAAATATCTAAAAAATCTAGGTTAAAGACAGAAATACTCATAGTATTATATTTTTGATTTTTTCCATGTATTTAACTGATTTTAGATAGTTATAAAAGAATTAAGAAAAAATAAAATAATAATAATGGCACATTGATATCTTTGAGTGAAAATGTAAGAAAGTATTGAATTATATTATATCTGACATAGAAAATTTGCATACGTTAAGTCAAATATTAAAAGTATAAAATATTAAGAGACATCAAAAAAATCACAAAATTTTATAAAAATATATATTTTCATACAATCCTTTTAAATAAAAATTTTTAATAGAAAATTGTTCTATCACGATGGTTAAACATTCAAATTTAAAATAATATAAAATGAAATTTAAAAATTTTAAAAATTTGACCAAGAAATATATTGACATAAATTATATTGAAATATTATATAGTTTATTTTTGCTTATTTTTAAATAATTATCACATCACTATCAAAATTTAAATGTATAAAAAATCAAAATATAGTACCAAGTGTATTTTAGTCATTTAACTAGATTATCTTAATGATTTTAATATTAATAATAGCATGAATAGATCAATAGGGGATAAAGTATATATTTCTAAAATTTACGAAAACAAAGTGTAATTACTCACTTAATTTAGAGGGTAAAGTATTATTAACCCAAAATTTTATTTTGAAGATATATCAGTGAAAGACCCGTACCATAAGCATTTTGAGTAGGGGTGGCAATTTCGAATCTGACACGACAACACAATATGAAATTAACAGGTTTAAATACGACCCAAATTTAATTGAATTGTTAACGAGTCGACCAGTTTTTGACCCAAATTTAAACAAGTCGTGTCGTGTCAACCCACAGGTTAACTCGATAACCCGTTATCTTGTGTCAAATACGACCCGTTTAACTCGTTCAGATATTGAGTAACCTGAATTATCCATTAATTAATTAGGGTATATATAAAAATTTGACACAATAATACACTCTTTAATGGCATATCGTATCATTCGGGTTAATTATAGATTATCGTGTCACCGGATAAACTAAATAATTTTTGTATTAGTGTAAAATATTTTAAAGGGTTAATGGGTCGTGTTGGGTCAACCTGTTAATAAATGGGTCATGACATGGCACAATATGACACGACCCAAATGCTTAATGGATCGTGTTTGGGTTGAGATTTTCTAACATGAACCTGATAAGGATCCGACACGACCCATTAACACTCCTACTTTTAGGTTGTCCAAATATGCATCAAACTGTTGTGATAGTGCTAAAGATCTTATATTTCACATTTTATCTCAATCTCTCTCTCATTATCTAATAAATAATTAAAATTCTTCTATTAAGATTTATAGCAATATTTTAAAAGAATTTTGATAGTTTATTAGATAGTAAAAGAAAGGGGAGATAAGAAGCGAATTAAAAAAAATTTAATGCTGTAATGGCTTGAAAAAATGTCCCAACCCTCTCTATTCGTAGCCATTAGTTTTTTTTTTCAATTGTGCCTTGAATTCGATTCCAATTTGTGTTCATAGTATATTAGTCTTATATTGTGTCTGGATCAATAGATTTGAAACCCTGAAGAATTTCAAATTCACTTATTTTTTTTTAAAGGGATTTGTAAAGTTGAAATGGTTGAATTTTAAATTTATTTAAATTAAAAAGTGTGAAATAAAAGATTTCAAATAACTTTTTAATTTGGATAAATTTAAAATTCAACCATTCTAACATCACAAATTCCTTGAATAAATTAATGAATTTCAAATCGTTTTTTAAATCCATCAATCTAAACACAACATTAATTAATTTATACATAATAGATGTTGCATTATTCAGTAGACTGTAGTACTTTCCACTTTGAAGGAGTGGTGTTTACAATGTTTGATAACATTTGATATGGGATTGAAAAGTACTTTTTAATAAAGTTCAGACATGAAGCTTTTGTATACAAACAAGTTTAACTAAAACTACTTTTACTACCAAGTTACTTAAACCAAAATATATATAATTTGTAAATCGCAGTCCTGTTTAGAGGAATGAAGTAGGTTCGTTACTTTCCAACTACGAATTACTAAGAAAGAACAACTAAAGTGCGAACTGGACGATCTTTTGGCTAGCGTATTAGATTCCCCTGTTGCGTTACATTCAAGTTTTCGCTTTCAAGAAGTTGTTGCTTAAGCGTTTTTGAAGGATCAATCCAGCAATTCTTTTCTGTAAAGCAAAAAAAAAAAAAACAACCTATGCAAGGACCATTATGCATGAAACCTATGAAAGTAAATGCATCATAGCATATGATCCACGCTCATGCAGTAGGGAAAATTTCTAAAAATATACCCCTTTTCAAATTTATTCTTTAAAAAAAAAAAAAAAAAAGAGGGAATGCGAGATCAAGAAGGCCTTTATCTTCTGTGAGGCCTTCTGACCTCGCAGAAGATAAATTCCCAAATACAAAAAAAAAAAAAAATTCTTCGTCCTACTCCTCGTCCTCCTTCCTCTTCCTCCCCACCACCATCTATATTTCCTTCCCTCTACAACAATCACCACCTCCATTCCACCACCACCACCACCACTACAACCAACACAACCACCGCCACTGCCACCCACCACCAAAATATTTCAGATAAATTTAATTTTTTTATGGAGTCCAATTATTTTAATTAATATTTTTTTTTAATTTTGTTTAAATAATTAATTTTGTTAATGTAAATGTTTTATAAATATATTTTGTGTTGGTAGTTTATATTTTTTATGTTTTTGTATTTTAGTTAATAATAGTGCACAATTTTCATTCGCAATATACATAGTCAAATTTACTAAATCCTTCATTTTTTCTATTTTTGTAATAGTGCACGATTTCCATTCGCAATATACATAGTCAAATTTGCTAAATCCTAAAATATATATATATATACATACATAGTCAAATTTGCTAAATCAAAAAAAAAAAAAATTCATTACAACAACGCATTTTTTAAATGCGAGGTTAAAAAAAATAAAATTTAAAGACCTCACATTTCTGCGATGTGTATTTTGACTGACCTCGCATTCCGCAAATGCGAGGTGATCGAAGAAATTTTTTTTTTTTTTTTTAAATTTCTGGTCAGGAAATACATTTTGCAATAGGTGATACAAAAAAAGAACAAATTTAAAAAGGGGTTTATTTTTAGAAATTTTCCCATGCAGTAGCTGATGAACCATTAATTATATTTAGTATAGTAGATGATCGATAAAGATGGCCTTTAATTTCTTGAGAGATGGCAACACAACTTTAAGTAGTTATTGAACCCAAAATGAAAGGGGAAAAAAAAACATGTTTAAGTTTCCACAAACAAATGGACGTTTGTACACAATAATTGAAAGAAAAGGGAAGTGTGATAATGCCAACTTCGTACTTTTCATTAAGAAGGCAGAAGCATGATTTAACCCCTTGATTGTGATAGTAAAATCTTAACACATATATTTTTTCTTGTTTTTTTGCTTAATGATATACGTATATGGAAAAAGCAAGAATCGAACAGTCAATCTATTTCTAACAGGAACAAATACCATTGTTCCATCCATTCACCAATGGCAAAATGCAAGTGCATGCAGCCTAGATCGTCCTTTTGGCTGCTAGAGACTTACAAATTACATTAACTAACCCCGAATGATTCCCCTTTCATTGAATGTCGGAAAATGGAATTTATTCTTTGAGATCTGACCTTTTTATTTAAAAAAAAAACCCACCTCTCTCCTACAATTTAGTCACTAAAAGATTTGAACACATAACCAGACTTTTTGCTATCTAACACGCACTCACCTAACTTCAGCACTTCGTTGTCAGATCGACTTTGATTAGTTGATTATAGCTTAAAAAGAAGCTTTTCCACAAATACGAAGAGAAGAAGATGACGATCAAACGTCGAAAAAAGGCCCTACGTATTTACAACAGCCACATGCAATTCGCATTCATACTTGCCTTCTATTCTATAACACCACCTATAGAAAGAGGCTCATAATTGCAACTAATAATATATACCAAGTCTCCATCTCCATAAAAGCCTTAAATTAGTTACCTAACAACACCCATTATCCCAAGTTGATAGCTAGCTGCCCATGTCCATGCAATGAATAAGTATTAGATATGACAGCGGTTGAAATAACTGAAAAATGCAAAGAATTTTTTCCATGCAACATGCATTCCAACACATACATCATACCGTAATAAGTCATCCACATGCACCCTTGAAATGATCACTTACTAGGATCATACTATTAACTAACAAAAGCCCCTTCATCTTCTGCCTCATCGTATCATACCTTCCTCTCATTTGATAACTACTCAAGCTAAATTCCTCCTTTGCTTCATCACCGATCTCTATAGTGGGAATCAAATATTAATTCATATGATGCTATTTATTATTCTCCTCCTCTCAATTTTGTTGGTTCCAATAACTACTAATGCTTCTATTCTTGAAAAAATTGATGAAAAACAAGCTGTGCGGCCAATGCCCGAGACGAGTATAAAATGCGGAGAATGCCCATGTGTAAATCCATGCAGTGAACAGCTGCCGCTGCCGCCGCCTCCTCCAAAGATCACTCAGTACTGTCCTCCATCACCCAACCACAAACTCCACAGTCGCCGAGGTTCTACGACTTTACAGGCCCTCCACAACCACAAACTCCACCATCGCCGAGGTTCTACTACTTTACAGGTCCTCCAGAAGAACTAAATCAACTGGCCCCACCTCCCCCAAGATTCACGTACGTGATAGGCGGCCCTCCTCAAGGGAACTTGTATCGAACTGATCCGTTTGATCTGGAATTCTACAACGGCGCCACCACATGTAGTTGTAATTATATCCTCGTATCGTTGCTATTTACTATAATTTGTGGATTGCTGGAGATATTGATCTTTTAGTAGTGGGTATAGAGGTACAACAATCAAGTACTAAATTGACTTACAATTGTCTCTTTCTTGTAGTAGTATAATTTACTTGTACTCGTGCATATTCAGTCTCGTAAAAACTTTGTGGCTAAATTAACGTGGAAAGTTAAATTTTGTGCCCAAAACTAAATTAATACTTTATCTATCCCATTTTAACTGTTATTTTAGATTACTTGTAATCAAATTTTAACAAATCGAAAGGGTATGTTCAAGAATTATTTGTATTCAATTCAAATTCGAGTCAAAGTGATATCAAATTTGACTTGAATGTTTGATAATTTATTTGAAAAAAGCATAGTTTGACTCATAACTTTTGAGCCAAATTCGAACACATCTATAATTCGTTTATTTATGACTTTTAGCATAATTTGCAATTTTCTTGTCTTAAAATTTTGTTTAATAATAGTTTAAAATTCAATTACGATAGTTAAAGGATGTGATGTAGATACCTATTACGATTATTTAGGAAAGTGATTTGCAACTTGTAATTCAAAATATATGGAAAAAAAAAAAAAAGGAAAGGGAGATTCAATTAGGAAAATAACTAATAAGTAAGAAAAATGAAAAATACTCTATGCAATTAAATTCCCTATTTCTATTCTTCTATTTTATGTTCACGAACTTATCAAGTCGGACAATATGGTTATCGTGATTAACTCGTTAAAAAAGTCGAATCTCGTGAAAAGTTATACAGGTTAAATTGATAAATCAATGAACAAGTTTGAACGATTTTGTCTCGAATCGAGTACCAGGTTATTGAAAGTAGATTACAATAACATAAATACATGCAAAATAAAGAATTTATGTAATATTAAATTCAATCAATTTTGCATAAATATAATTTAAAATGACTAAATTATTTTTCTACATTAATATTCTTTAACTAATAATCCTCCCTTTCCATTTATATGCCATTAATGGCAAAATTGGAAAAAGAAATTCATTTATTACCTTTTTAAATTCCTAAAAAAAAAAAAAACAAAGCAAAATGTCCAAAACTTATACACAAAAACAAAATTGTATAATGTTACCATGTCAAATATCATACTTGCCGATAGGGTGTTATCCCATAAAGGAGACCAAACACAAAATTGGTTAAAGAAAATTAATTTGATTAGTTACTTTGATTAATTTCCTATATGTGCGCGCCGTAGTAACTATTGAATATGAAGACTGATCCTCCGCAACGACAGGTCTGGCAAAAATAGTCTGACAGGTGGTACCAATTATTTGAACAATCATGAGTGGCAGAGCAGTTCCTTATTTAATGAAGGAACTAGCTGCGTACTACAATACTCTATCTCCATTGTCAAGTCAGGATATATTTTTTACACTTATCTTTATAAATCATCCGCTAATTAATAGAGATTTCTTATACTGACTCTTCGAATTCACGATCTTTGGGATAATTTTATCACCCTCTCTTGTAGTCAAATATGAAGAGTAGCTATCAGCTTGGATCACAGGGTATGGGGAAGAGTAGTTGTATCCAAAATATTTAAAATTATATATATATATATTTTAAATTATTATTATATTATTATAAGAATTAAATTTTGTCCTCTCAAAAATTTTAGAAAATATAAAAAAATATTCCCTATAAATATATTTATCATAGTCTTATTCTCCTGTTATTTATAAAATATATTATTTTTCTTGGTATTTTTTTAAAATTTTAATAATTTCTTTTAAATATAAAAATTATATTTTACCCCCCATTAAATTTTACAAAAATTATAAAATTATTTCTTCAAAAATATGTATATATAATTTTTGTCTAGAAATTACCAGAGAAAAATAATAGCTACTACAGTTCTATTACCAGTACTGCTGGGCAAATTCTGAACCTTTCTTTCATTCGCAATTAATTAATAGCGACGAATAGGATATGGTAGCCAACTGGCTACACTTGTTGTGTTCATGGAAAATGCTACTACTCCCAACAAAGAACTTTATTATAAATATTTTAGGTCCAAAGGCTAAAATTTGTAATACTGAAGTTTGAAAGGTTTTAATTTTGTATCAACGAATCAATCAACTTTTCTTGCCCTTTCTAAATGAAACAGCATCTTACTTTCCATATCCCACACCCACGATCAAGAAATTTAAATAAAAAAGAAAAATTCATACAGTAGCATGGCCGTGTAAGAGAGAAAAAGTAGTGAGAATCGGTTCTAAAGCTTCAAGGAACTCTTATCTATCTAAGTTCTAACGAGAGAAAAGAAACTTCTCAGATTAATTTATCCAGAATATAAAAGTATTTTTGGGCCTCCCCAATCCAGCAAGTAAAATCAGTGCTGTCTAGTGTCTACAGAAACAATTGACTGGTTTCTTCGTGGGCTGGATAAATGAGAGCTCCAACAAAGAATAAATCCTAAGATACATATTAAATTTTGTAAAATACTAGTACTATAAGTCGTCACAATTTGATTTTTTTTTTTTTATTATCAATATCTCAAATTTTTATAGTTCAATCTTGTATAAATTTATTTAATTTTTAAAAAAATTTAAGTGAACATGTGTTAGTATATAATTTGACAACTAATTTTACTAACTACTAGTGTGACTGTACTAGGATAGTATTTATTGCTTGCTTACAAAGTTATGGTATTCTTGAATTTTTCTCCTTAAAATTTTTTTTGGAGGTAATTTTCTCCTTAAATTAGGGTATCTTGTCCTCTACATAAAGGGTTTAAGTGAAGTTTAAATCCGATTATTTAAAAATTTATAAACTTATTTTTCAGTTTTTAGGATTCATCACTTCCCAAGTCCCAAGAATTTGTTACCTCATCTGGTCCTTTCTCAAGAGCACATACTCTCACTCCCATTCCTCTTCATTCGTCATCTAGCATAATTTCCAATACGTGGTCTCACCTAACTCAAATCTGAAATTGATCTGCACAAATAGTTTGAAATCTTCAAAAACCTTCCAACTACCAAGGCTTTGATCATTTCCTGATTTCCATCACACAATGGACTAGAAGTCGGTCTATAACTCTATATTCATGAATCACGATATCAATCTGCTAAATATACCCTCCCTCCATATATTACTTCATCAAAAAAGAAAAACCAACAATTTTGTACTAGTCCAATAGTCATCTATACTAGTCTATAGATAGACACTTAGCAATTCAAAACCCATCCAAAATTATTGGATGCCCTCTAAAAACTAAGACCTTATCTTTTGTAAGGCATTTAACGATACTGTCTTGATTAGAGTTCTGCATATTCTGTATGTTTTTTAAAAACTGAAGCCCGAACTTCTATAAAACATTCAATGATTTTAATTAGAGTTTTGCATATTTCGTATGACCATTAAAAAAATAAGGATTCCGTTGATTTTCTATAAAAACATTCAATGATTTTAACTAGAGTTTTGCATGTTCGTGCCAAACAGTCTTTATTAGCGGATCTAATCATATGATGTTGCTTTCAAAACCTGCAATTAAGTAATTGAAGATATTATAACAAGTGTCTCTTACAAAAGCTTACTGCTTTCTAGTAGTTCATTGCATCTCCACCTCACTTCTTTATTCACCTCATCTCTTACTAGTTTTATCTGTATACTTGTAATCCTAAATGCATCCATGGCCATGGCCAAAACTTTCAACCAAATTCTCTTTCTAATCACATTGATTATTACATTCTTGAATTCATCAACATCTAGAGTGGCTGCTCAAGGGATATATAATTCTCCACCTCCTCCACCTCCACCTTTACTGAATGCCCTTGTCTTACTCCTCCTCCACCACCTGCCACTACAAATTGTCCACCACCCCCTTCACCACCACTGCCAATAGTTTTATCCACCACCACCTGGTGGATACTGGCCTGGTCCATACTACTATAATCCTCCACCACCACCACCACCAACTGGTGGATACTGGCCGTATAACCCTCCACCATATATTGACTACAACGCCCCTCCACCTCCTGATCCCATCTTACCTTATTTTCCTTTTGACTACAAGAATCCTCCTCCTCCACCAGATAACTTTTCTTCAGCAACTTTGCTCAACGTTCCATCAATGATTTGGATGTTTCTGAGCTTAATTATTACTCTACTATATTTGTCTTCTTAACAGAATTTATACTACATGAGGAAATGTGGTTCAACCACTCCATGCTTTGCTCAAATAAGGAATCGCCAATGACAAAATAATGTTACTAAGCGAGAGCAATGATTTAAACTCGCGGTATCGATTAATTGGCAGTTCCACATCGTACGTTGCAGCACAAATAACGAGAGACGGTTAGATAGGTAGAATGGAATTATGTACTCTCGGATTTTATTTTATTTTTTCTTGGTGTTATTCATTTTAACTTAGCAGTTTTATGTTCGAATTGCTGTACTAATCATAATAATGCTCGGATTAATGTGGTCGATTAGGCATTAGAACCAATTTATTAGCTGTGCTATGCTAATTCTTCAAGCCACTGGTTGCAAATTGCAAGTGGTGCATGTAACTTGTCAGAGCAGAAAAAGCATCCCTTCTTTTTACCAAATTAAAAAAAAAAAAAAAAAAGTGGAAATTAAATTCATCCCTTATTTATCACTCTTCTTTGAACTACGTTATCTTTTTTTTTTTTGGGTTGGCATTCTAGATTTCTTGTGTATTTCTGATGTATATCTAGGGTAATATTGATTGGAACTTTAGCACTTTAATATTCACCAGCTATTGTTTTGTTGCTGCTGTAACCATGTGTTTCTATTTTTATTATTATTATTATTCTAGATTTTTTTCTGCTTCTTCTTTTTCTGGGTACATGCCCACTAGATAATATTCTTTTTCTGCTCAAACGTAAATATTTAACGAATTTCGTATGTAAACAACATTTTTTATTTTCTGGGAACTAATAATGCTTAACGGGTTTACAAATTTACCTAAAAAAGTTAGCACGTTCTAGTTAATATGTCACCATCCTATTAGTTACAAATGTGTTAACGAACCCAGCTGTCATTTGTATCACATTCGTATAAGACAATATGTCAATTAGATGAATTGATTTAACATTTTTCATGTAAACTAGCAAAGCAATAATTCGAAATTAAAGCCTACCATGGACCATATTCTGTCTTATATCTTGTTTCATTGTTTAATTAACTGTCAAAATTCTGTAGAGTAATTTTAATAAAGTAATTTAGACAGTTTATTTGATAATGTGACAAAAAATGACACAAAATGTAAGACAAAAGATACCTTATATAATCTCAAATATTGTTATTTGTGAAAATGTACCTCCAATTTGCAATTGGATTAATACGATGATTGTTGAGAATGAAAGGTGCTTAAAAGTACTCTTATTATAACACCATTCTAGATGTCAAAATTGTGTCCTTATATCTCTATATCTCATTGAACAGAGGCCTTAAAAATGCATTCTTATATGGTGTAATAAATAATTTGTCTCGCCCAGCATCTGAATAATTGTGTCATCTTTTTGTCAAGCAATTTATTTCTCTTTTTAATATCTTTTGTGGGAAGCGTGGGAAGAAAGAACATTCACAATCTTTTAGCCCAACGGACAAATGGAGGCTGTATATAATTAGGAAGACTGGACATCATTATCATTTCTAAATGTTTTATTTTGTGGGGCTTCAGCGATCCGCAGAAATAGTTGAAACATCTGTTCATTTCGTACCAACAAAATGATAGTTCAAGAAAATAGAAATTTACTTAAGAGACTAACAATTCATGTTAGTGCAATTGACTGATTAGGGAGACCTAGGGAGAAATTAAAACATATATAGGTAAACCGATCAAATGAAAATTAATCTATCTATTTATTATATATTATGTTATATACTATATTATATATGTGATTTGTTTCTCCTAAATTTTGTTTCTCCCCTCCTGGTGTTTCTCCCCTTTTTTGTGATGACTAAAATATCCGTCCTTAATAAAATATAATTTCACTTCCCAATAGAAAACTTATATAAGTGTTTCTCTCTTTTTTGTAATGTTTAAAAACCACTCTTAATGAAATATAATTTCCAATACCTAATAGGAAAACATATTTTAAGTGCTTCTCTACTTTCTTTGTAATGTTTAAAATATTCACCCTTAATGAAATATAATTTCCAATTCCGAATAAGAAAACATAATTAAATTACTCATTATTTATTCTACCAATTTTATTAAACAAAATTACCTATTTTGGCATAAATACATACTAAGATGGAAGATTTTTATTTGTATAAAAATATTTATTATAGTTAAAATTTTAAAAATAAAAAATGAATCATATAATTTTAATTCCCTATAAGAAAACATAATTAATTAAATTACATGATGACAAAAATACCCGCCCTTAATGAAATATAATTACAATTCCCAATAGCAAACATATAAAAATGTTTTCTCTTTTTGTAATGTCTTAAATACACCGTAATGAAATATAATTTCCAATAGCTAATAGGAAAAAATATTTTAAGTGTTTCTCTACTTTTTTGTAATGCCTAAAATACCCACCTTTAATGAAATATAATTTCTAATTCCGAATAGGAAAAGATGAATAAATTTTTTTATTATAATTAAATTTTCAAAATATAAAAAATGAATAATAAAATTTTTAATTCCCAATAAGAAAACATAATTAATTAAATTACTCATAATCTATTCTACCTATTATTTAGGATACAACCATCTATTTCGACATAAATACATAATAAGATGGAACACTTTTATTTGTATAAAAATATTTATTATAATTGAAATTTCAAAAAATAAAAAATGAATCTAATTAAAATGTAAAAACTAAACCCTGAATCAAACAAAAATTATGTCTTTTGTATAAGAAATTAAACAGATTAAACTAATATATTCTTCATATTACAAATAGGTATAATATAGTATTTTAATTTCATTATAAAAAATTGAAATGATAATGATGTTTTACTTTAAAATGAATTACATGTTCATGAAAACACCCTTTATTTTATTCTAAAATGTATGAAATACAAATAATAAGACAAATTGTTTCCTCCTTAAATTATATGAAATTTTGGCATAAATACATAATAAGAATGTATACAATTCTTGTATAGAAAAATCATTTATATTTAAGCATATATAAAATAAATATACTATATTTTCTCTATCTGTTATATATGTTCAAATTGTTTATATTTTTTAAAAACAATAAAAACAATCTTTTATAACTATTATAAATATTCCAAATTCACTACAATTATTTTCTTTTTTCTAGTTGTTTATTCAATCTGGTCAGTTTAAGAAATTGAATTTATATCCTTTAATGATTGTACATGTTTAATTATAAGGTTAGTTATACTGAATTTAATTTTTAGAGTCATTGATAAGTTAATACCTAACATTATCTATTGACCAGTAAAGTCTTTCTATTATATCAACTAAACATGTTGATATTTTACCCCTATTATATTCTAATATATTTTTGTTTAATTTTGTCTGATAAATAAAGTTTTCATAAAGAGAAATATTTAATTCATGTAGAATTAAATGAAAAGATACATTGAAGTTGAATTTGACAGGGATGCTTTTAAATTTGCTTGGGATTAATTGAAGAAGATGACAAATCTAGTCGATATTATTTTTGAACACAACTTTCTTTAGCGATGATCAACTATAATGATTTCACGACTCTTGATTATAGTGACTTCTTTAACTTAAAATAGTGATTAATAGGAGACATATCTCCATGTGTATAAGAAAGCTTTGAATATGTTCCAATATTGAATATATATAACATTGTTTCCTTATTTTTTAAGTCTATATTACGATTAATTTAGATTTATTTTTTCTTTCCTATATGAAGAAAAGAAAATTAACCAAGCAATGAAAGTAAAGCAAAAAAAAAAACTTATAATCTTTAATTGAGATAAAATTATTTGTTAATTTTATATCTCTTTAATTGTATTTCTATTACTAAATCTTTATCTTTGCTAACATCATTTTATAAAATATTAGTTTAGATGAACTATTGATGAGATAGAAAATAAGTTCAATCTGTGGTACAATGCATATACCTAGAATATTCTGAAATAATGATTGTAACAATATTCTAAATAGTTACAGGTATACAATGAATTTAAATGTCAAATTTGGAAATTACAATACCGGTTGTTATAGTATATGCTACAACAATAAAGAAATATTGGTTTGAACTAACTATTGATAAGGTAAAAAACGTTAAACCAATTGTATGATTCATGCTCAAAATAGTATAGAATAATTATTACCTAAAGACCTATAAGAATACTACATATAAATTATAGGAATGACAATATAGAAAAAAAAATAAGTGAGTAAGTACTCTAAAAGACAATATATATTATTCAAATATAGTCATACTATTAAATACTCTAAAATAATTACAAATATAGATTAATTTTACATGTTGATTTTGGAAATTACAATGTAACTCTTCACTATTTAACAAAATAATACAGATGTAGATTAAATATCTTGGTATATAATAAAAGGAATTAATTAAAAAAGTGCAAAAAATAAAAAAAATAAATCCATACACTTTTATTAGCCTTCATTTTGTTTATATATTTAATAAATGCAAATTTAATTTCATACTAAAATATTATATCAAAATGTAATTTTGTAGTTAATCATATTCGATACCATTAAGGATGAACAGAAGAGTTGAATATCAATATTATCATAAGATTAAGAAAATATAAAAAATACCAATATATTCTCTATGTGGATACATAATTAATTTACACAATATGTTATCAGGTCTATATGTTAACATATTGTGTAAATTATTTTTGTTATCTTGTTATAAAATTATTTTATTAATGTAAATATTTTCATTAATAAAATAATTTTGACACGTTTCTTTTCTCTGATATTTGATATTTGATGGTGATTTTATCCTTTACAAATGATAAAGAATATATAGATATATCTCAAAAAAGATCAATATTATGGAAAATTAGTCTTTATCTATAATTGATTAAGTTATTGGCGGTTTCGTTAGTAGAAATTATAACCTATGAACCTAAAAGACAAATAAAAATTATTTTAGATTGGAGTTAATTACATTTTAAGCCATTAAAGATGAATAAAGAGCTTAGAGCGTTAATTAAATATTGAAGTGGATATTATCATAACTTCAAGAGATAACATAATTATATATTCTCTATATGTATATATATTTTACATAATATGTTAGCAAAAAATTAATTGTGATACAAAAAATATATAAAATGTCACTTAAAGTAATAACGTGTAATTTTAGTTATATTTAAAACTACAATTTCATTATCATTTCGTGTATTGTAGAGTAAGATAAATGATTATTTTATCTAACAATCATTGCATTTTATAGCAAGACAAAAGATTTATATATTTAATAATGATTTAATATATTATATATTAACTATTTATAATAGAGAATATATAGTTGATTTGTTTAGTAATCCTATACATAAGACAATAATAATTCAATATATAAATTTACAAATATGTCTTAGTATAGGATAACTAAATTAGAGTATATTTCTTTCTATTTATTGAAATTTTTATTAATATATTGTCTCTTATACACATCTATAGATATCATCCGATTACCTATTAATATTTTCGCTACTAATATATTTTTAAAATACTTCATCTATATAATGTTTGATACTTGACAATGATATTATCTTCTTCTTTCTTTCTTTCTTTTTTTTTTGTAATGACAAAGATTATGCGCATATATTTAAAAAGTTCTTAATCTTTAATTGTTTAATTAATTGATAGTGACACATTAGTTGAAATTATAATCTAGGCACCTAGAAGAAATATAAAAAAATACAATTATCATACGTCTGTCTCTTATACACATCTAGATGTGTATAAGAGACAGCTTAAATATGGAATGTATATATCATTCTGAACAATCAATCAATAATTGAAAATTCCTACAATTTATACGCAGTATTTAAACTCTCTATATAGTATGACTATTAAAAATATATTTAAAATATATAAATTTTGTATAAAAATTCAACAGTTAAAATTTTCGTGATTATCATTCATTAATTACTTATTTATTTTTTAGAAAATAAAAATTTTCAATAAATTATAAATGTTACATGTGCAAAGCACGTGCTGTGTTCTAATAATTAGGTATAAATGACAGATTTATGTTTAATTACTTTTACTTATACTTCTTACAAAAGAGTTGCATTAGTTTTTTCTTCCACAATTTTTTTTTTATAGATTTTCTATTGGATCATGATGAATTACTAAGTTATTGCTTTTGAACCAACGAAATGACAGGTCCACTAAGAGGTATTATTTTCCAAACTTGCGGGCTGCCCTCCTTGAGCTCTTATACAAAACAAACTTTTAGTTTCCTAGTAGTTGATTATTGTCCCCAAAAAAAAAAAAAAAAATCACACAAATGATGAGCGTTTATCTTTTCAATATTTATACCAAGAATGCCTAAGACCTGAAAGAATGTTAAGAATGCCAGCGATAGACATAAGGAACTTAAATATTTAAAAGGTTGAAAGTGACCAATTAAAGGCCTTAAAGTATTTAAAGTAGAGTAGGCATTTAAAAATTCATAAAGCTGAAATTTAGAATTCGAGGCCTCCGTATCGTAAGGCCTAAGTTTAACACACCTGCATGAATATTGGAGAAATAGGGATAGAGATTCGAAAGCTTAGAGATTACTTTTCCCAAACCAAAAAAAAAAAAGGTTCTATTATACTTTCCAAGTCAAATATAGCCGTAACAATTGTGTAGGCCTCACTGTTTGTGTCAGAGGATCTTTGCAGCTAATTATCTTTTACAAGAAGCAAGCAGCAGCCTCGTTCCGTGATCCTCTTGTATATATAGTTTGTATAGCAGGTAAACCCCCAACATGTTCAACTAGTGTTAGGTCGAAGATGTTCCCTCAAGAATCCACCATTTCTGACACAACATTCATGCAATGCTGCAATCTAATGCTTTGATTGTCTTTCGGTGCCAAATTGCAGTTTCTTGGGTCAAATCTCACCTCCCACGTAGGCCAATAGTGTAAATCCTGCTTCAGGGTGAGTACTCGAGGCTTCCCATTTAAGTGCACAATTCTGACACGGACAAACTCCCCATGGTCCAACTCCTGGGAAGTAATATATTAGATTATGTTGTACAGACCAAGGTAGCAAAGTTACAAGGATGATTGTACTTCAGTTATCAAAACAGATTCCAGCAACAATGTGATATTACGGTTAGACATGCAAGGACACAAATAAATTTAAATATAACCAGCATAAGAAATATCATTCTTTCAAGTCATCAGATATAGACCTGGCTGGTAACAGTTAAAACTATCGCTGGTCACAGATCTAGAAGGTATACATCCCACACACAAGCACCTTTGAGAGAGAAACACAAGTTTGACATACCTTCGTTGCATCAACAAAAGCATCCAAATCAGAGTCGTTTCCCATTGACAATGTAATTTTACTAGAGCATACTTGACCATACCGATGTACTGGACTCCCATGGCACCACCTAAAATTATTGTCAAGCTTTGACGTCATTGATGCAAGAAAAATATAATAAAATTACACCCCAATACTCTTGTAACTCGAGTTTTGTACATTAAAGAACCCAATAGTACACTCCCTGCCCAAACCCCCCACACATGGAGGGTGGTTTTTCTTTGAAAAAACGCAAGTTTAAATGACATAGGGTCCCATTCTTTACTGAACAGAGGCATCCCACAAATTTTGGCCAAGGGTTGGTAACAAAAATGCACACAGTAAACAGTAAAATCCAGCAATTCAATTTGCTTAGATAAAACCATGTCAGGTCACAAATGATTCATCCAACTACCAAGTAGCCTGAGTATCTCAATAGAAATGAATGCCAGTGAGTTGCTACTTTAATGTACACATCAAAGGGACACTCCCTTTTGTCCTGTACTAGAGTTCTGATCAATAGCGAAAGAAAATCTCATCATGACAGCCACAATGTAATATTCTAATGCCCAATTAATAGAGAGAGTATAGTTCTTCCAAAATAATCTGTGAACCCTCACCTTGCAACGTAAACACCATGGCCTTCTTCAGGAAGAAATCCAAGGGCACGCACAGCAGGGTGAGGATCTTGTACTATACATCCACACCAATTTATCACACGTGTGGTTCCATTCCCATCTCTCACATCTGTTCCCACGAGTAGTTCGATCTCATGGCCCTGCAAAGCATAAAAACACACTGATGAACAAATATATATATATATTTTTTGTGTGTGTCTCTCTCTCTCGCTCTCTCTCTATATATATAGAGAGATAGATAGAGAAAGAGAGAGGAAAACAGATTTTCAACTAATGTTTCTTGTCAAAACAAGGAATAGTAATTTTACACACGAGCTCGGGATTGATTTGTAACTATATCTGTTTGGCCAAAACATGTTCAGAAGTGCATAAGAGAGCTTAAAATAACTCCTGTCACCCACCTGGCGGAAAATAGTCATGACAAGTTGCCCATCACTGTTATCGCACTGTGGTCTAGGGCTTGGCAAGCATCTTCAATGTCATGCAAGCATGTAACTGGTACTCTATTAATTGCCAAAACCATATCACCTTGTTCTAATAAATTCTCAGCTCTTGACCCAGCTAGGCACCCTTTAACCCTCAATACTTGGCGTCTGATAGGATCTTTTTTCACGAGAGCCTAAAGTCAAAGCTCCAGAGCTTAATAAAAGAAGAAACAAAAGATCATACAACTAAGGCGAATAAACAAGAAACCTCTCAGATGAACATCATACCTGGATCCAAGCATCACTCAGTCCAAAACTCCGAGCTTTTGAAAGTAAAGTAGGGTAAAGTTCAACTTCCAACATTCTTACAAGTGGCATCGGTCTCTTCACACCATTTATCAGGAGATGCTGACCATCTTAACTAGATATGATGTTTATAAGGACTAATGGCTGATTATATAAATTGGAAGGCCTCGGACAAACTGATGATCTTCAGATGTTTACAACCATATTTAAGCTAGCAATGTTGAAAGCAAGGATGTGAATATATTTCTTCAAAGACTTGGCAAAGAACGGAAGAGTATGTACCTGAGTTGAAAAGCTTCCCCATATAGCCTGCACTCTCCCACGCTCATCGGTTAATACACCAGAAAATGTGCTGCCAAAATCTGAGTATGCCAAAACAAATCTATCAGAAGAACAAACAAAACTGCAACAATTATATATCTGAACTTTTTCTCTGAAAGCCATAGAAATAATGCTCATCCATGTACCGGTATCAAGCTCAAGGACTTCCATATTGGTTGCTCTGTAACGTGGACAATCAGCTGAACCAATATTTAAAGCAGCACAAGGATTGGTGACAAAGGATTTTCTTGATGTTGCCTGTAGGCTTCTACTCAAACCGACAAGGCAGACAGAATCTCCACGACGAAGTGCAGGTTCTGCAGACAATATGTAATAAATATTATTCATGGATAAGAATAATACGGTTTACTCTTTAATCGCTGGCATGTCTCTTATACTTTCATCCAAAGAGTGCACTTTCAGGTCTGAAATTGTCTCCAACTTAGCAGGAATTTATCGTGCAGAATAAGTGTTCTTTTCATTGTAGCATCAAATTTCAGAATATAGGAAAGATATCTTGGGGCATGAGAAGGGAAAAAGACACACAATTACAATTTACAAAAGGATCAAACGAAATGTTTACCTGGAAGAAGTTCAGCAGCACAAACCATAGAGGCACCAACAGCTCCCAGTGCAGAAGGGTCATATGCAACAAGCGCAAAATTATGGACGGGATGGAGAAAAACCACCTATAAAGAATATTATGATTACAATATATTTGAATCCTCTGTATTTCACAAAAAAGAATATTTACCTCTCCAGGAATTTCCATTGGAAATGCAGCAAAAGACAGCATCACATCAGAAACAGATACTGCAACTGTGTTTTTGTCAACTGCAACTAATCCCATGGTTTGTGAATGATATATAATAACACCGGTTCCAAAGAAATGTTGTGAATCTATTGGACTCCATCAATCATACATGAGGATGGCACATGAACCTGAAATTTTATACACAAAACCGTGTGCTTAAATAAGTTAAAGATGGGAATCCAAACACTAAAACCATTTTCCAAAATCATTTCTCTATAAAATCATAAGAATTCTGATAACTTAAAGATCACTGGGTAAGATACAAGTAAAACAGAAGAACAATCAAAATCAAGAACAAAGTCAACCAAGATTTCTGTAAAAATATTTACTAAATTGGGCCGTGGTCAAATTTTGACCACAAGATTACCTTCATACCATGTCACAGTGCAAAGTTACCCAAAAAAAATAAAATATATCCCAGGACTCTTTTGACTATATGATATTAATTATTAATACAAAAAACTGGATGGACAAGTTACTCATAAAAAAGAGATTTATGGAATCAGGATAATTTATCTCTGGATGATAGTTTTCTCTAAGAAGTAAATTGAAAAAGTAGAGTAAGGGCCTAACCCCTCTTTTCCGTCTGATTTACATCTAACCCCCACTCAGGTGTCCCAAAAAGCAGGGGAAGAAAAGGAACTAGATGAGAGATACTCAAAAAGAAAAATAAAACAATGCATAATATTTTATTCCTTGACAAGTTACCTCAAACATTACAAGCGTAGGCTCTATCACACGTTCAGCAACAGAAGCATTAGCTGCCACAGCTGCAGCACCTTGATAATCTCTTGAAACTCTGTTATCAACATTTCCAGAGTCCTCCAACCTTTCATCTCTTGCCTCATGTAAGGAATAATCAACAATTACATTTCCATCAGCAGAAGATTCCTCCTCCACTCTCCTCTTCTTTGTTCCAGCATCAGACTCATCCTGAGAATGTTGTTCTTCGCCAACATGTTCATAACTAGTTTCCATGCTGGTAATGCCATCTGTTGAGTCTAATCCAACACATTGATGTATTTGTTCCATTGGACTAACTACACCCGTGTTTGAAGATAATGTATGGTTTCCTGATTCTTGCACCACATGATTGGTGCCAAGATGATAAAATCGGAGAGTCAAATGGCAAAGCTGCCTTTGCAATCCATAAACCGGAGCTGTCATCGCGAGTGTATAACTGAGGTGGGGCATACCACTCATGACGGTCAACTGTGACAAGGACAGACTGCAGGCCAAAGAAGTGTCGTCAAACAAATTGTTCAAGGCAGATACACATGCATGAGGAGAAGTTAACAAACATGCATCACTATGTTTCATTATTGAGAAAGGAATTCCATCATGATCTGCATACTACAACTATGCTAAATGGATGTCTATGACAGACCAAGAATATTAAGCAAAGATTGTTTTTCTTTAAAAAAAAAAAAAACAAAATAAGCCTTGAATTAGTTCCAACAAAACATTCTTACTTTCAAAAGACTCAAAAACAGAGTATTACCTTTCTACGATGACGATCTGAATAGCTTATATATTCCAGTGGCACTCGTGCACCCCTAGACAACTTTGAAAGAACAGCAATGAAGTCCTCAAGCTTTGATATAGATTCTTCACCTGCAAACTTCTTGATGATGGCATGTCTTGGAACTCCCGCCCTAAAGAGCATGTAGCTGCAGGCAACAACAGGAAGAACTAATTCTTTGCCAGAAAATCTTACAAATTAACTGTCACAAGTGATCACTCTATATGGATGGAAACATCAAGTAATTGATCTTACTATTGACTAATACTAGACAAACTATTTATAAGCAGTATATGTCAAATCATCAAGCTTAATATACAAAAACAAAAAAACCAAACAAAACAAATCCATACCCTGGTTCTGCAACATAGACAATCCCACAGTGAAAACGAAAATTCCTGGCCTGCATTAAGAAAAAGAACAATAAGCAAGGCATGGAATCAACACTAACCAATGAAATTCTGGCAAATGGAAATAGTGGACAGGGCACTAACATTGTTTAAATTCACAAGTTTTCTTTGTAGAAATCAAAAGATAAACACTAGCTGGTCAGATGTAGTGTTTATACGACAAGGGGATCAATTAAAATTGGAAAAAGAGAAATGAATGACATGACTAACAGAAGAAGTTCTAACCAACAATGCACATTATTGTGCTTAAATGAACCAAAAGACAGGAAGACATGATACCAAAAAATCATAGGACTTGCTTGAAAGGTTCGAAAAGAGAAAATTTCATAATTTGGCATGCATTGTTTTCAAGAAGTGGCTGATGAATTTCATGCTTGCTGGTTATCATGATTAAAGAGAAGAACCAAAAAAAAAAACAAGGACAATATTACAATCTCTCTCTTAAAAAAGAGTTCATTAACTCAAATTCTCTTAGTATTACTTAATGAAAAGCTTTCACCACCAAAATGGATCAGTAAGAAATAAGTACATGTTGCATAGAATATAAGACTTGGATCAGACATTGTAATCATAATTAAAAATCGAGATCACTGACATAAAACACCTAAAATTTAATGCTTTTGCATGAAGAAACAGCTGTCATCTGCATGCAACAGTAAGTATATTATACAATTTGACATAGCACTTGGACAAAACAAATAGAACTTTCTGGTTTCACAATATTCAGCATTTAGAGACCACAACGGCAATTGAATTTAAGATACCAGGAGTAAACGTGATTAGGCAGCTAAAATTTATTCACAGACGGGCTACCAGAGAAAATGAGAAAAGTAAAGGCAGCAAATATAACATTAGATGTGCCCAACAACCACTTCTACAGATCAAGATGCATATCTGGAAATTCATGCGACATACTTGAAATGAAGAGTGAATTATAAGAGGCAATCAGGGCAACCTGTTGATAAGAAAGAGGTTGTATCACAGCACCACTAACTTCCAAGAAGTAATCAGGTGTTATTGAGTGTAAATTTTGAACCTGAAACAATATTAAGAGAATAAGTTAGCTTTGCTAGATGAAGGATGGAGGAAAGCTACATTAGTAGTGATTACAAAAACCAATAAGAAACCAAATTTAAGACTAAATGATTAACCAACAAAAAGAAATTTCAGCATTCAGCAAAGAGAAACACGTTAAACACATAGTAACAAATACATATTATCAGAATCACTGTTAACCATGTTACACTCTCCAAACATAACATTTTGCCTCAGAGAATTCTTCCATCCATGAAAATAAACCTTTGGTAAAAAAAAAAAAAGGAAAAAAAAAAAGAGCCTGTTATTGAGAAATTTAAGAAAGTCTTTTAGACATAAAGGACTGCAACCAGTCTCTTATACACATCTAGATGTGTATAAGAGACAGTAGGCACTTCAGATATGATTAACTGGTGTTGTGAGTTCGAATAAAGGAGTGAAATTTTGAGATACAGATTCATTTGGAATCACGAAATTGAATAAATCAAGAACGTAATTATGAACATTAATAAGACTCATCAAGGTGATTCATGGTCAATTGAGACAGCCACCCCTTTCAATCTGAGTTCAACTTTCTGGTTGACACTGTCTCAAATAAAGTCTCCATCTTCAGGAACTGGGTAATCACCTACAACATGTTTCCAATGTCACACAACAATCTAATGCAATTATCAGTTGAAATACATCATTGATCGGAGAAAGCATTTCTCCCGCCCCATCTAAAGTTACGGAAAACCCGCACAAATTGTGTCGTACTATTCAATCAAGGTCTCATAACAAATTTAGATACTTATATCAAGATGTCAAAGGGTAAGATAAAAAAATAAAAATAAAAATAAAAGTTAATTATTTTAACCAAATTTTAGGAATAAGCATGTTGAAAAATATCACACATATTCTCTATATGTTACAAAACCAGAGAACAAAAAATACTCCCAAGTACTTCTAGGAAATATAAAACCTTAAGCTTTCCTTGAGTAATCATTTGAGTGCTTCATAGGGTACAGATAAGCATAGCTATATGTGTAGCACTACAGAAGAGTTCATGGACACCTATGGGATCAGAGGAATATTTACCTCTCCATTCATACGAACAAGCACATCACCTGGCTCTAAATGATTATGAGCTGGACCACCAGGTACCTACAATTGATAGGGGATTCTACAACCTATATGTAAGTACACAGATAGGGAAAAAAAAAATCCAAAGCCAGAGGGAAATATACTCACGACTGAGTCCACAACAAGCATTCCAGTTTCTTCAGGAGGAGATGCATTGCGCACCAACTAATCCAGTAAAAGAATCAGTTAGGCAACTATTCATCTTCATTTGCATACAATTTTATTAATAATAAAAACTGTAGTCCAAATATACCTGTTCTGTTTCACTTTGAAGACCAAGTCGACGTGTCTCATCAAATCCTTTATGGAGAAATGTTACCTACAGGATAGAGAAATGTTACCTACAGGATAGAAATACAACCAAAATAATCTACGGAAAGTAGACAATAACTATGAGACCCGGATGATATTCATTAACTAATATAAAATAATGAATTCCTCATACACATCTAGATGTGTATAAGAGACAGGAGGTTATCTTAATTTTTTCTTGTTCTCTTCTTGAGCTGTTCATTTGAGACACAAAAATTTTCTCATACAAATTCAGGACATTACAGGCATTAAGTGTTTTTACAAATCATCTTTGAATTCTAACCACTTGATTTTTGTAGAGAAATGTGAGTAAACATACACCTCAACCGACAAAAGAAAAGAATAAAAATTTTCTATAACCGAAACGAAAGATGTTTATTCTTTTTTTGGAGTAAAAGAATATTTATAATTGTCATACTTTTTTTGGGGGCAGGAATGCCATATATTTAATGCAACAAAGAGATATAAATTAAACCTAACTAGTGGTAGACATATTTTACCATCCAGCATGTGTAAAACATTTCTTGTTTTCTCCCACGAGGATATCAATGGGATCAGAGGCCCAAAGAAAAAGAACCAACAAACCTGAAGCGTACCACTCTTTAATAGAAACTCTTTTATACATTCAGCAAGTGAATATCTTCCTTTTTGTAAAAATTTTAGTGCCCTTACTACCTGTCCAATAAGAATAAGATTGCATGTTTAGGTCTATCTTTTCTAAGTACTGTTCCATCTAAAAGTCAGAAGCATCAACTTTAAGAGAAGGACAACAGAGAAAAGAAGCTCCATGATTACATCAAAATAAATAATGTTCTAACATCATGTCATGTACAAAGGAATACTTGTAGGCCAACCAATGATACAACAATTCTATTTGTCATCAATAAAAATAAAGGAACATTCCTTTTCTTGCTTTGATTAGGAGAAAATAGAGAATACCTAGAACTAGAAGTACGATCAGTCAACAAACAATGCAAAAGTAATAGGATTCCGTATGTACTCACTCGTTCTAAAGGCAAGAAAAATGCTGAAGCACTTGATGACTTGCTCCCAGCATTCAACGCAACTGCTCTGCCTTGCCAATCAATTACAGGAGAGCCACTTGAACCGCCTTTGGTCCCAGAAGCAGCCTGTCGTAAAAGCACAAAATTTATCACCAACAGTTTGGCTAGATTATACAATTTTTTTTCTTTATTTAAAAAAAAAAAAAGGAGTACAGGGAATAATATTTCACTAAACTCACAACAGTTCAGACATTTCATTAAGCACAGAACAACAGGCAATACAAATTCTGAAGCCAAATGATCTAATTCAAAACCAAATTTTGTGGAAAATCATAACAACATGACTCAAAGCTCTGCTGGAGAAAGGTCACTAAACTGATGAATCTGTATCTCTAGCTTTCACTCCTTTATTGACTGTTCAAACACCATTGTAGAGTACAGATTAATGTATGAAAGCACTATATAGCTGTCACAGGGGTATCTTCTTTAAAAGTGTCATTTTCAAGGAAAGCATTTGATTTGACAGTTTCCAATCTTACCCTTAAACATTCACCTTCATGTACCAATTCCAAAAGTCAAAGTGAAATTGAAAGAACTTGTACACTACAAAAAAAAAAAAAAAAACTTGAAGGCCAGGTATGACTTCAATTCAACTTTCCAAGGGTATAAGTTATTTATAGTCAAATGTACAGTGTTATTTTTATGAAATTATTGTTGATTTTGAAGGATTTTCTGTAAATGACTAACAACGACTTTGAAAGCAAGCAGATACGAACAGCAAAAAATTCAATTAAAATTTTATCAATTTGAGGAGAGGAAAAAAAAGGCCAGGAATGAAGTAAACATTAAAAACTCTATACAATCTTCCAAAAATAAATTATTAGTATATTTAATTTAGCAAAGATGAGCTTGAGCTCTAGCAAGACTCATTATCCCCATTAATCATATTTATTGTATCAAAGTATCAAGTTTTATGTGTTTCAATTTCCAACATACTGAGTCCATTTCGTACATTAGAATTCATGTGAGTTCACATTTTTTTTCCTTAGTTTAGAAAGGGTAATATAGTCATGCGATGAAATTTTTCCTCAAAATTGTAGATTCGAACAAAATACCTGCAGTTAATCATATTTTGAAGAAACAAATTTATTTTACAAGATCTGATTTTGGATTAGAATTATGCAAAACATGATAGATGGGATAGCATGTTATAAAGCAACAATAAACTTTATTGTATCTAATGGAATTAATAAAAATTTTCAGGCTACTTGTTATAAACCGCAACTAATGTACTGATTGCAAAGCATGGTATTCTGGTGACACCCCTCATAAGTTCCCTGCCAACCAAAATCATGCATCTGGATGGAACATTGATGCTAAATGCCTGGGCATTGTACCAATGCAGTATCTATCAATGTACAATACCAGGAATTCAATTCCCTCTCCCACATTGATATTCCTGCTTTTTGCTTCTTTTATAAAGCTTATCCTTTTAACATCACAAACATTTATTCTCTCATAATTACCCTGCAGACCTACTACCATTTCTCAATGAAAGAACAAGACAACAGCAAAGGTTTTAGAAAAATTAACATTTGATCAAGGTCTGTACAGTTCTACCACATTATTTTTCCTGATCTCTGCAAATCTAATAAAAATGCTAAAATTGATAAGCACAGCAATGGCCCCCAGGAAAAGTGCTTTTATCTTTTGCATCCCAGAAAAAAAAAAAATCAGATTAACGGAGAGGGGGAAAAAAAAAGAAGCAAGAGAACCATGATCTCCTTCTTCGACCATGATAAGCATACAATAGGACTATGCTTACTTGCAAGTAGAATGTGTTGAAGTCATTGTAGCCATCTCTGCAACAAATATTAAAGCCATATTACTAAGGATTTATTATGGCAAAATTAGCATTACTACAAGTGAAACCACCCTAAATCAATATAAGATTAAACAAAGAAAGAACTTCAAAAAATTACACCAAAAGAAGGATCTGCATACACCAAATATACAGTAGCACGAACAAAAGAAAAAAAAAACCTAAAAAAAATGCAAATTTGATAATTCAAAATATCTTCATATTCAACTCTCCCAAAGGTAAACAAGAAAAAGGGGGAAAAAATTTTACTAACCTACAATAGATAACTAAGAGTCTTGTAAGCAATAAACTCTTTTTTTTGGGAAAAATAAGTAATAAAGGTATTCCCAATTAATTATATTATGAAGAAAAATGGCATGGTCTTTGGGATCAAGTACACCGTGCACACCTTAAATGATTCTAAAAGAATGCATACTGGATGATTTTTTAGGCAAGGGTAATAATTCACTAGGTTGATTAGGAAATACAAAACAATTGGAATGCAACAGAAGAAAACACTGGTAACAACTAACAACAAAATCTCAAATGAGATCTTGAGAAATGAGTGGACACATTTGAGTATTTGAAGTCCTTATCAGTTAGAAGTTCAAATAATCACCCAAATTCAACCAAAAACCTGTATCTAAAGAGATTCTTCCTTACTAGTAATTCAATTCCAGTCATCAAGAAGAGGAAGATATAAAAAAAGGTGATGTTACCTATCTGTTGTTTTTATAGTTATACAGGGAGAAAGATAAAAGTAAAATGAAATCATACTTCTTGTCTAGATATTCTATCTAAGCGAGCAAGGGTACCAGCCAAAATAGAGACCTGCAAATAAAATATTTGAATAAATTTCAGCCCAACAAAAAATGCAAGGGGTAATGAAAATAAATATAGGTTAAACCATGGTTATCTCAAACTAAAGAAACGTCACTGTATTTCCACGAATAATATAAACATAAGTAAAATGGCAGAAATTCACTATGGAAAGTTCATGTTGCATTACACGAGATATAATTTATAATGAAAAATCAACAGAAAAAATTTACGCATTATTATATGGCTGTCAGGCTTCAAGTTTTTAAATTGTAGTGTTTGTAAATCAGCCATCACTGGATCTACCAATGATGGCAAGAGAAATATTTGCAGAAAGCTTGCAGGAAAATGATCAGTCGCAAAATGATCCGAACATGGGAAATCAAATTTCTTTCATTTCAGAAATCCAAATAGAGGGGAAATAACACTGTTCCTTCTTCAAGATATCTCTGAATATCATTGTGAATGTCCTAGAATGAGGAGGTGTATGAGGAGACACAGTCCCTTCAGGATAACAAGTTAGATGAAAAACACTTTTTGGTCTGGCCAACTATTCATTCTTCAAAATTAACACTTTTTGGTCTGGCCAACTATTCATTCTTCAAAATTAACACCTTTTGGTCTAGATGGTATGGCCAACTATTCATTCTTCAAAATTAACACCTTTTGGTCTGGCCAACTATTCATTCTTGAAAAATAACACCTTTTGGTCTGGCCAACTATTCATTCTTCAAAATTAGTGTGCTCAGTGATGATAGTCCTTGTAAGTATCAGTTTAAAAACGTAAGTGGAGAAATAATTCATACATTAGTTATACTTGTCGTGGAGCAAAAGCACAAAGGAGAAAATGAAAAGGAACCAAATAAAAATGCTAAACACATTTATCCGAGTTGCAGCACATACACTGGTGCTTGTATTTGTCATCAACTCTTAAATTTGATGGGATTCATACTCATCCACCTATTCTGTTTTGTATTTAGTAAGTACACATCTGCTTATGGCTCAAAATCATCAACTGGGACACACGTGTAAAACTTATGGAATGTAATACCATAAGCAAAATAGGTAAAATTAATAGTAAAATTAGTAAGTCTTAATATCCCTTTTCAGGAACAACTTCGTGGATCTGAGTACCTACAAATCAAATCAAGACATTCTAATTGATAATAGAACAATAAATGTCATCTACAAACCTTTTCTCCACTATCATTACCAACAACCCTTATCTCGAGTCCAACACAAGCAGCTTGTGTGCAAGAGGAATCTCCTCATAGCTCAGAAATTGAATTGCAGAAGTGTCATAACGAAAGAATCCAAAGTCATGAACCTAAAAATGAAGAATTGATGTCAACATTATCCGAATAGATTTTTTCAGTTTATAAACTCATGCATATTGGAGAGCTGGGAGCTGGTATTTTATGATTAGTGAGCTGGATACTTTTCCCTATCAAACAGAGATATTTAGCATCAAAATAGGTGCGGGAAAACCATATCCTGCTATACATGTAGGCATACAATAAAGCTGATTAGTGAGTGCAGGAAACCTCGTCCTCAAGATGATTGTAACAACGACATCAATACAACAGACTGGCACAAGTAATAAACAACTCACCGGGTCTCTGTATATAGGATGGTTTTTAAAAAAAAAGAAGAAGAAGAAGAAGAAAAACTTAGTATTACCTGGTTTAACAACATGTCGATTGGTGAGTATAATGCCGCGCCTTTTATCAACAACAAAGCCGGTAGCATAGCTTGCGCCAGCTGACTCAGTATCAAATGCTCGGCAAGCATTAGTACGGAGCACGACGACAGCTGGAACCACCATATTAAGCGCCTTACGCCAGTCCTCCGCGGTGGCGAGGTTTTCTTTGAACGGTGGATCGATCTCCATCACCTTGAAAATCATGTTACTTTAAACTGCTGTACTCTGTTCTCAGCAGTGGACAAACGAATCAAGGTTGAATACAATAACCACAAGTATATAACTTGGTAGTGTTTATTGTAAAAAGTAATGGAGTCCGGTGAACGGAAAAATAAGATTTCGGCGACGGCAGCCGGGAAGATTTGCTGAAGAGTTCGCGTGAGTTGGCTGATCGGAGCTGACTGGGGAGAGGTTTTTATTCAGTAATGATGAGGGGAGTAAGTTGATTCATTCATTTGATTCGTTGGCTTCTTTCTGGAAGTTTTGTAAAATGGTAAACGTGAAATGACTATAAAGTCCCCGAAGATTTACCACTTTTCTTTTCTCTGAATGTGTATAAGAGACAGGAGCGATATATACTAATTCAAAAATGATTCGTATATGAAGTTATACACTGTATAATACAGTAGTGGTATTTGGTTAGTACCTTAGGTATTAAATTGTTCCCAAATTTTTTCTTTTTGTTCAATTAACCCCTCTTGCGCCTCTAATTTAGACTTTTCTTTGTAATTTTTCTATTTTATTAGTTATTTCTGTATTTTCTTCCCCTCCTCCCACCACTCTTTTATTATCCTTATATACTTACTTAACCTTATTGTACATAAATTCAATGACTTTACATTGGTGTTCAAATGAGTATTTTGAAAACTCTATTCTCAATTTTTCGTTTTAAAGAAATCATCATTTTTCTGTAATTATATTTTTTTTTGGAATTTTTTTTAGCTTCCTTAATGTTTATTTGGTTCATACTTCTTAAATGAAAAGTAAATCTAGAAAGTATTACATGAAGGATGCTACAAAAGTTGGAGAGAAGTGTAAAAAAGGGTAAAAATGATGGAGGTACAAAATCATGGAGGTACGAGAAAGTGAAATAAATAAAAATGTAGAAGAATAATGAGAAAGAAAGATAAATAAGTATATATTCATTTTAGGATATTCTTGTTTCAAATAGGCTTAAGTGACGCAATAAAAAAGTTTAGGTTGGTAAAATTATAATGGAGTAGAAACTGGGCACCACTTAATATAATTCACCTTTTTGGGATTTGGTTTGGTTCTTCTGTTGCTTTTGTCAAATGTGTTGACCTACGGCTCCAATATCCCATGCCATTAAGAAGGCATGGGTCACTGTTTGACAATATGGTGAGCAAAGAAGGTCTGTTTGTGAAATTTTTTTTTGTTGTTTATTTTTTTGTTATAGGATGATTATTTTTGAACGATGGAAAAATAATAAAATTATTATATTTTTTAATTATTTTAATAATTATTATACATATTTGAAAGATTATACATGATCTTAGTGTGATTAATATATCATTCTCAATTCTCACTTGTGACCCCTTGCCAAATTTCTGCTGTTACATTTTTTTTTTCGTAGATTTTCCATTTTTCTTCTACTTAGTTTTTGGTTTGTTTGTTAAAGATAACTACTGTAATCTTTCTCTAGTCACAAAAATAGATTAATTGTCTTCATTATTAGGTAGTCTAATGTTGATTAGGTGTATTTTATTAATCCATTCAGATCATGTATAATCTTTCAAATATGTCAAGTTGCTCAAAAGTAAAAGATTCACTATTAAAAAAAAAAAGATTCATTATTTAATTTCTTTGATGAATATGATTCAACATCTCGTCCTATTTGCAAAGAAAAGCTAAATACTGTAAGATGTCTTGTCTGGTCTCTCGAAAGGTGATTGGATGAAGCCGTAATCGTTCTCGAAAGTTAATAGTGCAAGACACGTTTAGGATCACTCAATCTCTAGAATAACAAATTTACCCCCAACCCAAATCCCCCAAAAAAAAAAAAAAAAACTTGAGAATAAAATAAAAATATTGTAATAGTAGTATTGTCTCTGCTTGATGTGTCTCAACAATTAAAAGGTGGATGTAGTTTATAGAATTGAGCCGCCTTTACTCAATTGCTCTCAGGTGGCCTGAAATTCAAATGTTATTAACAAATGTTCAAGTAAGTAAGGTTCCAATTGTTGGCCCAAATAAATGAATCCAAAGGCCTTTGAAATTTCAAGTTGCAATTGGACTATTCACTAATGGACCAGAACTGAACCAATGTGCAACTCGATAGTGCCGATCCCATTAATTGAGCCTATCTACAAAGGAAAATTGTGGGTTATTTTCTTAAATACGTGGACAAATTTGCAATGGTGAGCAATAAATTAGAAACAAGTAACTTTCCATCATGTCCAACAGGCAACGACTAATCTAGGTTGACAGGACGACAAGTATATTGAATCCTTACCTGCTTCCAAGAAAATTGAAATAAACCTTAGGGAAAACACAACAAAAATTACATATGCATTCTATATTTGAATCTTATATTTTTAATATGAAATTTAATTTCATACTTTATAACGATTACAATGGTAGATGATGACTCTGATACGAATTTATATGAATTTTAAAAAAACTTAATTATGGAGGTTAGAGAATCTTAAGTCATACGTTAAAAATTCATACTTAATATAAAATTTAATCCGGACCTTACAATTGGATTAATAGCATAAACATATGAAAGAATTGTAGTATATAAACCGTGACCAGAAGTCCGCATGTCACTCGGACGCCTGGAACGTATGTACATATGTTGTTCAAGTACTGTATATAATATACACAGAGCTAGTAGAAAAACAGAAAGCAACTGAGGCTAGCAATCAATGACAAATAAATATTGTCGTGATCATGAGACAACAACAGATGTCAAATGTACCTAGATAAATTATTCAGGAAGTGTTTAATTTATAGATACGAGGAGAATAAATAATAATTAAGTTAATAATATTTATATATATTATTTGATTAATCACTGTAAAATTATTTTATGAAAATAAAAGTATTACTTTCGTACGTAAGTTTTAAATTTATTAATTTATTAACATAATAAATTAATTGCTTATTTAAATCAAATAGTATAAAGAATGATATAAATTTATACCAATAATAAAATTTATGATTTCTATGCTGATTGTGATACCAATACGAATCATATTTGAATTCTTAAGATCTGTAATCGTTTGAAAAAAGAAAAAAAAAAGTTCTGTCTCTTATCTATCTAGTATTCCAAAACTTCTAACTTATTGAGTTTATACCAGTCTCATTGAAAAAAGACAAAGGGGGATTTAACTGGCATGATTTTATCAACTTATTCCACTATTAACACAAATTTGATATGGGAAACCTGTAATTATAAAAAGAAATAAAAGCTGAAGCAACAAACAATCATTTAGATGAAACCTCAGATGTGCAATTACTAGTCACAGGCAAATCAGCTGGAGTGCATATGAGTGCCCTCTGTTCAGTAAATGTCTCAAGCTCTGCTCCATACTCACTTGTACCATCTCAGCTAGCATCTGCTTGGCCTTCTCTGCTTGATCCTTACCATCTATCTGCGAAATAAGACTAGAAACTATATTTTCTAGGGTGTCGGGTTGAAGCTCAGACCTTGGATAAGGAGAGTCTCTTAGTAACCGCAAAAGTGTCTGCGCTTTTGATTGGGACTTGGGTGATCCTTGAACTGTAAGCTCGAGAAGACCGGGTATTACACCTTCTCTAAGAATTGGTTCCCTATATTTACTCCGGTCACTTTGACACATTGTCAGCAGTGTTCCTACTGCATGTTCACGGCTTTGAAGAGAACCACTTTCGAGCACTTCTACCACGGCAAGTACTCCACCTTCTTCAGAAGTCAATGCAATTCTGCCCTCTTCAAAGCCTACTAAAGATTCTATGAGAGCAGTACATTTTTCAGCTGTTTTTGAAGACTTCTTACAAAATTTAAGTAGATCAACTATACAAGGAGACTGGTTCCGTATGGAGAATCAGGCTTGTATTGCCTGGATGAGTCGAGAGATTATAAAGAGCCATAATAGCATCAACCTTCGCTTGCATGCATCCATCTCTTAGGATTTCCACAAGGAGAGGAATGGTCCCAGCAGCACTAATGATTGGCTTATTTACAGAAGAAGCAGATAGTGTGAGCAAGGATGCAGTTGCATGCTCCTGCAGTGTTGGATGATCTGACTGAAGAAAACTAAGAATTGGGTCCAGAGCACCAGCATGAATTATACTTATCTTATTCCTGCCCGAAAAGTAGTAAAAATATGTAAAATAATTAGATACAGTTTGTCTGAATGTGTAAAATAATTAGATACAGTTTGTCTGCAGAAGAGCTACCAAGTACCAACGGAACACAAATATTGAAATTGGAGGTCTTCATTATTTTTTAAAATATTGCTAATTGGTCAGAAAACAACATACAGGAACTATTCAATAAGCTTAACAAATATGAACCAACTTAATACAATTGGTGACAACACAATGTATTCCTTAATCATCATATGTTTTGTTATTAATAGACCTCTAATGAGGTTCAAATTGCAAAGGTCAAAGCATGAACATTGTTAAATCCTGTTCTTTGGTGCACTATTGCCTATCAAGCATCCCTATGAGGAATCAAATATCTTGTAATTCAAAGGTCTATGTTCCCAGATGCAGTCAATGGTACATACACGAGACAGGAGAAGGCTCTCATTCTAGTTACATCATTAACGTGTCTCTGAAATGCACAATAAAATGGATGAAAGAAATTTGCACTCAACATGCCAGAGTAATCAAGGTCAAGGAAGTAGACCAGAAATTCTGGTATTTTACACAAACGAACAGAAATTAGCTTTTTGCTAGATATGTCCAAGAGACACTATTAATGTTTTGAACTCTTATTGCACATGTAAACCAAGTCCAACCCAATCAGGAGACGCGAAAAAGAGGGAAAGTCATGGATGGCACAGCACAAAAATTCTGAAGTACATGAAAGACAAAACTATATTTAATTCCGTCCACTTTCGAAAAGAAGCACCCTTTCAACTGATTTCCAATTAGCCAATTAGAAAAAGGATAATCAAGCTTATCCATAATTTCATGTTCTTGGATACCCCAAATGATACTTTTATCGGAGCAAGCAAAATTGATAGAGAGAATAAACTTTACTTTATTTAGCAGAGTATCATCAAGTCAATCAGAAGCTTCACAAACAAGGCAAGGAAAGACGAAAAGGTAAAAAAAGGAGACAATCAAATGGAGAGGAAATAAAGTAAAGTGAAGGAAACATTAAAAAAGAAAGCGTAACATGTGAACTAAAGAACAATCTCACCTTTAAACCTAACCAACCTATATTTTTTTTTTTTTGCTTTAACCAATCTCGATTTTGAAGCATTAGATGCAAGTCATCATATGCTTAAAAAAAAAAAAAAAAGCATCTTGCTTGAATATGCTTCAAGAATTTCACAATTTTTTATAATTACCCTATAAAAAAAAAATCTCTTGATGCTTACAAAAAAAAAAACCAAAAGTAGCATCCCAACTTATAGTTGTCTCCTCAACTAATTTCACTCCAAGCCGCTTATTTCCAATTTAATTAATTTTAATTTAGAACAAACAAACACATCCAATCTCCAAAAAAAAAAAAAAAAAAAAAAACAGAAAGCTTATTATCTTTTTAAAATAGGCCAAGATTTTCTGAATCCCTCCTAAAATCACTTGCTCATAACCCAATAATTTAAAAGATTTATTTTTTAGTCCTTCATACTTTTGTGGGCAGCCAATCCAAAAATAAGCTAGAAAAAAGCATAAATAATAGAAAAAACTACAAGTACCTAATATTTACTTTATCTAGATCACTGAATCCAAGGTAAAAAAAAAGAAGCAAGAAAGCGACAGTAAAACGCACCATGAAATCTGAACATTAGAAAGTACGGAGTACCAGATACAACAAAATCTTAACCCAATAAAAATATTTAAAAAAAAAAAACCCAGTAAAGTGAGCTAATTATATTTTCATCCCCATAAAATTCTGCATATCAAACACGTATTGGTATTAGTTGTGGATATTATTTAAGGATGCTTACGTTTCGTCTTTGACGGCGAGGTTGAGGAGGGCGAGAAGGGTGGCTTCGTTGGCCTCAACGGAGCTGTAACGGAGCATCTCGACGAGGGGCTTAACGGCGTTAGAGTAAATGACGTCGGTACCTCTGGGAAGTCTTGGTGAGCCGACGGATCTCCTTAGCCGCTTCAATTTTTAATTCGACGTCGTCGTTTTGAATGAGCTGAAGAATTTCATTAACTTTTGATGGACTCGAACTTTTTGGCAACTCCGTATCGGAATTTGCGCCGACGGTTGCCGCTTCAGTAGCAACTCCACCGTGGTAGTTCGGCGAGTCCATTTTTTTAATTTTTATTTTCTTTTTAAATGTCCGTTTTGGACTTGGGAGTACTAATTAGAACTAGTATATAAAATGGTGAGAGAGAGAGAAAAAAATCTGAGGGAGAAGGGAGGGGTATTAATAAAAGATGTAAGGCTGAGACTTTGAGATGAATTGTGAGGGGGTGCCTTAGCGTTAAGCAACAATTATAAGGGTAGTGTCGTCACCAAGAAAAAATAATAATAAATGGCGGTCCAGGTGGGGCTGCCGTTGGTGGGTACCACAGGGGAGCGGGTAGATTTTCATGTTCCAACGGCTTGCTTTTGTATTGCTTAAATTGGTAGTTAGGCTAAGGAAGTTCATTATTTATAAGAGTAAATTTATATTTGATTCATTGAATTTTATTGGATTCTGATTTTAATTTAAATATTATTCTTTGAAAGACAATATATTTACATTCCATTATTTATTACTAATATAATAATAATTAAACCGTTACAAATAATCAAAACTACACAAGTAATTAAAGCCGCATAAACCACTCTATAATGGTTTATAATCGGGTATACAACCACATATAAGGGGCACAATACTACTACATGTCCTGAGCGAGAGTACAACATTGGAAGATGCAAATCACATAATATAGATTGTCATTCTAATACTGGTCACACCACCTTGGTAATCATAAAATTTCAGATAAACTCTCTTAATGTACCTTTGCACTGAAACAAAATATGCACACAAGACAGGAGAATATTAAAATTGATCGCGTTTCTAAGATTATATTAGCATTATTTATTTTTGAATTTATTATATGAACTCGATCTCTTAAAAAAAAAAATTTTATTAGTCGGAATAGAACCTTATAAGTGTGTGTATGGGTTGGCTCAAAAAGGTTTATTATCCGGATCAAACAAAAGAAGCAATTATGATGGGACAAGATGCACAAAGAAGTCTCCCAGTGGAATAAACTTAAATCTACTTTTTATATCTTGCTTGGTTTCTTTTATATGTGTTTCTCTTTTTGGATTTTGGAATTAGGTAGATGTTTCTATTTTATAACTTGGAAGGATCAAGTAACTGTTTTATTTCTTAATAAATTCATTTGAGAGACACAAATGCGTGAAAAGTAAAGGAATTTTAAGTTGTACATGGACACTCTGAGAAGAATTACTATAAATCTCGAATAATTTGAAAGAAAATTGGATGAAAGATATAAAAGCACCAAGTGCTATAAAATACTCAAAGCTGACCTTAGAAATATTAATCCTTGTGGAATTTAAAATATGAAAAAAATCATTGCTGTTTTGTATGGATAAATGATCTTTTGTACAATCAATCATGAGTGATGAATTTCTTCTCCTCAAAGTAGGAGTTTTATTAGTAATTATTACAGCTTCGTACATTCAAGTTATCTTCATGAATGTTTATCACTGTTAATAATTCTTCCTTCCTAGGTAGCATTCAAAGTTCTAATAATACCAGACCAATTGGACAAAGGGGTACACTAATTAAGTAGGTGTTTGATGTATGAGTACGAATGTAAAGAATAAAAATTAAAATTAATGAAAGTTTTATATATATATATATAGTATATATATACTGTCTAGTTATTGTTTGGTTAATTATTGTATAAATAAAAATATTAAAAATTATTCTTTCTTTAAAGCAAAATAAATAATTTCTTTAAAAAAATTATTCAATTTTCCAATAAATAATTATTTATATTTTTTGTTCTAATCGATTGTTGAGTGGGAAGCAAATATTTCCTAAGAAAACGGAGAGCCGGAATTGAACCGATATGATATGCACTGTGGTCATTTTGCATCACGTAAGCTGTGTTTCTGTCCGTTATCTTACGAATTTTTTTTTTTTTTTAAACGTTAATAATTTAATCTATTATTAAAAAGAAAAGAAAGATCCAACGGATTAAATAAAAAAAAAAAATCCAACAAGACTTTAAAAGAAAAAAATCTAAAATTTATTTTTAAAAATATAACACAAATATTCAAAATCTCAGTATTACACTCAAATAAATTATTTAATAAGCAACCCAACTAAAGTGAGTGGGTTATCTTATTATTACTGGTGGTGGTTACAAATCAAAACTTATTAATGAATTGGTTGACTAAAATAGAGATTTGATTTGAAAAAAAAAAGAACACTAAAATAAAAATTAAATTGACTAACTCGAGGAAACTAGCTACTGAGTCATACTTTTGGGCCTAATTCAGGTATTTTCGTTGAAATTCACGGCTTCAAAATGTACGACTAGATTTTAATTAGGAAAAAAATTACATAAATTCGGACTTTAATTTCATCTGGAGATCTTGGGATTAAAATTAAATTTTAAAAAATTTTATTTATATCAACTTATATTATAAATTTCATAACATTTAATCTACACTATAAAATCTACAAGTGAAATCAAATATCAGATCATAAATATTATAATCCAATAAAATTTACTGTGAATCAAATATAAATTTACTCTTATAAATAATGAACTTCCTTAGCCTAACTACCAAGTGATGAACAGAAAACAACAAAAATAAATGGGATACAATACAAAAGAGGTTGTTATTCTGATAAATTTCTTTGCTCGTTCTCTTGTTTGCTTTAATTCTTTATTCTGGTAAAAAAGAACAAAAACAAAAGGTTGTTATTCATTTTCTTCGTTGGGAAACTATATAGAACGTGTTGTGAAATTTTTTTACATAAATTTGATTCATAATATAATATTATAAATTTTTTATAAATTTTTATATCACTCTATATTATTCCACTTCACTCCTGTAAAATGACGTAAAAACTTGTTAACTAAGAAATTTATGGTACAATTCATACAATTCATACAAAAATTTTCTGACGTGTCGTGTCTTAGATTTAGTGGAAGGTGATGCAATGACTTCATCTGGATTGTTAATTTTCTCATTATTTTTAATTTTAAATAACAGTTTCAATTATTTCGTAAATATATTTTTAATCACTTTTTATTTTATCACATATGTCGCATTTTAAAATATTACTACAATACTCATTTTAAATAAATAATACTGTTCAAACTGATTAATCTAATATTTTATTACATTAATTTTGTCTAATTAAAAACTTTAATGGGTAGGTTCCCGCAATTATCCGAAGGGGAACAAAAATAATATTGTGTATAGAATGAGCCAATATAACTCACCAAACATCATATGGGACCTCCAAAATGAAGATTTAAGAGTTATAGCTTGGGCCGTGATTATTAGCATCTGATTAATGTGGTTCAAATAATGCAACCAATAATAGTAGGTAAAAAGTAGTATATTAATAGGGGTCCTTTCGACACTGCATTTTCCCCACATGTTACTTCGTAGAGTGCAAGTTTCGTACATGCACAAGTGTCCACATAATTTTTTTTTTTTTTAAAAGTGTAAGAAATTAAAATTTATTTACAAACATATTCCTTTCTTGAGTTTCAAGTGATTTTTCACCAAGATTTCTCCTTTCAGGAGGCTAAATTTCTCTTTCAATTGTGTCACCATCATCATTTCCATTAGTTTGGCAAATTGGTTGGGTTTCTATGTGATACCGTTGTCTAGATGATACCACTCAAACTCGTTTGGTTTCTTACGTTTGATTTTATATCGAGTTATCTAATTGTTTTTTTATTGTATTTTGTATTTTTTGTATTAAATTCGTCAATCACTTTTTAAAAAAATGAAGTATTAAATCTAAATGTTTCGTCTCGCATCTTATCTGTTTAACATATATATTCTAGTATAATCTATACTAGTATATAATATAAAAAACTCCCATTTAACTGAAACCCACTAGAAAATAATACGTGACATCTCATAATTATTATTTCATTCCTATCTACTACACATTCACTAATTAATTTAAAAATTCTATAATTTTACTCATTTCAAGTCTTAAAAATATTGGGTTGTGGATAGTGGGCTGTATAGTATACAAGTGGATGCAGAAAACACATTCAAAAGCAGAATCACAAGAGACTTACCGCCAGAAATTTTGTATGACGGTCCTCTTAAGCATACACACCTTGGGTCGTAGTTATACGTAAATCGCTGAAATTAAGAGACATTGCTGTATAGAGTTGGGCAGCGGGTCGTGCTTCTGGGTTGAGTTTAACATTTTAATGGGCCAACCAATCTGTGGCATTGGTCTAAAACAAAGCCTGGAAAATATGACTATTGAGTCTAGTTTCAAGAACCTATCCATGGCTGCAATAGGCTATCCTGGTTCGGCAGGTGGGGAAGGCCTTCTCCTAAATGATCAAGGACTTTGGATTTGCAGTGAATATTGGAAGAGCTATGGGCCATCTCGAAGGGCCTAAAAATTTCATGGGATTTGGCCCAAGCATCTTGAAATTGAATCTACTCCTACTTGGGGTTTAAATAATCCAGAAAGTACGAGACCATGGCATTATAACTTAATAAATCGTATCAGTGAGTTGTTAAGTCATGATTAGAAATGTTGACTCGTTTCCTTCTCGCCAATAGGGAGGATTCGAAATTCGCCCTATCTGCTGATATGATGAGTGTCACGTGTAAGAGATATGTCACGATTAGGCCTGTCAATGGGTCGGGTCTAGATTATATACCCGATTTACCCGTTTATCTGGGTCTGGATCTATTCCAAATTCCGACAATTACCCGGATAATCCATAGATGTGTATAAGCTAGTACACTCAGCGGGTCGGATCGGATCTTGATGTTCGATCCGATTAAGACCGGATCTTATTAAAATATTTAATATACAATAAAATTATTGTATATTAGTGTTATTTTATATGTATATATACATATATGTTGTGTAAATTGCCCATGTGATTTATATTTAATATAAAATACTTGCATAAATATTAATTGTGAACTCAATACTTTTGTATAGGCCTAATCGTGACATATCTCTTACACCTGTCTCTTATACACATCTAGATGTGTATAAGAGACAGACCGGACCGGATCTGGATCGAGACAAGACAGCGAATCCGGATATACTTTTGGAGACCGTCGGATCGGATCCGTTTAATATTACTAGTTCCGGATCCGGACGGGTCCTGTCTCTTATACACATCTAGATGTGTACTCTAGTCACGATATCATAGGCTTTTAGTCTTCTTTTGTGGCCGAAAAAAAAAAATAAAATCAAGAACCCATCCATTTTGGCTCCACAACAAATAAAAAAGATTATTTCGAGTTTTCGGGATAAATTAACTTCATAATTCTTCCACAGTTCCACTATCTCGCTAACGCAGTTTAAAATTAATGAAGGGAAAATCGCCAAAATAGTCCCTAAATTTTTGAACTTTAGCGAATAGTCCTCAACTTTCTTTTTAGCGAAAGTTGAAGGACTATTCCTGTCTCTTATACACATCTAGATGTGTATAAGAGACAGCATATAGCCATATAGTCCTACTAGATTTTTATTTATAAATTTCACATGAAAGGACTATTTTGGCTAAAAATAAAAGTTGGAGGACCATTCAACTACAAAAAAGTTAAGGGACTATTTTGGCTAAAGTGCAAAGTTGAAGGACTATTTCGAAAAATTTTAAACAACTCTGAAATTAATTACACTTGAGCAATATAAATATTTACTACCTAAATTTGTTGCCCAAGTCTGATTAGTGTGTAATCTATATAAGTACTTTTTCTATTTTAAAATAATTATTACTTTTGATTGTTACATACATGTTAATAAAATTATTAAATTATATTAATTTTGTAAAAAGATAGTTCAAAATGTTGCATTAATATTCTAATTACATAATTATTAGGACATTATTGTATTTCAAAAGGAGCTCGATAGAAAAATACCATTTAATACTTTTTAATTTTCTAAAGCGATAAATAATATTATACAAGATAAATTACTTAAAATGACAATTATTTTAAAATGAAGAGAGTATGTAGCTATCATGATTGTCCTTTCCTTGATACAAATGCCGTAATCGAACTTGCAAATTTTATGAATTCATGCAAAAACAGAACATTAGTGCATTCTTAATTTTCATGTTCGATACAATTCTATTGTGTATAATTTTGTTGTATTTTAAATCTTGTAACTTCTCCATTATATTATATAAGACCAGCATCTTTTCCTCATGCTGATAGCAGACTTATATCGAGCTAAAAAATATTAAATACAATTTTGTCCTATTACAAAATATTATAATTAGCAGCATTTTTTAGTAATAGGGGGTAGATGAGGGTTTTAATGATGCTCAAGCTCTCTATGTACTACGTTGTTCAACTACTGACATTTTGTCCACATATCCAGCAATAATATAAGGCCAAGGCTTGTTTCCCATACCATTTTGCTTGCCACGTCGGGAACTTAATTTGATAAAGCATTAAATACTTTTTAGATAACAAAAAAAAAAAAAAAAGGAAGTTCCCAATTCGTTTTCCATGTTTTTCAACTTGCATATCAGGCTAGTGAATAAATTGGCCCGTCAATAATTCATTGCTACATGCAAATTCTTTTTCTTTTTTTTTTCTTTCTTTAAATTATTGAAACAAATCTTTTACACTTCTTAGTCCAAATTGTTTGTTGCAAAAATTATTCTCTCTGGCTACAGTCTATGCATTGATGCAGAACAGAAAAAAATATATACATTCATGTGCTTGGACATGCTTCACAGCTGGTCTTTATTCCGAATTTCTTTTTTTAATGTACTGATAATATATAGTAAGATAGTCGGTCTACGTAATATGACCAGTTTTTTCATTATTGAAATTATTTAAGTATGAAGTTTACTGCATTTTTAATGGTAATTAATACAACTGTGTATAATTATTCTTTCTGCATACAACTAAATCTCTGATTAATTCTCTAAGATATTCCTACTTTGAAATGGCAAAAATATTACCGATTTTGGTCTTTTGCGTAATTTAAGAACCATCGATTCGGGCATTGCCTTAAAAAAAATTTAAAAAAATAAAAAAAACTCTTATTAATGTTCTACCTATGTGTGATTTAACTACAAGAAAATCAGTAGTAATTGATGGCTACTTAATATTATAGCAAGAGTTATTGTACTAAAAGCACAAATTAAGACTAAATTAATTTTTTCTTTCCTTGTCGTGATTTATGGAATAGACATTTGAAATTATAAACACATAAATCACGAATATATAATATAGGGTTAGTAACACTTTTTCCTCCTAAAATATAAGTAATTATATTTTAGGAGGATTAAAAAATTAAGCTTTGTCATCCATTTACGGCATTCATTCATTAACATTTCTAACGCTAATAACAAAAGTCAATTAAATGGCTGAAATGCAATTAATTATCACTAGTTTTTTATTTTTCATGTTTTCAAATTGATAGTTGTGTGAAAATCGTAAACAAATATAAGTGAAATTAAGTAAAAAAAATATATCAATATAATCCATATCTATGTGTTTTTTGGTCAAATTCTCGTAATTTATGGAGTTTTTTTTTTAGCAATTTGTGGAGTTCATGATATTATTTTGAATTGTAAGGCTATTTTTCATAGTGGTATACACTTCTCCAAGTATGTTTTTAGTGACATTTTATTTGAAAATTTTATTTAATGGTTTTGTATAGTAATAGATTTTTCATAAAAGTTTTATAATTTTTTGTTGTGCATTGGTATTTTATATTTATATATATTGGGTTAAATATAGTCAAATTACAAAGTTGAATATAAATTCAGTCAAGTTTTTTTTTTTCATAATTTTAACTCTCAAAGACAAAGATTTTCATTTATTTATATTTTATTTTTCCTAATTTTTAATAATTATCAAACCATTATCAAAGTTAATTTATGCTTGAAAAATCAAAAATAACGTCAAGTATTTCATCATTTAATTGATTGAAATCTTTTGAAAGTATTAAATATTGATTTCGTAGTGAAATCTACAAGTACAACAAGACAAGCATTTCAATCATTGGCAATATAGTAATAGGGATAACACACTTTGGGGGAAGCAAAGAGAATTTGTGAATGCATATTAGTCTGCTCTGGAGACACATCACTCTGCATGTCATTCATCATTATTCTTTAAGTGTTACATGCTTGCATGGAATGGAATTATAGGCTATACGAGATCAAGAGTCAAATCCATGGAATTTACCGTACTTTTAAATTAGTACATATAATTTAATTAATTATTGTGACAAAATTTAAAATTACTGTATAATGGTATGTTTGACTTGTATTTCTTTTGTATGCTTGATTTAATTATAGTGTTTTTTTTATTTATTTCAAAGCTCTTAATGTCACAAGTTAATCAAGTAATGTTTAAACATTGACAAGGAACAATTTTTTAGAGTCATATGTTCAAGTTGGAATATATCCATCAAACTATAGCCTAATTTGAGTTTTGTGTTTTTTTTTTTTAACCTAACTTAGAAACTTAAATTAAAGAGATTATTAGTCCAGTCTAAAGAAACTATGGAGGCAAGAAATTTAATTTAGTAAATATTTATATTGGTCAAGTGTAATTAATTTCAGAGTTGTTTAAAATTTTTCGGGAACTGCTTTGCATGCCACTTTATATGGGGATTGGGCATGTGAGACAGACAGTGAGAGACCATGTGAGGCTTAATTAAATTCACGCCTGCCCTGTGGTCCCCAGTATTCTCTCCAGTGTCCAAGTTTCTAATCCAAATTATACACATTAGCATCTGAATTTTCACATATTATCTTTTATCACATTATTTAATAAATTATCAAAATTAACCTATTAAAATTATATAATTTAATATTGACAGTTTATTAAGTGGTGTGACAAAAATTGACACAGATGTGAGACAGAAAATCCTGTGCCAAATTTCCCACCCTCACCAAACATACACCAAAAAAAAAAATATAATAAAATAATAATAATAATACTAATTAGTAAATATTTAGGTAGATCCGGTCTTTGACTCCACTTGTAGACCCTGTGGTGTGGATTAAATTTTAGAAATTTTATGACATTAACTTATGTAAGCAAGATTCTTTAATGTCCTGACCACATGGTACGGTGGTCTAAGATCGAGTCTAAGTATTTTCCATATTAGCTATTGAATACTGATCTCTTATACACATGGTACCCTGTATAAGGTTGGATATTGAGTACACTTAATTCAAAAATTACACCTTCTCAGTGTCAAAACTTTAAATTTTTTTTTGAAATGACTATTAATTATATTTATTCCCTATGAATAGGAAAGGAAAGAAAAAAATTTGTTAATATAAGGTCATAATATGTAAAATTATATAATTATCTCTCCATATAGATTGGGTCAGATATCTGTCAGGTCACAAATTTCTGACCCGCTACCCAATCTAATTTTATTAATCGGTTCGGATACCTATTTTTATGTTTTGAAATAGATCAATTTTGCGAGTTTTGCAGCCCAATTACGATGAAAACCCCTATCTTGAGAAGAAATAAAGGAATATAGGGATGAAGATATTTGAACTTGTCTGAAATGAAGACCCAAACACAAAAACTCCCAACTAATAATTGGTTTAGATTATATTTTTAGGAGCCATGAATTTGTTTTGGACCTGGTTTTATATGTTTACTTTTGAAAAACATCATGACAACAAAACCAAGATTAAGTTCTAACTTTTTAATCTTGGTTTATGTTTTAATGATTTCTGTTAAACATAAAGTTTCTGCATTAATATCTTAAGGTTTTGCACATAAATTCTATCTATTATTATTCAAAGTTGTGTTATTGGTTCTTATTATCATTGTTGTGTGGTGTTTCCATTTTTGTTTTTTTTGGGAAAATCTATAAAATACAAAAAAAAGGGTACAAAATTGCAAAAATATACACATAAACTTACACTCCAGTTGTCACTTTGCCCCCTCAACTTATTTAATAAGCACTTTACACCCTCTTTTATGTTTTGAGACAAAATTACCCCTATTATTTTAATTATTATTATTTTTCTTTTCTTCTTCTTTTTTTTCCTTTTACTTATTTTCTCTATCTGTGTTTTTCTTTTTTCTTTTTTGTTTTCATTATTCTCTCTTGCTAGTATTAAATAATTACTTTACTTTTAATAATTAATTAAGTAAAGTTCTAAATTTTCACATGTGTCTAAATAATTTAATTTATAGATTAATCATCCTTTAATGCAATAAATATAATACAATAAATATACCTTGTTGTAATATAAAATTTTTGATTAACTATTAATAGTAAGATTAATAAATAAAAAATAAAAATTTTGAGCTAGAGGAAATTAAAAAATTTGTAGTATACAAATAAAATTATAGAATGAAAACATATATACAACATTTTATTTATGGTGTAATAACGAAAAAATATAGTAAGAAAATATTACGGCTGTCTAATATAAGGGATTTTAGAGTTACGGTAAATTTAACCAAATTATGACCCGTGAATGATATGGCACAAAAAAAAAAATTTTGTTTGCATACTTAGAATATATATTTTAATTTTTTTTTAAATATTATTTTATTTTTTTATAGTTTGTTTATTTGTTAATTATGACATTTGTAAAACTCATAAAATCTATATTATACTATTTAATATAAGTTGCTTGTATTAAAAAAAACTTATTTAATCTATAAATTATTTATAAATATGTTAAAAAATAAGAGTTTTTAACTAATCAATTACTTTTAATATAATAATTTAAGAGTAGTAAGAAAGAATGGATAAAAAAGATAAAAGGAAAAATATAAGAGAGAAAATAATTAAATTGGTAAGAAGAGAAAAAAAATAAAAATATATTAAAATAGTAAGGGCAATTTTGTCTCAAAACATAAAGAAGTAAGGGACAGTGGGTAAAGTGCTTATTAAATAAGTTGAGGGCAATGTGCAACTGAGGTATAAGTTCAGGGGGTCTTTTGCATTTAACCCAAAAAAATAATTCGAGTTAGTATTACAAATGCAGCTTATTACATGCCCATAAAAATTGAGATTGTTGTGTTTTAATTGTTGGGTATTTTATCAGTGAGATAAAAGAGAAAAGCTCAAAGATTGTGCTTGCACGAACCTATTTCAAGTTCCAGCCAAACATACCAGAACCTGTCTCTTATACAAGCATCTATTTCTGCAGTTGGTGCAGAAGGAAAAGGCAACTGGAGACATACACACATGGGGCAGTAAACTGGTAAATGTGGCACGTAATTTTATTTTTATTTGCCACATCTTGTACCACCTTTCTTTGCACACCACTTGTATACCTGTCTCTTATACACATCTAGATGTGTCTATATACACTTAAAAAAAATAATTATCAGTTTGTTTCATTGAAATTAAAGCAAGAATTTGATGATATCGAGAAATAAAATGCAAATTCTTGGAGAATATTGGATTAGTTACTATATTGTATTATTATAGAGTCAAAAGGCCGAATTGTTTGCCATCATTAGTAGTTTTATCTTCATCTAGACTGACCTGTCTCTTTTGCATTGCATCTTTCACTACTCCCATTATAGAAATTATTTTGCTCGTCTAAAGATTCACCATAAACCTAACAACGAATATGGAGACAACAATTAATATAATTTCAAAATTAGGAGAAACAAAAAATACAATTATATTAATTAATTAAGAAGTTACATTACTTTCAAAAAAAGTGAGTCTTGATCTCTCACTTTACATAAAAATTACAAAGAGATAACGAATTTTTTTTTGTTCAAACAAGAAAAAAAGAAAAAAGTTCATCAGTACTTGGTAAATATAACTGGACGAGTTTTTGTCCAGGTTCAAATTACAATTAATTGGGCTGCAAAATGCGTCTGATTATCTAATTAATCAAAAGAACTACACCACAGGGTGAATTAATAATACACAGTTAGATGACTTAAAATAGAATAGTTCTTTGTTAGTCACTCAGAATGTCTAGCACAGAGCGATCGATATATTGTCTATAAAGTAAGATATCATTAAATTCAAGGTTCTTTGATGATAGCACTGCCAAATAACTAGCAAAGAACTTTCCCTTAAAATGTAGATCTTATTTCTATCCGACGTCAATTACTTCCATAATTAAATCAAAAACTTGCGTTTGCTTTTCTTCATCATCATCATTTTCTCTTATACACATCTAGATGTGTATAAGAGACAGCTGTCATTTTGATGAACTTGAGTTTCTGTCTCTTTGAGATGAGAGGATAGCATCTATGGCTTCTTTTACTTGAGAAAGATCCGGAAAATTTTGCACCTTGAGCTGGGAGTCTGTCTCATCATCGCCAATACCTGAAAAAACCCAAGCATTTTTTTTTTTTAAGTGAATAAAATTACTACATATATTTTCCACCTAGTTTTGTCAGGGCTGTGGGAGTTTGAGACATGTACATTTGGATAAAATAGAAGATTCAGAATCAGAACTGACCTTCACTTGCAATTGAAGAAACTTTACATAACTGATTGCTTTCTCCAACATGGTTACCAAATCTACCTGCAATTATATTTATACCCATTATTAAAAAACAAGAAAAAGACAATTTTTAAGATAGTCTACATGCCTGTGTGTGTGTGTTTTTTTTTTTTTTTTTTATTTGGGGTGGGTGGTGTCACATTTGTGCATGCAAAGAAGATCAAAGTGATTATAAATTTACCTTAGAACCATTGGGGACAAGATCTTGTAATATCTTAAGGCGCTCACTTATACGTACAAAGAATTCTATTCTGCAACACAATCATTAATTATTAATTATTCTTTCACAATTTAAATTCCCATGTCATTCTTTGTTACATAAATAACCAAATGGATTAGAATTGATTAGATCACTTGAAAGAGAAGCAAATTAAACCTTGGCTGCAACACTTTGTGGATCCTTTGTTGGGGTTGACTTTGATTTGAGAGTCTTCGTAACAGAAGTGCACAGTTTCTTAAATTCTTGAGTGCTTTCTCCCTGTCACCATATCACATTCAAGAACTCAAGTTCAGATTATCAATAACGTTAAAAAAAAAAAATCTTTTAAAATTATTAACTTGAAATCATGAAAAATTACCGTATAGGGACGTTTAGTACTCAGAAGACAAGTTTCTTGTGTTGAAAGATTAGATTCCTCCTGGATACTATTGTTGATTGTGGCATTTCCATTGCCTTCTGGACTTAGCCATCCAAATGGGACCCCATTACATGTGGATGTATAGCTGCTGTTGGAATTCTCCAACATTCTTGGGTTGGTGGTATTACTAGTACAACTTGAATGTAGCTGCTGATTTTGGTAGTTATAATGTAAATTGTCTTCCCAAACTGAGTAATCATTCTGCTCAAAACTAAGCAAAGACATCCCATTTCCACCAGTAGCACTATTTGCAAAATTACTATTATATCCCCCCCTGAAGTTGATCACAGAATGACCTTCCTCAGGTTGATATTTTATGGCTTGATCAGAATGAGTGCTACTTGGACTAGAAAGTGAAGAAATCCAAGTAGCAGCCTCATTCTTGGCGGCCGCGATTCCGGTCGATTTCTCTGAGCTGCTGCCCTCTTCAACTCTGTATGCTTCTACAAACTCACGATCTTCATAATTGTATGGATGATGATGGGGTTGGATTAGGCACAAAGTAGAGTTTTTAGGTGCATGGTCTTTGACAAGTTCCATTGGTAGAAAAGGAGATGAGATTGTATGAGCTAGTACTTTTGCTAGCTCTGGCACAAAGAAACACGGCAACTGAAGTAGGTGTGTAGGTGTTGAAATAACTTGGTGTTACTTGTATTATATAGCCAGTGATTTTTCTGATATAGTATTTACAACAATAATTTCTTATTTAATGAGTCATAAAAGAAGTTTCAATTAGTCTAATTAATTCTTGTGGGAACAAGAACACTTGTATTAAGTGTACATGATAGATGTAATAAAAACTAACAATATAGTATTAAATTGATCAGTGTCATGGGGATTGTTAGCTGGCAGAGATGAGAAATTAAGTGTAGTGAATGAAGGAAGATAATAAGGAAAATCAGCAAAATTTACGTGCCAGATTTACCAGTTTACTGCCCCATGTGTGTATGTCTCCAGTTGCCTTTTCCCTTATCACCAGTTTCATCAAATACCTGGATTAACCTTCTCTTATCAATTTTCTTGAGGGGGGGCTTCCTATGTACCTTCTTTACTCTTCACTTTAGAGGACCACAAGCACGTGGATCCTAGACCTTTTATATTACTTGTTACATTCTTTGATTAGGTGCTGAGGTGGTCATGGATCGGTTACTTTCATGTTAAATAAATACGGGAAAGTTTATAGTACGATTAAAAAAACTATAACGTTAGCTTTAAGAATTTATATAGTATAAGTTTTTAAGACACATCATATTGTGTTATATAAATTTTAAAATACAACGAAATAATTTCCTTAATGTAAAATTTTCCAATAAACACATTTCAATATTTTAGGGTGAAGCTTGGCAATAACAATTGGCTTAACTGATACTAATACTTTTGATTGATGATGAGAAGACCCTAAGACTGTCTTCTTATACACATCTAGATGTGTAGAACCTTACAAATGACTAAAATACCCCCCTCTAATTAATATGAAGATACACACAAAGAGGCGGGGTAGACTGGTAATTTCACACTAGCTTGTTTTGCTGTGGCAAATTTGCCATCAGTTAACAATCCATGCAAAATTACGTTAACAATAAGGCTTTGTTGTGGCTTCTGAGAAGAGCATGAATCGTCTAATTAAATTGTGAAAAATTGCAATTTTCAATCAATGTTCCTCGACATATTATCAATTCTAGGACATAAACGGAACTCTGTAATTTTGGAAGAGGGATAGATTATGCATCAGTTGCATGATGCAAAGAAAGTTAGATTGTGCATGAAATTGGACTAAAAACGTTACTAAACACAAAATTTAATGATCAGATATTAAAGCTTGGAACTAAAGTGGATCGGAACAAATTGGAGCATTAATATCTTCTACAAACCCGATGAAGATTGTCAACCCACATGAGTGATGTATGTTTTCCTACAAGAAAAATGGGGAATGATAAATCAAAGCTCTCATTGGAAGTAGAGCAATTCCTTGTCTCAAGGAGATTAATTTGTTTGTTTCCTTTTTCCTCATAGTCACAAGTCATATGCGTACCGGGAAACAGTTGAGATATCATAATCTCAAAACCCCATGTTCATTAAACACCCACATTCATCTTTATCCAGTAATGATAAATAATTATTGATTATTAACAACACGTACCTAAGAAATCCCAGCCTTAAATAAACCTCAAATTATCTGGTAGAATAAATTGTATAGTAACTTGTTGAAAAAGGGTATCGTCAATGCTGTCACGCTAATTTTTATAAAAAATTAAGTAGGCTTGATTTTATAAAACACAAGAATAGAATCGATCCCATGAAAGCCCACTAAAGAGATTTGTTCTCTTAAGCAAAAAAACAAGCTTTTTTGATGAGCATATAAGACAATGTCAAACTTGTCTAGAGAGGAGATAACAAAATCATAAAGCATAACCTTAATTAAGCTAAGAGGACTGAAATTTACAGCAGTTTAACTTAATTCGACACTTCCATGCACCAGTTTAACATATATGAAATCTGCTCAAATATAACATGAAAGAGTTCAATGTTCCAAGAAGACCAAAAGAGAACTAAGGTAAATCCTACCACAAAAGGTTAAAAAAGAAAAAGCCTCTTGCATAGGATGCTGAACAAGAGAAAAACTAGTTTCGGGGTTATAGAGCACTAAAACAGGAGAAAGCCTAGTTACGGGGCGGCAGAACAACAATACTTGAAGTTGTGCTGGACATAAAGTAAATATTGGGAGGGCACTATCAATAAATTATCAAACTCCATAGAGGCCAAATTCTTTGGTTAGTCACCTAAACAGAAGTACCGCCAAGGCGCCAACCTCTTATTGGGCCACTGAACAAGGAGGAATGTTGTTTAGAGGTACTACAGCATCATGCATCCTGCAATCATGAAGAATGAGCTATCAACTTGAAAAAGATGTCAGTTGCTCCTCTTCAGAGATAGCATAAGCATAATCAGAGAAATAAGTCCATATATGCGCAATGAGGAAATCATGCACATTATTGTATTATCAGATATCAAATTGATTAGAAATGTCAAGAGCATGCAGATAAAGTTGGCCTGTGCAGGCACTATGCATTAGAATTCAAAAACTAAAAAGCTACCACAATCAACCAAAGCAATTTCCCCGTACTAAGATGTATTTCAAATTCATAAGGTTTCCTTTAATAGTACAGATTCATATTCAAATGGCATTCGGTTCTTTTCCTTCATTTTGGTATTCAAGAACTGACATTCAATAATGGGAAACAAATGATTTCACAGCCATTAAGTTCTGAATATGCCAAGTAAACTTGTCTGTCCTCAAATTTTTAGAATCTTATGTTGCATAACTGTTTATGGAAGAAGTCCCAAAACACTATTGTCCCTCCTCCGTCCGCAAACAAACCAATTAAAAAAGAGTCGCATCTAATTGGAATCTTTTCTTTTGTCTTTTTTTAACACAACCAAGACTTTATTCTGCATGTAAGGATTAAAAAAACATCTCAGTTGCAATGTTTTAACATGGGAACAAATAGCCTCTTATGAAAAACAATGTACAGGCATAAAAGATATCACATATTTCCTGATCTAATAGAAGAAACAACAAATGTCTTAAACCCTGAAGTTTTAACAAATTGTAATTTCAATAAGTACATCAACAGAAAAATTATCCTAATAGTGATCACGTGTAACTAGCTAACAATGAGTAAGAAAGGAGGCGATAAAATGAAAATTTAAGAAAAAGAATGCTGGTGAGAACTGTGATTGGTTTCCAATGTAAGCGTCTACAATTCTCAAGACCAGAGAAAGCTATCTAACTCAATAGATGCAGGTCGTATTATATACCAAGCAAAAAAAATCTCTTATTTCATTCTTCATAAGTATACGAGACATGCAAAATATTAGAAAGGGGTGAAATTTAAGTCTTGTTCTTACTGTGCACTATAACTTACTGAGAACCAATTTCTGACTCCTTTACCACTGAAGTTGAAGACAGAAGAGGTTGTCCTAATCCTGGAGGTACAAAAATGAATGGAGGAGTTATTTCCATAGAGCTGGTATCAGGTTTAGGCTTGTTTAAACTGGTGAAGAGGCGGATGTGCTGCTTGAATCTTGGCAAATTCAGCCAAGTTGAATTGAGAAATAGAAGTAATAGGTAAACTGATAGTAGTCCCAGTAACTTCAGCCTCTTTTCTTTTATTCAACTGGACACTAGTGTCCTCTGATGTGTTTACTATAGGGACAGTTGGACTGGAAACGCTGTTAGTGTCCCTACTTTTGTTCAATGCAGCATAAAGCTTGGACTTGGATTTAATTATTTGAGACATAACAGTTGCATAAACAGAATCTGCAGAATCTGTTCAGACCAAGATGTGTTAAAGAAATAGCTGTAAGCACACATACTTTCTCCGTGATAGCGGAAAGCTATGACTACAGAGAAAAATAATGGAGTACCTAGAATTGATAGAATGATGACACGTGCTGCCAATTGTTCAGCTTCTTTCTTGCTTCTGCCTTTATCTCCAGTGCAACCAACACCATTGAAAACCAGAGTAGATACGAAAACTGGAATCAACCTCCTGCTAGTTGGATTGTACTATAGGATGGTTTCTCGAGATGCATCTTAACAGCATATTCATTCAGGATAGACTTGCAAAAAGTTGTATCCTGAAGAAGAATAGAAGCGAAAGAGGGTAAAAGACCAAACTGTAACCACAAACAAAAAACAGATATCGTAGAAACAGCTCATAAGCGTGGATTAACGTGATAAAACATGATGTGAATTTCACAAGCCCATCCATTGTTCTTTTATTTGATATAAAATGGTTGTGATCCTTTTATCCCATTTTAGGGTGTACTGGAACAACGTTCAGCTCCCTTTGGTGAACCCATCCTTCCCATTATTCATATTTCAGTATTGGCCTCCATTAAGAAAAATTTCTTCGCTAAATGACAACAATGCTTCATTAATAATACTGTATTGCAAAAAAGGCAGCAATCCTATGTCCCCTCACATATCTCCCTCCCTCCCCCCTTTCTCTAGTAGAATAAAGATCCAGCCAGCTGCTGAATTTAGATGCAACTTTATGGTCCTGAGTCAAACTATTTATGACCACATGCATGTAGTAGGTTATCTGAAAGGTAAGTTCAACTTCATTTATACAATTTAGCAAATAAAGGAAACCCTTTGTTCATTTACTATAGAAAGGGAGAACATTCTCAATTTCTTGAAAAAAGCATTTAGCATGTCAAAATGTGAAAGTTTGAACAGGAAAATGACAGAGCAAGATGTTTGGAGTGAGGAACAGTAACATCCAAGATAAAATCTTCTTAAGCACTAGAACTGATGAAGTCAAGTTTTGCTGGAAATAAAATCTAGAACACATGTGCCGATAGGTCTTCTAAACTTGGGATCCTAGCATGAGTTGTTTTTACAACATACTATCAAGAAAAAACTATCTTACCAGTCATTACAATTGTGAGGTAGCTAAAATTTTATGTCCTATGTTTTTGACACTTGTGGTGTTGATTGGATAGTGACAGTAACAGATAAATTTTTTAGTTGCTCTGGAGCCTATGTAGAAGAAGATGTTGTAGAAAACATGCTGCTTTTGAACATAACAATTCTGTGAAAATCTGGAATGATGTTATAAAACATACATAAAATCTTGGAATGATGTTTGAAAACAAATGTCAACTTTTCGCGCACAGAAGTCTATCCACAAATTAAAAGCATGAGTAAACTTCTATCGTAAAGTGCTAGACAAAATGCATTAAACCTATCAAACTCACAAAAGATTGTTCCATCTATCATCAGTTGAAACATAAGCTCTAGAGAAATTCTGCCTTCCATGACTTTATTGGAAAGCTAGTCACTCATTCAATCACTCAGCTTTCTGATATACATAAAATGAAGACAGTACCATTTGCATGACAATGCATCAAAGGTATGCAGAAAGAAGTTTATCTGGTCAGACATTAGGCTTCAACAGATATGCGCCTAATCTATCAAGTTACATGATGGGGAACATAGGACAAGGAATACATGTAACAAACCTCTCGAATAATTGAGCACCCATCATTCTTTATTTTTTGTTGGATATCTTGGAGTGCAATTCTACAGCATCCTGCTCTGCACTCTTTCGATTTGAAAAAGTTCTTTGAGATGTATATTTTGTTCCATCTACTAAAACTGTTGCTCTAAACTGTGATGCATGTCGAGCTCCTTCATTCACACATTCATATATAGGGAGCTGTAAGGAAGACTTTTGTGTGTATTCTTGTAGTCGATTCTTATGCATGATGCACTCCGAAACACCTATGAACATTGAAGGCAAGAAAATAACACCATTATTAAAGTTGTCCATATTACATGCGTAATTAACCCACCAGCTTAAATTTACTTGGGACTAAATGATGTCAATAAATCGTAAAAATCCATAGGTGCAGATCTCACATTAACTAAAGAGCCAAGTTCTATTAAATCAAATTTCCTAATTAACCAATCAAGCATCAGAGACTAAGCTTTGTTCAGCAAGATATACTAAAGACCAACCATCAAATTCAAGTGTAGGAATCAAATATAAAAAATGTTGTAATATTTTTGTGCATACAAAAGTTCAGGAAATCACTCTGAACAATATCAGAAGCAACCATCATGTACTTCAAAGAAGAAAAGGCTTATGTTGTGTTTGGATCGATGGATTTGGGGAAGGATTTGAAATCCACTAATTTGTTGGAGGGATTTGTAAAACCAAAATGGATGAATTTCAAATCTATCCAAATTAGAAAGTTATTTGCATTCCTTCATTACACACTTTTTTATTTGGATGGATTTGAAATTCATCCATTTGAGCCTTACAAATCCCTCCAAGAAATGAGTGGATTTCAAATCCTTCCCCAAATCCATCCCTCCAAACACAACCTTAGAGATTTGACATAATCTTAACTTCCCACAAATCCATGCTAGTAAGGTTCGACTGACAGTTCATTTCAACAATTTCAAAAGTTCCTTCATGTAGCATGGTTTCCCTTTCCGAATGTTAGAGAAGTTTGTAGTTCTTCACTAAGCTACCCTTACTTGACCCCGAAAAGTTTGCAGGTGAATCCTTTTTAACGTGTTATATCACATATGAAGTGCTTTCTGCTTTAAACTTCGATTCGGTCCAGGATAAATGGAAGGCTCAAAAAAGTACACAAGTCACCAACAGAAACTTTAACTGCATACACACATTTATCCTTAAACAAGCCCCCCAACCAAAAAAAAAAATGTAGCAGACTAATGATGCTCAAAAAATTGTTTTAACAATTTATACGAGACATAGAAAAGATCTCCATAAAATATGCAAAATGAAAACTATTATTAGTGATCACTCCAGTTTCCGAGGTTCCTACCACGCAGACCACAAGAGATTAAAAACCACAGTTATTAATTAAAACAAGAAGATTTTTTCTTTTTCTTTTTCTTTTTCATATCAGAAGAAAACTCACACTTCCCCTAATTGTTTTCTTTTTTTTTTTTAAAAAAAAAAAAAAAAAAGACTCACTTTTGCCAGGTGAACAATCAGTCAGGGTGATAAAAATTTGATCTTGCATTTGTTGGGTGTAGTTGGATTTCTGTCTAGAACCCAACAAATCAACAAGAATAACCAAGCAAAGACACTCCTTTTAGCTATATTTACATTACAACATACAAACCAACATGGGATTAAAAGATTAAAAAAAATAAAGTTGTAGAAGGAAGAATTTTACTATTTGAAGACTGAGGCGGGTGTTCAGAAATGGGATTTTTCTGTTGTTGTGATTGCTGAGGATAAAGTAGAAACAAAGGGTTCTGAGCTTCAACAGGGACCTGCTCAGACATGGTTGCTGACAAGTGAAGGACCAATCTTTCCCCTCTTTCTTGGTTCCAAAGATACAACTCAAGCAGGCAATAGCACTACTAGTATCTGACCAGGGAATGGCAAGTACAACTATATATTTTCTTGTGGGTTTTTGTGAGGCTTTAGCTTTAAGTAGTGTGTGTGAGGGATGAACATGATGCACGGTTCATGCTCCCATCCTATGTTGCACGATTTTCTCTACTTACTCACATTTTTTGACAACCTTTTTTTTTTGAATGTTCTTTTTCTCTCTCTTAACGGCAAGGAAAATGAAAGACTCAACAAGACCAAGGGAAAGAGACTTAATTTTTATCATTAAGAATGTAAAGTGAAAATTGTAGTTTCAAATCTTGTATCTAATTAAATTTTGATGATCAATTTACCTAAAGTGAGTTACCTTTTGATGATCTAATCTAATTAGATACATATTTATAATAGTTAGATGACCAATTAATTACATATTATTAGTTATTTAATAATTAATAGTGGAAATTCATTTAAATTAAGTAACCCACTTTATAAAAATAAGAAATTATTTCTCTTCAAATAAGAGATTTCTATTAATTTTTAACAATTATTAAAATATTTAATAATTATTGATAGCCAATATAAAATATTTATTCGTAAACGTCGTGGGATGCTACAAAAGTATACTATTTTTATTTTTGATTTTTAAAAAGTAACAAAGGCGTTAAGTGGATAGTCTCTTTCCCTTGGTCTTGTTGAGTCTTTCATTTTCCTTGCCGTTAAGAGAGAGAAAAAGAAAAAAAAAAAGAGATGTGCATAAGAGACAGGTTCATGTATATTGACGTAGATTCTGTCATGCAATGGTATCTCTTATAAACAGTACTTAAATGTTAGGATATATTTTTCTTACCATATGGTCTTCATTCACTATAGTTAGAAAGCATTTACTACTGAAATAATGGACATTCTTTAAGTTAAAGAGTATGTATCTGAATTAGACTCTTATGTCTTTCTTATATTCTTGAATATCTTCCCTGATTTCCTCAAGTTTTTTTAGCTACCCTAAGTTGAAAAATACAGAAGAAATAGATATCGATGATATATAAAGGACAAATATTCAATGACATTATGCATCATTAATTTTAATTCGTTACTCTTTCAGGCACAAAAAAAAATTATGAGATTTTACAAACCTACTAAATCTTTTTCTTGTGTCATAACGATTCGACTTAAATGGTGTTAAGAAAGTGTAGGCCAAAGAGTGTAATGAGACTTCTTTCTATATCGATCCGGATTTTCAACAATTGTTATCGAAACTTGACTTGGATTAGTCAATGGTTATATTGGAGATATAAAACATTCACATCATAATTTGTTTATTGATTTTTCTATGGGTATTCAATAGACATTTGATTGCTTAATGCACACATTTATTATATATATACACATACTTTCATTTATTGTCACTTTCCCAATTTAGTTTCACCATTGTAAAATATAAATATATATATATATATATATATATATATATATTAGATAAGAGACAGACTAAGATATCTGTCTAGTACTAGTTGTTTACGAATAATGCAAGGCATGCATGTGGAGCAAGCCTGACACTTTCTACAAATAGGAGACCATGGAACAAGTATTCACTACTGCTTACAGTTGAGGGCTTTAGTCGTCATGAGACATGGCAATATCATTGTTGATGTTTATGAGATGGTCTTTTGGGATAGTGGAGGGGGGCAATACACAAATTTCAAATCCGGTATCCTACTCTGCTTTTTTATTTTTATTTTAAAGCAGAAAGCACTTCATATGTAATTAGATACGTAAAAATAATTCTTTTAAATTTTTTTCTTTCAAGTAAGGGTAGCTTCTGTTATCTTACTTATATATAAAGATGAGGTTTTGTTCTTTATAAACTTCCTATTATACTCTGTATCAAAAGATAAAATTTTTCAACTACATTGAATAACATTAAACCCCCCATCCATACCTTACCCACAATTTTTTGTAAAAAAATATTATTAATTTTTTTGCAACAGCACACACACACATTGCTGTCTCTTATACACATCTAGATGTGTATGTTGATAATTTCTTATTTAAATTCTCCTACTTGAAGATAAGTGGTTGGGCTTGGGCTTGTTTAATTTAGCTGCAATATACATTCTGGATTAAAGGGATTTAGCTAGACTCGTCTCTTTATACACGGCTAGATATAATATAAGAGACTAGTAGTATGTGTCTAGTGAACCTAGGTAATATCTGTCCACCAGGCCCACCACCGCTATCCTACCAATTATTCTCAGGTTATATGATAAATATATAAGTGACAGTAGCTTCACTTGGTAGGTTGATTATATTATTATATTTTAATATTTCTTGTGTATAAGCTCCCCTCTCTTAAGCAATGTATTTAGGAGTGTAAATAGCTCTAATTCAGAAAAGGGATGAGTTTTTTAAGTACTATATAGAAATATAAATAACTAAAAAAAATTAATGCAATTTAATGAAACACCATCACAGGCAGTACTGCATGACCATGCAATACATAAAAAACATGTATAGTACGCAAACAAGCACATTCATTTAAAGAAGATTATTAGGTTAATCATCCACGTCGAGAACTAAACCAACCAATAATAGTAGTTATATTTCATTCTAATCCCTTCTTTCTATAGAATACACAATTAATGTGTATAAGAGACATCATTCGTTATCCATCCATAGAAAATTATTACATGGATCCGTCGCGGTAAATGAGATGAATCCTCGATCATATTCATCTACATCACATTGAAAGCGTTTATTTTTAATGAGTTAGAATGATGTGGATGAATATGAACTAAGGGTTCATCCCACTTACTATGAATCGGATTATATAAAAATTTTCCATCACGAAGGATATGGATCATTTTGAAGGGTATGGACAGATTATAAGAGGTAAAGAGGGGCGGGAGTCATTATTGAACAACTACTATAATGCCATTAATTGTTCAATAATCACTATAAACCTTCACGTATATTACCAAAACAATAATCAATTATGTAAACAGTAGACTTATGTATGTTCAGATCAAACTAATTTAGATGACTTGCTTCTTAGTTTTTCGTTTACTGGTGTATTATCATCCTAATAGTTAATGTTAACAACTTCAATACATCTAATCATCTATGCAATGTATCACTAGATTCTTAAAAAATATATATTTTTTGATTAAATATTTAAACTCAAAATTGACAATTTAATAAATATTTCAAGTCGTAAAGATATAAATCAAGACAAACATTTGTAATTTTCTAATATTGATTCATTCAAGTTATAATATGCCTCCAACAAAACGAAACAAGAATCATAGGAACTAGGAAGCTGGAACAACGTGACCACACTATTTTGCGACTAGTGTGAAGATTTTGCTGGTACTAAATAATTAAACCAAAAAGCCAATATTCTGGTGCAGGATTTTTTTGTCTCATTTCTTGTGTTATTTAAGTCGACTTCAATAATTTACTTAATCTTTACAGTACATTAATCCTGTCTCTTATACACATCTAGATGTGTATAAGAGACAGTGCCATATTGAGTAAATGAGCTATATTCAGGTAGATTCGATCTCTTTGACTCCACCTGTAGATCTTATGATCAGAATTAAATTTTAAAAAATTTTGCTTACATCAGATTATATTATAAATTTTTTAAAATTTAATTTACACTATAAAATTTATAAATAAAGTAAATCGAATCTATTAAGATTTCAAAAAAGTAGCTAGTCGATCGTAAAGCAACTGAACCGGCCATCCGGGAACAAGTACTGGACCATGATTTAATAATTAGCCATGTTATATGGACCGGCCTGCACAGGGCCCTACATTTGGCTTGTTATGCACCACCTTGAGCAATATAATGACAATTTGCACAAGAGAAAAAAAGGAATATTATACACATCTAGATGTAATCGGGCGAGTGCCTTTGGTTTGGCTGTCTCAACCGTTGCATGATTATAAGATGGGACAATTGCTGTCTCTTATACAAATTCTTATAAAGTGTTAAAAATTTATATTTTAATTATCAGTAACTACTATAGGGATTTGGAAGTTAAACATGAGAACTTTTCTTTTTCAAGCCTTGATAAATAATACTGTAACACTTTTTCAATAAAAGTACACTCAAATAAAATTGTTAAGAGCCACCTGTTTTAGAAATTTTAAGAAAAGTTTGAAAATTCCCTCACTAATTTTATGAACCCGTTCGTATAAGAGACACTAACAAAAACATGCAAGAATTGCAATGTAAATAATATTGCTATAATTTAAGCTTAAAATTATTTTCCTTAGTTCTTAAAGAAATTTTAGCTCTATGAGACTGTGATTTTGACCTTTCAACATCTAATGTTATTTACACTAAGTTTCAGTTCCAAATCCTCAAATATGATAATCTTTCTGCATCTTTACTAGAGTTTAATTATATGATATAAATAATTATTTCAAATTTTATTATCTAAAATATGTTATTTGGTTTGCAAAGAATTAGTAGCTTCTTATGACCATTGTTTTCCAATTCTACTTACAAGGTATTAAATCTTAAAGTAAAAAGTTTACAAAGTATCTTGAGAAAACAAAAGATACGAAGAAGTTTTAGTGTTTTTTTTTTCCTTCGACTAAATAATATGCTAATGTAAAACGTGAAGTCTTGTTGCAGTACCCACAGTGTAATAAAGTGAACTCGCAATAAATTAGATTTGGAAAAATTTTATATTCTTTAAAATTTTTAAGATGGGGATAAAGTCTTATTTTGACAGGTATAACTGAGGGGTGCATATGCCATTAATTGGACTATTCTATAGAAAGAAGGGACCTCCCTTTGTAGTACTTAATAAGCTCAATGGTTTTAGAGATACTTAAAATCATTTCGTAAATTATGCTTTTATTTTTAAACATGATAGTTGCATATTCATCTTGAATAAACAACCTAACTAATGATGAAAACCTAATCCTCCGATGTTAGACCCTTTTGCAATCATGTGTCACTAAACCAGCCATAATTTCATGCAATGCTTAATTAATTTGTTAATCCTTCATTATCGTTGTAGGTCCCAAATGTACTTAGGAGCCATATTCATTTGACACGTGGAAGGATCACATTCTTAATGATCCAAATGAATTAAACTTGGACCATACCTTAAATCTTACCTACGAATTAATCATTCGGCTCCTCCCATGGCCCAATTAGCACCACAATTAAGACTTGCAAATTTCATATTTTCCAGATTTAGTTTAACAATTATCTCGATCAAAATTAATCCAACTTCGAATTGCCATGTGGATGTGAAATGCGAGCTTGAAAAGGAAAAGAGAGAACTCAAACGGTGATGAAAACTGTTAAAATAAAAAACTGTGGTTTATGTCCATTTTTTTAATCCTTCTTAAAATTTAACAATTCAATGTTTGCTAAATAAAGGACATCACTCAACAAGAAAGGTTACGTCGTGATAAAAAATTACGTGAATTAATATAAATGAATATAGTAGTTTGACATTATATTATTAACGATAATAAAAGATAAATTAAAATTTTCATGAAATGACAGAAAAAAGAAAAAGAAAAAGAACGCTTATTTTATATATAAAGTATAGATATAAATTATTTACATCCATGCAATTCTTGCCAAAGGGAAAGTGGGAAAGACGAACGGGTTCATAATCCTCCTGGAATGGTTAAACCTTGTTTTATTGAGTGGTCAAATTTTTCTACATTCGATTGCCCCTTTCAATTTGCTCATGTATGGACTCAATTAAAATGGGATGTGATTTGCAAACGAAAATTATGGGTGGAAAAAATGTAATATTTCAAACTTTAACGTCTGTTGCCCGTTGTGTAGAATTTTGAATTGAAATCCAAGAGGTCAATTTTTCAAGAGTCCTCTATTCTCAGGCAATAGAATGTGTATGTGTATAAGAGTCATTATACATGTCAAAATGTGTATTAAGACACAATTGAGGTTTCCTCAACAGCCTTGTGTCCAAATAAAATGTTTAAGGCAGGAAAAGGCCGTTGCGAATTTGCTCGGTACTTGCCCCAAATTAATTAGCAATTAACAGGGCACAGCCGGAATGAGTTTGACTGCTTGCAGTTCATTAACTAAATATAGTTTTGACTCCATTTATAAATTTAATATTATAGTATCAAATGGTAACGTCTGGAGGATGAGATGTGTATAAGAGACAGGGTTGTGGACATAATTAACTACAAAAGTTATAAATATTGCCCACTTGAATTTACTTAAATATTTTTTAACCTGACAACACAATTGCTAATGACACTCTCTTTAACATTTTTTCCCCCCATTTCATCTAACTGAAATAAACCCATTATTGTAATCCATCTTACATGTTTTAACTATGCCCAAAACTAAGAAGGGTTAAGACGTTAAAGGCGTTTTCTTCAGCCATGCTATAAAAATCTTTTTTCTTCTTTTCTTCAGCAAGGGCATTATAGTCATTGAAAATAGTCTATTAGCGGTATTTATATTCTCAATAGCTACTTTAATCAAGGATATATATGAATAATGAACTCTTCTTAAGTTTAATGATAGTTATCACATTAAGAAAAGTTTTGTCACAATCACAAGCTCCTTTCTATTAGTTATTTTACTTTTTCAAAATCTAAAACAAAATAAAGTTGTTAGCAATTTCATTATGTGAAAAGAATCAGATAATAATACACTAACTTACATTAATCTGTTTCCTATTTTATTAGGAATGGAATGCAATACGTTAACAAGTATTTTGACTGGTCTTTACTTTTCATGTGAATTGAAAATCACAAATTAAAAAATAACAAGAAAATGAAAGCTTAAAATTTATAATTTGTTGGTTATTGGCATCATGCACCCCTCAGTTATACTCGTTTAGTACTTTGTACCAAATTATTATTTTTTGTAATTTGTTACTTGAAACTTCTAATTTTTAACACTTTATACAATTGTTTGAGATTAGGTTAAAATTGCCTAATTTGGTTGGCCTTTTACTAGTGAAAAGACTCTTTGTCACAAGTTAAATCGCATCGCATATAGGTATTTTAAGAACTACACAAAATATTAAAAGGTCATATTTGTTCATTTAGCATTTTAAATTGACTTGAGCTAAGCTGATTGCGGTAAAGTGTTAAAAGTTAGAGTTTGATGTAGTGAACTGCAACAATAAGTAGTTTAGGTTGCAAAGTGCTGAACATACATAGTTGAGGGGTGCAAAATGCCATTAACCCCAAAAAAAATTCCAAACACAAATTAAAAGGCAGTAAGGATCGGGGATAATTATAAGATTTTCCGAAAAACATTATTTTGGGATAGATGTTGTAGTGATAGATTAAAGGACTCTTGAAAAATTTGTACTAATAATCTTAGGAGGGTAGATTCCTTTCAAGTATATTTCTCTCCAATTTCCTTCCATGATCTATTATATTTAAATAACTAAAATTCATAAAAATTATCAAATTATATCAATAATTTTATTTCAATGAGTAGATCAATATATTTTCAAAATTTATTTATAGCAAATATATGTAATAAATTACATTATGAACAGATATAAAAATATTTTTATATTAAAATCATATCTGTATTGGAGATCTAATCTGGATCTTGGTTAGGAGCCTAAACCATCTTAGGAAATTTGCAGAATAACGCCTTTGCACTTGTAACCAAGATCCAACCCGAAATCTCCAAATCTGAATTCTCAGGAAAAAAACATGTAAAGGCCAACTTGTTTGACTCGTAATAATATAACACATCTCAGCTAGTGAAATTCCAGCCAAATTTAGGCAACAAATCAAGCTAATTAAACAACTGATGATGCCACGAGAGCCCAGCTTTGGCTGTGAATGGTGGTCGTTGGGATGAGATGAAACATCAATTGGATGGTCACCAAACTACATAATACCATCTTGGTCTGATATTAATTTTAGGTAGAAAATAATTTTGAATGAGGTAGGTTACTCCTTATTCTGAGCTCAGGCATGGTCATCGGCACATTTATGTTTCGCTTAATTGCCAAGTGATGTAAATAATCTTATGAACTCCCCCAAAAAAAAAAAAAAATTTACGAATCCAAACTTCTTTTAATTAACTTCGCACCTAAGGTGTCCCATAGGACCTTGTGAGTTGAGTTTTATAAAATTTAAATTCGACTTAAATTTATGTCTCTTATACAATTTTAATCGGTGTACTCAACTTCACAAATATGAATATCATATTCGATTCATAAAATTATTTAAAATTTGAGTTTTAATTGGGTTGGGCCAAACTCACATTAACCAAAAAAAAAAATTATAGTTGATTTGTGAAAATTTTGTTTTTACACTGGTCAACATGGAATAATATATAATATATATATTAATAAACAACTATTAAATTTAGGTCCAACAACTTTATAAATATATAATTGAGTTACAATTTTAAAACTAATAAATTAGTTAGATGAAATGGGGGGTTAAAATTTAAAGTCTATGTCATTAGCAATTGTGTTGTCAGGTTAAAAAAATATTTAAAGCTTTCTCTTATACATTCTAGACAGTGTATAAGAGACAAGTAGCTTTGGGACATACATATTAGAATGAAGGAAAATTTTATTGGCTCGAATAGGAATCTACTATTTAATTGAAAAAGCTTATACACAATATAAATTGTATAAAGACAGGTACAAGATGAGGCATTGGCATGAAGATCAAGCTATTATGAAGAAAACGAGATGTGTATAAGAGACAGAGGCAAAGTAATGGAGAAATAAATACACTAATAGCCCTCTTGTTAATTCATTCACACATCTAAAATGAATGAACTTGGAATGTGATTAACTTTTCTTAATCTTATACTAACATTCATTTTTCTGAATCTGTCTTCTTTTGGGACCATCTAGATTCTCATTCCCCCATTAGTAATTATTTTTGTGCTGAAATACTGAAGTCTCATTGTCCAAGACTCAAATTTTTTTTTTTTTTGGGGCTTTGTTGAGTTAATTCTCTCCTACCATTGAAGCAAAGTTGCTTCAACTTTTTCCACATCTCTCTCTCTCATCTACCTTTTCTTTATTCTTTCTATCTTTTTTTGGTTTCTGGGATTCTGTGTACTTTTAGAGATCCGTTCTCAAAATGGGATTTTCCCGAAGTAATTGCACTAACTCTATAGAATGAACAAATATGACTCCATACCTTTATTATTTGTCATGATGACATAAAAATCAAGTCCTTACTGTATATAATGATCTGGGATTTTGGTTTGGGTTGTTTTATTCCGTCTCATAAAATTCCGAGGCTCCGGTGAGGCTCCGGGGGAGAAAGACAAGAATGGGAGTGATAATTTGGAGCATAATAAGGCTTGGTTGCTTGCAGAGTCTGGTGGATGTGGAGCAGAATTGAATAATGCTGAGCCTCAGTCAATTCACTCCTCTTTCAGGTTCAGTTTTTGCTCTCAAGTTGAGCTTGAATCAATGAATGTGATGAATAATAATTATTCTTCTGCTACTGTTTTGATGGTCAATTTGGATAATGGGATGATTGATTCTAAGTCTAAAGAGTTGAAATGGAAGAGAATTGAGTCTCTTGAGAGGAGTATTTCTCCAGTTGCACACTCTCTGATTAGGTTCAGTTATCCAAGTACCTTTCTACAAATTTGTGTCTCTTATAAACTTGGAGCGGATTTGCATAAGAGATTTCTTCTAGCAAGTCCTTCTATCTGAATGGGCCGCTATACTAGCTTAACCTATGATGAAGTTCTTGATTCTATTTTGCAGAGAAGAAGAGGGGAGTTAAGGGTGGTCCCAGCACTTCGATGGTCTGCTAGATATAGGATTGCTGCTGGTATTGCAGAGGCAATTAGTTATTTGCACAATGGGGCAGAAAGATGTATTGTTCACAGGGACATCAAGCCGTCAAACATCCTTCTTTCTTCCAGGAAGACACCTAAGGTAGGCAAGAGATTTCATTTTCTTGATCTCATTCGAGAGCAATCAAATGTTTTTGAACCGATTAGTTGGACCTAACGGAGTTTACTATTGTTTTTAATTGCTACTTTAATCCTTTTTATTATGCATGCAGTTGTGTGACTTTGATTAGCTACATGGACTCCAGCACCTTTAGTACCCTTCCTCTGCAAAACC